>VXAC01007786.1:308503-311003 GCA_013399225.1 Rhipidura dahli
TTTTTTTTTGCTGTGTTGGCTGAACTTCTAGGCTTTCTCTGGTAGTTACCACTAGTGTCAAGTGGAATGAGCAATATTCAAATATGTGTTCACTGATAAAAAAAAAATCTGAGATCAGTTGTAGGTGATGTTTCAGTTGCAGCTTTTACATGGAAGCATTGTGATTTACTTTGCATGTATAGGTGACTTTTTGGATGCTAGTTTGACATGTGTGTGTTTGAGGTAAAACTCTTTTTCCCCCATGAGGTCACTGGTTTTTGATTTATTTCAGTAAAATGAGTTGTTGCCAGTGATATTTCTGTGGTTTTTTGGTAACATAGAACAGCACCCAGAGAGGAAGAAGGAGGAAGGTTGCTTACATGCTGCTTTTTGCTCTTGATATTTAAGCTACAGATTATTTTCTTAATTAGTTCATTGTTTTAAGTTATTTCAGCGCAGCAGTGAGAAATCCTGCTTCTTTGTAAGTAACAACAGCAAGCTTGTCAAAATGGAATATATTTCTGCATTAAAAAGATGTAAAAGCTGTAGGGTGAGGTTTGAGGGGTGAAAGGGGAGAGAGACAAAGGCAGAAGATGAAGTGCCTGGTGTTGTTACTGTGCCCAGGCACACAGACCCCATCCAGGGGATCTCGGCATCCTCCTGCTGCCGCTAACGCTCTGTTCCTAAAGCAGTGCCCTTGGTCGAGACCTTGAATCCTCATTTCTGATGCCAGGATGATTTTTGTCTTTTCTTTTATACTCCTGTTACACCTTTTTACAAGTTCTGTGTTCTTGGTGCTTTTGCCTACATTCTTAGACTTGTTTGTTAAGCTGGGAGACTGAACATTTTAGAAGCTTTGCAGTGAGGAATCAGTGTGTCCCAGACCCCAAGGTCCTCTCCAGAACACATTTTATAAACTAAGATAGAACCATCCAGGGGAAGGTTCCTTGGGGAGGGGGGGCTCATTTGAGCCTCTCATTGGGGAATTTTTGATAGATGTGCTCATTAGTAAGACCTGTAATGTTAGACCAGATCTTGAGGAGGGGTCATTGAGGGGTGCATGGAGATGCATTCAACCTGAATGTGGTGCACTTAAGGGTCCTTAAAATAAATACCAAGGTAAAATCCCTTTTTCCCTTCTAACCATGTTTGATTCTTGATTTTAAGACCAGGAAAAGGCATCATTTCACATTAAGTAACTCCACTTCTTCTTGGTGTAGATGAACTGTTGGATATTTGCTTGGGCAGAAGCAGGTCCACACTGACAGGTTCCTCAGCTGTGGTGCTGAACAGTTGCATTTCAGGCAGGACAAATGTGTTGCTACTGACACGTTGAGGGCCTGCATCATCTCTTGGGAACACAGCCACCTTTATCCCCTGTGTCTTCCCTTCTGTGGTGGCTGTAGCAAATGTGGTTGACATTCCTTAGCTGAATTTAATAGAGAATTCTGGGCTATTAAAAAAATCTCAAACGCTTATGGATTATCTAATTAGCATTGCTGTTATATTTAGCTATTTCTTTGCTAAGTACTAAGCACAGCATCTTCACAGATAGAAATTAAGAATGCTGATAAATAAGGTTCTGGTACAAAGTGAAACCATTTATGACACTTTTTGGCTCATCTCCAGATTTTTGAAGAGGTTGAGTATTAAGCATCTGAGTAATTAGTATTTGGGGGTATATATTTCTTTCCCTTTCCAGGTCTTAACAGTTCTTAACAGAAAGTTCATTACCACATGCTGTCACTGTGATATGAAAACAAGTTGTGAGGTTTACATTTGCTGGCTGTTTAATTGTAACGGATGCCATGTCTGCATTTACTGCATCATTTGGAGTCTTCCTTCTGGAACTGATTGAGTAAAGAATGAATAGTCCTGACAGAGCAAGTGCCTACTAATCAGAAGTGTAAAATTTGCTATATTTAAATTAAAATACATACCTCATTAGAAAATACTCTGCTTTTTTTCTTCTGTGTAAGAATATCATAATTATAATTTGGGTAGTCTGTAAAGTTAATTACTTTTTGTGTTACTTTCATTTTCTTATTCTCATCAATCACTTGCAGTACAGTAGTAGAGTGGATATGGCAGAATCCTTTTATTTTAGATACACGGAAGAATACTTGAACTCTTTTGTTGTGTGGTAAAGTTTCAATTTAACATTTATACTATAATCTGAATTTAGTAATGAAAATTTTTAGACAAGTGTATCAAACACAATGTAATTAAAAGGACTGAAGTTCTCTCCTTACTTCTTTAGAGCTTTCATATTGGTTTCAGCATATCCCAGGTTTGCTCCAAAAGTGCTCTGTCAGCCAGTGAAGATGCCTTTTCTCCAAGAAGAAGAGAGAAGAGGGAAGACTTCATAATTGTTACTGAAACTTTTCTGTTTTTAGAGAATACAGTTGCTGGTGTTACCTGAGCTTCCAGTTGGTTTTTGCAATGAGGAGTTGCTGATCAGCATAATCCTTCTCAACAAGATCCAGCTATGTTTGGTTCACAGTTGGTTTTTGTTACCAGA
>VXAC01007786.1:316003-372917 GCA_013399225.1 Rhipidura dahli
CCCCTTAGTCATTTAATAGTAGCAGCTTCTTTTTTATTCTGTGCTCTCTGAGAGCAGAATAGGAAGTGAAAAACTGCTTGGAATACAGCAGACACCTGTTTGATAAGTGGTAATTGCATTATTCCTGGAGGATTATCACAGTGGTGCTTGTTTCTTTGTAATGAAGCTCCACTATTATAAGCAGAGCAAGACTTCTCTAGGAGATACATATTCCAGGTAAGAGAAACAGAAAACAGGAAACAATCACCCTTTTTAGAAGCTTGTTTTTAGAAGTCAATAACACTGTTTTCAAAAACTAACATTGCAAAAATCTGATTCCTCAGAAAACCATATCCATGAAGAAGAGGCAGCATAAAAATCCCATCAGTGTTTGAACCGTTTGTTGGAAGCAGTTCTGCTAGCACAACTGCTCAAACTGTGCCAAGGAATTATATAGTGCTGGAAACATATCCAGGCACTTCTCTGTTTGCTATCCAAAGCGTTGTACAATGTTGTGAAGTAAATGGCATCCCACCATAGACCAGAAACGTGCCAAGTATTTGGCTGATACTCTTTGTGAATGCAAAGCAGTTCCCAAGGTGTATCTGTGAATATCTGTGATGTGGATGAATTGTTGTTAATTTATACTGTTTATTATTTTACTTGTTTCTGAGCTTAAAAACCCATTAATTGTTTTTGTGTCTCTTTTGAATAGCAAAAAAAAAAAAAAAAGTGGTTTGAGATCAGACTTTGTGAAAACAATTATTATGCTGTATTCTATGGCAGTTACATAGTTACTTTAAAAAATACCAGAAATCTAACAGATGCTGTGTTTCAACATAGAAGCTGGCAAATAAAACAGGATGATTTTGAAGAAGGGAAATATAGGAAGACAGGTTAACTCTGCTGAGTGTTTTTGCAGTAGTTATGAGTCTGAATCCGTGTTAAGTGCAGTTTTTCATGTTAGAGTATCAAGAGTACACAGTACCACAAAACACTACAACCAGACTTCATAGCCTGAGACTGTCCACAGAGAGCTGATGGATGAGTGGACACTGGCCCTTTCTCATGTTTTCAGGTGCTAGAGGGATTCTTGTCTTTTTTTTTTTTATTGACCTTTTCTTTTCTTTACCTTGATCCTTCTCTCATTTGGCAAAATAAAATGGATGAATGCTTTGACTCCTGGTATTTGTTGTCACCCAAAGACAGTCTCTCTCTTTAGCTTAGGAAAGGTTGGGAATCCCAGTTTTATCTATGAATAACACTCTGTTCGTAGTAATTTATCTTGTTTTAGTGAGAGGATTGGTTTTTTTCAGTTCCAGAGACCTTCAGGAATGTACAGTGAGTTATGACCTGTTCCCAGGCATGTGTGTTTTATATAGATCAGTTCACACAGGTGTACTTATTAATAAACTCACTGAACCAATTTACATGCATAAGTTTTAACCACTGAGTAATTAGTGAAAGCATTGCTGAGGAACTGGAAATTTGGGAAATGTGTCATTATTTGCATATCAGTATAAAGCAATTACTAAATTAAAGAGTGCACGTTGTGACAAACACGAAGCTCCTTTACTGTTGCTTTGTCAGTGCACATTAACATCAACTTGATGTGAAAGCCTGGCTTTCTCTGCATGAACTAAAAATCCTAAGGCAGAAGTACACAATGAATCACCCAGAGTTTGGAGGCTAGCATGCTGAATTGCCTTGGGCTTCAGACTGAGGAAAGAAAAAACTCATGTAAAAGACCATTGAGAAAACGTATCAGTGGAAAGTAATTAACTCAAGATCCACAATTAGCCTCATGGTCTATACTTAACTGTGTTCCAGGTCTTTCAGCGTTTATTTAATTCTGTTACCCTGTGTTTCAAATAGCTGCAAATGGCTTGGCAGATTTTTCGTCCTTTTTAATATTTACAGTTTTTGTCTAAGAAGAAGAATGAGCTCTGTAAGTGATCATGGGTATTTATTTCAGTCTCC
Source organism: Rhipidura dahli (assembly GCA_013399225.1). NCBI lineage: Eukaryota > Metazoa > Chordata > Aves > Passeriformes > Rhipiduridae > Rhipidura > Rhipidura dahli. The sequence goes on from VXAC01007786.1 coordinate 317,963, forward strand.
CAAGTATATCTCCTTTTTAGCAGAATCTGTCGCACACGGAAATATTATTTTCTTTTTTGTTTTCTTTAAATATATTTGTGGTTCGAAGCAACATTAAGTACTACAGTAGCTGTCCTTCTGCTTTAATTCCTAATTTGCCTAACTAGGCTCAATCAAATGAGAAATAATCAAAACCAGGGATAATTTTCATTCAGCCAGCAAACGAGCAGGGTAGGTGCACAGTGACACGGCCGGTGATTAACGGGGGCCGTAGCAAAAATTGGCATGTGTGTTCAACCAGCACACCAGGGCTGGGTGTTCCCAGAGCTGCAGGCACCACTTTTTCTCAAGCTCATAAGAAACTCCCAGTGTTTTGTGGAGCTGCCTTTAGAGTGGTTGTTGCTGCAACTCCAGCATCCCTCGCCGGGTGTCTGAAAGACACAAGTGGCCTCCTCACCGTGCCATGGATCTCCCTCAGCCTCCCACACCATCCTCAACATGATTCCAGAGCTTCTTCACCATGCTTCTGCCTTCAGCACGTGTAAAGATCTGCCAGGATTGTGCCCTCACACTGCAGCAGAATAAGATACATACCTTTTATATGCAGCCTTTTGGAATTCCAAAGAAATAACATGGCAATCTCTTAATCCTAATCTAAAAAATTTATCAAATTTTAAAACACTAGTAATAGTTCAGACACTTTTTTCCCCCCCTTCAGAAACTTTTGGGTTCTGTGGTTTAACTCTATAGCATTCCTTTGTGATTTTAAGCTTCATTATAGTTCAGAGATCTACCATGGGAACATGACTGAAATCCCTGGAATGAATTTCCTACAACCTGTGTTGACAGGTTTAAATTACGTACTCTGACACTGTTCTTGTGGCTGGATTAGAAACTTTTTTTCAAGTTAAACCTGCGATAAGTAATTGTCACAGCGCGCTGGCACAATGCTAATTTGAAGTGACGTGTCCAAACTGGCCTCAGTAACATGAAGAAGCCTAACAGGTGTGAGGGTTGGATCTTCCCATGGGCCCTGCTGAACTTCTAACAGGGGAAAAATAGTAGAAAAAGTGAAATGAACCTTGAATAAAGCTGTCAGCAGTAATTATCTCAACAACACTTTGTGAGGAGTTAAAATAAGCATTACTGATTTATAACCTGAACACACTCCATGCTAGAGATGTTTTTTTTCATCCAGTTAGTGTTTAAAATGAAATGTTGAATACCTGTCAAGACTTTTTTCTCTTTATGGAGATGCATAATGAAAATGAAGTTATTTTCCAGAGGAAGTTAGTTTCAAGGGCTGTCAAATTTTTTAAACTCTTCTGTTCATTTTCATATTTGTGCAATAGTTTAATAAAACAAACAAACCTCAAGCATACTTGACTGTTTTTCCCAGCTAATGCTATTTGATGTCAAAAGACAAAGTGGTTAATGTGGAATTACATCCACTTTTTATTGTTGTTCAAGGAGGGATAACGGCTTATATGGCAGTAAATGACCTTTGGATGTTTGATTTATTTTTTTTAGTATTATGTACTGAACTTGGATAACAATGTCTAGTTGAGCAGTACAGACTGGAGAGAGCCCTTCAGTTCTGGGTAGTAAATCTTTCTGAGTCACTTAATTACACAGTACAGAAATGCCCTTGTTTCAGTTAACTAAAATAATGTATTTAATAGGTTTGGTTTTTGGATTGCAATGTGTCTTCGTTTTACAGTGGGATACTCACTCTTTGTATGATAATGCTTGTTTTATGTATACCATGTATTTCAGTATGAATAGAAGTAATTTTACAGTCTGTTACTACTGGAAGAATACTTGCTAACTTTTGAGAAAGAGCAAGCCAAAGGACAAACATTAATTCACAGAAAATCTTTAATCTCCTGAAGCTTTAAGTATTAGATTCAGACATGAACACGCAGGAATTCTTAAATCATGCATCGCTTTGACTTTGTGAGATTATACACTGAAAGGAAGATAGGTTATTTATTACATAATTATACAGTGACAAGGGATGGGTTTGGAAGTGTTGATCACCTGTTTGTTCCCAAGGAATTCAGTAAGGGTTTGTCTGAGCACAACAGGCTGCCCACACACTGTTAATAATGCTTGGTTAAACACCAGGAGCTGCAGTTATGGCAAGAAGCAGCTCGTATGAAAGCTCTCTCATGTCACAGTGTCATTTTTCTTGAAATGATGAGGTTTTGAGTATGCTCAGAAATAGCATGAGTTGCTTGGGAGTCCAGAACTTTCTTCTTGAATGGATTGGTTTCTCTGCTTGGATCTCCAGCCAGGAAAGAATGTGGAGCCATCTGATAATGTCTGGAGAACTGCAGAAGATTGCCAGAGTTCCATACTCTTATTTCCCCTGCTTCAATATTCATATGCAAGGACTATGCTGAATGCAGTTAGAAACCACAATTTTATTCAACTCTTTGTATAATAAAAAACTTCCTACTCTTGTATTTCAAGTGCAAAAACAAAACTTCGCTCACTTGCTCTACCTCTCACCCCTTCCCTGTACACTTGGATTTTTCCTGTATGCCACCTTAATTGGTATATCCTGTCCACCACACAAACAGTCCTTGCTTTTCCTTGCTTCTTCAATCCTGAAAATGATAGGTTGCAAAAGGAAAGTGGAAATGAAACTGAGCCTCAGCTGTGGAGTAGCCTGGCCAATCTCCAAGCAGCAAGAAGAATAACTTATTTTCTAGGTGTTCCAACTAGATTGGTTTATAATTTGTTTTGTCTTATTACCTTACCTACTGTTGGTGCACTTGGGCTATGAAAGCTTTTGATCCCTGAAATACCTTGTATCCAAATCCAGCTGGTAGTACCACATACATAGAAATTGTGATAGAAAAATTAGGGCAGAAATGTTCCTTCTCAGAGTTTTTGTTTCTTCTCAAACTTGACGTAGTTGTGTTCAAAATGCAACTTTTTTTTCCCCCTGTATCTTCAAGAAAATCCAACCATCCATCCATCCATCCATCCATCCATCCGATAAACTGGTGTTTATCATACTCATAGAATTAGCTTATGCTATAATTAAAGGTTACATAAGAGAATAGTAAATATAATATGAAAATTCAAATGCTTGATAATGCTCCTTGCTCATCCCTCTATCCTTACCCCTTCTCTTATCTGATGAGGGGAGGAAAACATCATGATAATTACTCCAACAAGAAAAAGGATCAAATTATTTGGAAGTGAAATTTTCACAGACGAGACACCTGCCAGTCACTGAGTATTGCTACAGGCACCTCTCTTAGGTCATTTTGAATAACTGAGTGCTGTGCAATGTACTGGGTCATGTTTGTTTCTTTACTTTTAAGCCATGTATCAGGGAGTAAACCAGTAAATGGAAAAGGTGAGCAGCTCCCATTTTGTGCACAGCTGTCACATGGAGTATTTGAACCAGGGTTAGGTTTCAGTCTGTAGGTAACACTGCATTAGTTTCTGATTAAGAATGCTGTGTGGGATATATGTGTATTGCAAACCCCCATGTGTGCACTGCAGCCTGCTAAGCAACCTCTGGTAAGAGCCCTTTTTATGGGAGATTTATGGGGGAGAGTCAAGTATCGGAAAACATGCTTTTTATTTGGTACACCAGGATCTTGTTTGCTTACTTTATCTCTGAGTATTAAAAGCAGAAAATGGATTTTTTTTTGGTTTACCTCAGGGGAAGATCATGCTATGAGCGTTCCCCTATTTAGTTTCCTATTGAAGCAGACTGTATACAGCCAAATATGATTCTGTATTAGAATTCCATCTACTTGAATAATTTGACTGATTCATAGCAGTGAAGTTATACAGAAATTACATTTCTTTTTATGATCTTTTTACTTTATATTAAAAATCCAGAAGGTTTCTCCACTGCAAGGTTTTGGGTTTGGTTTGCTATTGTCAGATAATTGTCCTGTTGCTTCAGTTGCTGCGTGTGAAGAAGTGAAATCTGGCATCATTGATAGATTCTTCACCTTTGTGTATGGATCAAGTTTTCTCTGAATTTCTGTCTGATGCTTTGTAAGATTTACAGTCTGACCTTTGAATTTCTGAGAACAAATGATCAAGAATCTCTACTTTATGTCCAAAAAATGGTATTAGAAAATATTTTGTCATGGAAAAATTCTGCTCCAGTGAGTTGGAAAGAATTTGTCATTTGAGTAACTCAAACAGTAAAATCCCCTTTTTACAGTGACTGAAAGAGTTTCTCCTTTTCAGTGGTCTTTTGAACAGCCAAAAGCTGTGGTTTTTTAAATTGACAAGAGCTAGGTAATACAGCTGAAGGACTCTGTTTAATAACATACCCCAATTAACAGGTAAGTGCCTGTATGTTCAGATAGATGCATGAATAAAGCAAATCAGAGTGCCCATATACTCCAAAACCTCAAAACTCTCATTGCTCTTGTAGGAACCAAAAGGTTAACAAAGAGCACAAAATAAACCAATATTCCTACCTTCTGTAAATATTATAACTTATACTTGCTTGTTCTGAATAGTTCTTGTTTACAAAAAGCTTTATCTCTGTACAGAGAAGGGATTCCTTAATGGCAAGTATCCTGTGAACAGCACAAGCTTTCAATAATTGAGAATGAGGAAGAATGTCCAGTTCTTTACAGAATATTGCCTTAAGCTGGACACTTTGGGTGTCCCAGCTGTATTCTGTAAGCTCTTAGAGCTTCCTTCACTTTCCTCATTAGGTATGGTTTCCATTTAAATCTCTTTTGAGGTGCTGTTTTTCTCCATCAGTGTGTGGCTGAACATGGGGAAGGCCAAATTGTTATATCCAGTTACTCCTTTCCTGGTGCAGTCCAGCGAGTTTATAATTTTTGTATCAGCATTTCTCAGTGGGGTGAGTTCTGCAGCTGGTGTTCTCTGCTGGTATTGTTCCTTCATGTTCCTTCTACTGTTTATCTTTCTCACATCTTCAGTATCTTGATTAAATGTCTCTGGGCTGGTACAAGAGACTGAGTTTGTTCCTTCATTTGTAATTTCAGAAGTCTGCAAGAGTGGGAGTTAAGTTGTGCCAACAAACTCTTTCTAGAAGATACAAACTTTTGTGATTATGGGCTTGTATTTTTTCATGTTATTCTGAGCATGAAATGGCAGCACTCTGGAATTACATGCTCTCAGTGATTTCTTTCTCTCCTGCAGACAAATTTGTATCATGAAATATTTGGGAAAAAATAGTGGGTTTAGATTGTTCTGAATGATATTTCTAGAAGCTTCTACATAAAAATAATACTTTCTCACATGAAGAATAATTTATTGTTTAAAGCATCTGGTCTCTCTCCAGATTTGGCAAATATTTCTGGGTTAATCTGGAAGGTTGACAGAGAATCCTGCATGTTTGGATCAGAAAAGATGTTGCTTAGCTTTATCCCTCGATTGCTAATGCTGGCAATTGAAAAACAAATAATCTCACACTGAGCATTTACAAATAGTATTAGTGTCTGAGAGCTGGAAAGCATAAGTGAGCACCAGACTATTTCTTTCCTCTCTAAATTGTTAGATTTTGTAGTGATCTTTCTTTTAATAGTTAAAATCCATTTCAAGTAACCTTTGTGCACTTTTAGTCCCAGTTGTACCATTACCTTTTTAGAATACCAGAGATACTGAATCCATTCACTATCTCTGCTGGCTCCTAGAAGGAGACTCTCCTGATGCCATTCTCCCTGAAATGTTTGAAATCTTGAATTTTATTGTCCTCCTCCTTAAAAGTTAACAGGGAGCCTAATAGGAGACTACTTAAATTTTTCAACAAGCACAAGCAGTGTCTGCACAATGTTGGACAAGCAATCAGGGTCTGGAGTTACTTTTTGCAAGTAATTTTCCTTTTTTCTGATTCTGTTTCACCTTCCACCTCATGTACCTTGCAGTTCTGAGACAGTTTGGTTTGCATACGTGTATGTTTCCTGCCTAGAAAAATAGAGTAGCCTTATTTATTTTTGCTTTAGTGTCTTATTTCTTTCATAACCTGTATCTAGCTTGTCATTCATGCATGAGTCCTGCATGTGCATCTTCCAGTGTCTTTTCTTGTGCCTGTGGAAGCCATCCCATTCAAACTCTTGTACCCACACAGTGGTGATTTTCATGCAAAAGAAGAAAAATCCTGAAAAGTGACTGACTTTTGAGTTTTTGCACTGCCAGATGGGCTCACAAAGTAGAGAATATGGGTAATCAGGTACTTAGGCTACAAACCAGCTTTTTCAGTTATGGGGTTGGTATAAAGATTTTGTCCTTTCCCATGGGAAGGTGGCTGAAACACAATGATGATTTATTGCAATTATAATGTACTGCATCTCTGTTTAGGAGGTGGCAGGTGCTGTATTCAGAAAGAAAAAACTCTCCAAGAGCAGCGTGGCATCTGCAGTTCTTGCCAGTGGGTGCTCCCATCAGTACCTTGGCCTGCATTCCCAGTACTAGGAAAAGGTTTGCTGAGCTGCCTGGAGAAGCATCTTTTGCTTAGTCTTGGTGTTATGATTTCTAAAATAAAGCTTAAGCTTTTGTGGTGCAAGAGTCTTTCTTTGCAAGAGGACTCTATCTTTGAATGAAGATAACTTTATTCTAGAAGAATGTCAGTGCTGCTTGCTTATTTTGGAGCACAGGCTGCTATTTCTTTGGCAAAAAAACTTCTCAAAAAGGGAAAGAAAGAAAAAACAAAGGAAAGGGTGATTTCTCACACCATTGTGCTCAAACCCCCAACATTCCAGCAACTGTCTGGAGGGTAGGATGAAACAGGCTCTGATGTGGAACCCCTTCTGCTGTTAGCTCGTGGTTGAGAGACGCTTTGACACTATAATATAGGGTTGCAAATTGGAATTGCAACACCCTGCAATTGGGCCAAGTGATGAAGCAGCACAATAACTGCCTGCTTGATCTTACCACTCTCTCTTTAATGTGCACGTAAAAGATACCAGGAGCCTTCCCAGGCATCTGTCAGGGTATTTGATGCTGTGAGAGAGGGAACTGTAGTCTGTGTGTGGTTAATGTGTGTCTGTGCGTGTGTCTTACCAGCATTTTATATAGTGTGCTAACTACAGGGCAAAGTTTCAGGTTTTATGACAGTTGGGTTTTGTTTATTATTAAAAGCTTATAAAAATAATAATTGAAGTGGTGGATTATTACAGAGAATGCAGTTCTTATACTCTTGTCACAGGAGTTTTGTAGGTAATTGGTCTTGACCTGTATGTCGTCTTTAATATTTCATTTGCTCCAGAGTATTATAACTCACTTCCTTTAAGGTGATTGCTGGGCTTTTTACACAGCTAAACTTCTGTTTAACCTTGCTGTGAGAATGTGACAGTAGGCTAGTTCAGACAGGTTAACATTCATTTGGTAACCAGCCTGCTTAATCAGCCTGCTTCAACCTGCAGCAAATTAAATCTTTGTGAGTTCTAGCAGACAAGTGATAAAGTCGCCCTGAATTATGTATAAAAAATAAATGGGGTATTTTCAGTGCTCATGGCAGTAAATGAAATTTAAGGCTTATGATTTATTCTTGGATTTTTGTTGGGAATGATTGAAATGTATTTTACCTTAATGTTTTGACAGTCCAGTTAGGAGAGTGCTCTATTTCTGAAATGTATAATGTGTATCTTTCATTCTGCTCCCTGCAAAAATATGAATAAGTTTTACAGGATCTAGGTGTTTTTCTGTCATCTCTGTGTTTCACCTGAAGGAACTGCTACAAACAATATTTTAAACATACACCCAGGACTATCCTTCTCCACATCACTGAAAATTGCATGCCATTAAATACTTTGTCAGTGCCAAAAATAATCAACTATCTTTATTTAAGAGCTACTCACACTGTAAAATCAGTCCAGATAGGTCTTAGGTGCTTCTGAAAGTCCTATTTGTGGTCATCAACCTCACTTCTCCTGTTCTGATGTACTCTCCAGAAGAGGCAGGAGGCTGGGCTGAAGCTTTAAATGCAGGGGCAGCACTGGTGGTTCTGGTCACAGAGTGGACAGTTCTTATTTTTAGGCATTATATTTAGTGCATTTTTAAATGCAGCCTAGGATCAGATTTTCAAATATTATTGCTGTGTGTTTGCATGCATCATTATAATTTTGTCTTTGCAATGACACCAGAGTTTTTCCATTTTGTGCCTTGATAGTTCTTAAAAATTGAGATCTAGGCATACAGCAATGGGCAGCAGCTTCTGTTGTACTGGTTCCTGAACATCCATCCTGTGGTCTGTGCTGACTGCAGTCTCACCAGCACTGTTTGGTTCGTGTGTCTTTGTTCATATGAGGAACATGGTGTGCACCCTTGACAGTTAAAATGGCCAAAGAGGAGATGAAATATATTTTTTAAGTTGCTAATATGATTGTGTCTATTACAATGTCTGCTGGTAAATTGTTCTTTCAAAATACTACTTTTTTCAAGATGACTTAACTGGTTTTAATTAATTTTATCAGCACTTATCATCTTCACTTGAACATTTACTTCTTGATTAGCAATAAAAAATTTACATTTGCATCATCAAAGCATAGCACTGTAAAAGTTGCCATGTACAATAACATTTCAAACTTCAGTTCTGATTTAGGAGAAGATAACAATTCAAGGCACTTTGGAGTTCGCAGTTCCATGGAGTTTGTTTTGGTACTCTGTGCATACACCTCAGTAAAACTCAGTTGATGTTTCCTTGAATATTTTAATGTCAGGAATCATTTTAGTTTTTCAGATTTCTTAATGTGTGTTTAAATAATGCAGTCTTTAGTTTGAATCAGTAAACAACTTTAAACTCCCCCAAACTTTAACTGAGACAGTGGCTTTAATGAAGGACCATTGCTTGCTTTGTAGATGACTCTGGCTGTGTCGGGACTGACTTTTCCTTGCCATCGACTTACGGTTGGAAGAAGATCTTCACCTGTACAAACAAGGGAACAGTCAGAGGAGGTAAGGACATCATCTTTATTTTACCTAGGAAGAAGCAGGGACACCTGCTTGTGCAGTGGGCACCATCCCTTTTGTTGTCAAGTGTGTCAATAGAATTTCATCTTAAAACAGTCTATTTACCCTTCCTGCCACACGAAATTGTGATAAAGTAAGGAAATGGGCAAACGAGTCATTGAAGAAAAAGAGGAAAAACAAAGCAAGCAAATCACAGCAAAGGATCTGGTAGTGGGAGATGAGACCTTAGCTCCTTGCACAAAAATGTTGATTTTTCTCCTTTGTATTGATATGCCAAATACCAATATAAAAGCCACCCTTGTGTGGATTTTCTCACTCTTTCTTATGCAGTTAGACCAGCTCTGGTACCATTAGATGGAAAACATCATTAACTTTGGATAAAATTTGCTCAACTATGTGTATGCAGAGAAAGTTCATTTGTTAATAATGCATTTTTTCACATAATATTGCTGCAAACCAGACTTCTGTTAAAAATTACCTCTGATAATGCTGTATAAAATAAAATGCAGTATATTATGTTTTTATAGAAATACGTATTTGTCACTTTGTGTGTATTTTGTGTTTCACTGAAGATGTCTGTAACAGAGGCTTACAGTGGATTTTGGTTTTTGTTTTTATACAGCAATGCACTGATGTTCATATGGTTAGTGACAGTGATGGAGATGACTTTGAAGATGCTACTGAGTTTGGAGTTGATGATGGAGAAATGTTTGGAGTAGCATCATCTGCCTTGAGGAAATCGCCAATGAGTAAGAGTTGAGAGCTGCTTTACGATTAACTGGAGGTTGTAGAGCAGAGATGAAGGCAGAGAGGTGGGATGAGTCTGCAGAATTAGCAGCTGGAAAGTATCTTTTGATAGGAATTGTTTGAATGTCATGTCTGACGGATGCATCAAATAAAAATACTGCAGACATAACTGGCAACTGTGAAAGCATCTTCCCATGGAGGGAAATTTTTAACCTTGCAACTGAAGAATAATCATTTAACTTAAAATTGAAGAGTAAAAATTAAACTCAGAGAAATTGTGATCTCTATAAAAATGCACCTGTAGACAACTGGATCTCCACTTCCCTGTTTTGAAAATTCTACAGATTCTATTTTTGATTAATGTTTTAGTCCTTATGCTAATCAAATTTCTCAGTAATTATTTACCCTTTTATTATGACAAGGATTGAGCAGGAGCAGTCAGCTACCTCCTACGTGCAGTTCTTGCACTCTCTTTATTTACTTTAGGCTTGCTTTAGTGTTACGTTAGAAGTTTTTGACAGCAAATACATGTAATAATATGGAAAACTTCCTAACATTATATGTAGGAAGGGTTGAGCCTTTCAAGCCTTAAAGTAAGTCCAGAGTGCTAATTCTGAACAAGTGATGTATCACATTACACTGGACCTGAAGATTTTATTGTTTGGAAAACCTGAATACATTCATGAGACTCTCTGGAAATTTCTTGTCTTTCCAAATGTTTATAGTTGATAATCTTTCATGAAATCTGTATGGTCTCTTGGTAACACTTCAGTAAGCTGGGAGCATGAAATACCTGTAAAGCAAATGTGTGTGCATATTACAACCTGTTTCCATGAAGTTGCATTTTTTCTTTTCATTTTTTTAAGTGCCAGAAAATGCTGAAAATGAAGGAGATGCCTTATTACAATTTACAGCAGAGTTTTCTTCAAGGTAAGCATAGCCTGTACACTGTGCAAGTTGAAGTTAGTAAAAAATGGAAATATAAATAAACCAAGTGTACATGTTTTCTTGTGATATTATAGCATATTTAGACATCCTAATTTATTTTAATTCTAGGACTGCTTCTGAAATAAAATTATTTCTCATTTCTTATTTCTCTTCAGTGGCTGATTCTTGTCTTGTTTATTTTGCCACTATTTAGTATTATTACTTAGTTATGTAAAGGTCCAGAAGAATGAGAAAGACTAGTGATATATAATAATTTTATTATGAAACACAGGAACAGAGAAGCTGAAACTGATTAGTATTGAAAAATATATACAGAGTTGCTGTAAGAGCTTTCACAATAACAAAGTGGCTGGGTAAATATTGACTTTTTAAAAACATATAAATTCTCAATTTTAAAAAAATTTGTGCTACCAAATCATGCACTGTTGAACAGTTGCTTGTTTCATTGAAGAGGTGGAAGCTGCAAAGTAATGTAAGGTTTATGTGCCTTGTTTTCACTGCTGTGATAAAATGTTCCTTTATGTGTATGAGATGCATTAATGTGTAATTCAAGAATAGCCTTCAATTAACCTTTAAGAATAGAATAAAGAGAGGCAATAAGTTATGACAAATATTTTATAGAAAATTGTGTAGAACTTAAGGTGTCTACATGTGGAAATGGAATGTTTTTATGCTAAAGTTTGTGAGGTAGTAGTTCATTACATTGAGTTTTTCAATGCCAGAAAACAAATGGGTCCTAAATATTTCCCTTCTGTCCTTTAAATGTAATAATACTAAGTAATAATAATAAGTAAGTAATACTTCGTCTTTCTAAGGGTTTAGCTGGTGCATTATAATTACAGAATATATGAAAAGGTAGAATATTGTAATTACTTAATTTTGTACTTTTTTATTAACTGGAAATTTTATCTCAAATAGATATGGTGACTGCCATCCTGTTTATTTTATTGGATCATTAGAGGCTGCTTTTCAAGAAGCCTTCTATGGGAAAGCTAGAGATGTAAGTGTTTATTAGAACTACTTGATTTAATATAACGGGGGAATGGAAACCACCTTAAGCATTCCATCTTTATTTTAAAATAGCTGAGCTACATTTTGGAGTTATCTTGGTTTTATTGTTTGGGAAGAGTTGCACTTAGTTGACTGAAATACTTACCTTGGTGGTTGGTGAAATTGCACTGAATAACTGATGCTTTCTAATTCAGGCTGTATTTTTACTGTGGTTCTTTAGTTGTCAAAGCTACTCTTTTGCTTTTCCCCTCCTCCCTTTTCTTCCTGAAATAATGGTGTCCTAGCACCAGATAACACTGCCTGCAAGTCTTGTGCTTGACAAGTTCACTGTTGCATGTTGGTAATTCCTTTGAAGAATGGCTAATGAAATTGTAAATTTAAATTGAAAGGTCTCTGAAATACAGTGTGGGGGTTTTCCCCTGCTTTGTACAGCCTTTATCTGGCAAGTATGTTCCAATACTAAGGTTTGGTTGTTTAGTTTTTCTGTACATCCAGCCAGGCATCTCAAGTTTCTGTTATTCCATGCACAGTTTTAAAATCAGTATTTTAATAAAATTAGAATGGGGACAGTTTATTTAAGTTTTGGTGACTTGATTCACTAAGGAGAAACCCAAAACCCTGCATAATTAAGCACAGATAAAGCTGAAACACAAACAAGAAAATCATGCTGTTTAAATTTACTTTTGTTTTCTTGATAGGTGTTTAATTTTAAAATGAAGAACGTAGTTGTTCATATTGGAAGGAGTGTCTGTGTTATGTTAGGAGTTGTTCTGATAAGTGTGAGAGTTAGAAATCCACACTGTGGAGCTGAAGTTAACACATGCTTAACACTCTTGAGTTTAGAGAATATTTTCATGTCGTTGCACAGAGAAGAAAATCCTATGAATTGAACAAGGAAAGGGTGTGAGCTGGGAAGTTCATTTTGTGTCATTTCATCAGAAATGGTTGACGGTGTATCAGTGTAATAGTGGACAAAAGCCCATTAAGAACTTACATAAATAGTTTTACACCTGTAAATCTGATATTAATGCAGTGCAGTTACTTCATTTTTTTGTTACTCAAAGTACTTTTTGTACTACTTACATAGCACTTCTGAAATTCATGTCACCTTTTATTTTTAATATTTTGTGATGTATTCAGACCAGAGCCTCATGATAAAGTTTTTGTGTGTGTGTTGTGTATTTAGGAAAGTATTATTTCTTTTTTATTTGTGTTGTTTGGATTGTTGGGGTTTTTTTTCTGAATATTGCCTTATTTTTAAAGCTCTCCCTCCCACCTACCCTGTGAAAAGGCATTATTTTTATTGTAACATTGTGATTTTAAGCAAAGATATGAGAATGTGAAAATACCATATGTTTTCACTGCTTTTTCCTGTTAGAAAGTAATTTTTTTCAGTACTGGCTCCTGGAATTCAGAATTGAGGAAAGGGACACATTATTTCATATTTTTATAATTGCATTTCATAAAATAATTAAGTATATATATCAGTATAAAAGAAAAAAGCTGAGGAGAAATTGCAACCTATATGTCTTGTCTTCTAATTTATACTATGGAGTGCACTTAATTTTACCAGGGCAACAGATGAGCTTCAGGCACCAGCATTCTTCACTTGAAGTGAGAAATTGAGTTCCAAGAGTAAATAAAAACAAGATTGAAGGTTTAAATCCTCTACTAGGCTTTTTGAACTTATATACTCATTAAATGTTTATTGGAGTGGTGGGATTACGAAGGATTTGGGCAGCTTCATCAACTGGTATATACTTAATCACTAAGTAAAACACTACATTTGATAGAGTGTTTCTCACGATGCCACACTCAATCCATCTTAATGAAAACCGCTTCAAACTGATTTAATTTGAGAGCACTTGGCAGCTTGAGTGCTCAGAGATCTTGGCCTTTTCTTGACAAATTCTCAACGCTGTCCAGAGCAGAAGGTGCTCTCAACAGTTCATGTCTAGTGAGACAGCCATCAGCTGTCTTTTAAATCTGTATTGTGGATACTTTTTACCTCAAAAAAAAAAAAAAAAATTAAAAATCCCAATATAGATATCAACATGAGGCTTTTTTCCAGAAATATTTTCATTTTGGTTATTTTAAGAAAATAAACTTGTGTCAGAACATGTATTTTGAGTGCAGAATATGAGTTCAAAGTCTCTTTAAGAAAATAGATATTTCCTGTTAATTTTCAGTGTTGTCTCGCGTGTTGGAAAGGCTGGTAATTCATAGTTATTTAACAAAATACTGCTTGAAAAAGAAATGTCTTGTAAAAAAAGTCGAGGTGTTTGTCTGCTACCTGTGTTTGAGTCGTTAGACAGTGAAGATTTATGTATGTTATGAAGTTATGTATGTTAGGAAGATTAACATACATAACATACAGTGATGGTATCTTTTGACCTTTCAAGCAAGTCCTGCCACAACAATGCCAGTTTTTGGTAAGAGAGGTGGAATTAGGTCAAATGTAGCTGTCCTTAAAACCTGTATAACTCTTTGGCACAAAAACACAGTACCCAAGATAGAGAGCCTTGCCTCTGACAACCAGTGTCCTTGGCCATGAAATTCCCTGCTGCCTCCAGCAGCCCAATAGTTAAGGGTGTTGTGTATTCACTTCCAAGGCTTATAGGACAAGAAAATATTTTTAGTCTTTTAATGGGGTCAGGAAGAAAAAGAGAGACAGAAGTTTATTAAATTAACAATTAAACTGGTTTTTGTGAAAATCTTCCTCTGTCTGTTGGAAAGAAGAGTTTCCCTGTCACATTAGTTTCTGGAGAATGAGCTTACGCTTGCTCAAGTAGCTACACTGCTGTAGGAATTGCTACACCTGATGCCATGGAAGAAATTGTATAATAGACATTTTTGAACAAGGTGTTTGGGGCAGGTTTCTTTGTGTCTGAAAGCACTTTGTGAGTGTCTTGTGTTCTGACACATCAGAGGGTTTATCCTAACTTAGGTATTGTTATTAATAGTGGATTTTAATTGCTGTATTGAAGCTTACTGAGTTATACATGTGAATAATACTGTAGTATTTTCTTTTATTGGAGCTTGTTTGTCTTTCCATTTTTACAGGTGGTTGCTACTCTTTTATTATGAGAAAGAATAAAGACATTGGCTTTGCCTTTTCAGGAGCTTTATCTTTATATACCTCTGTCAGCTCACCTCCTGCTCCTCTCTCAACCTTTCTGTCCACTGACTTTTAATAAATATGTGAAACATCTCTCTTAGCACAGATTGGTATTGTCACCTCAATATATATTCCTGCAGTCTGAAAATGAACCGTGTTTTTCTTCTCCTTGAATTCTGTCTTTTAGGTTCAATTTAGAGGCAGCACCATCACTCTCACATATGGGTTCTTTATTTCCTGAATACCTAGAGCAAAGTATGCTCCTTCCATAATTTGGTGTGTTCAAATAAAAGGGGTTTTTTTACCTTTTCTTTTCCTTGGTGGTAGCAGAATATTCCTTCATACAGGGCTTGCTGTAGCATCATTTTTATCTGTGTAAAAATGTTCCTTATTATTTCAGCTAATTAAGTTTATACTGAACTTAGTACAGATTACAGGTGGATGAATTACCACTTTACAGATTCTGATTAAGCATAAATAACCTGAGCACTAACCTACATGGTCTGGTTGAAACCAGAGGACAGGTACAGAAGTATAATTCTGGGTTTTCAGGAAGAGTAAAGCAGCTGTCCTATGGTAAATGTCAGTACATAAACCCCAGTTAAGTCCCAGGTTAGTCACCCTTTTCTTTCCAGTCTTGCCTGATGTGTGTTAGCAGTTCTGTCCTTTATTTTGTAAATTATTTCTGAATTTGTGGATAGCTATTGTTTAGAAATTCCTGCTACAACATACCACCTTAGTAGCTTCACTGTTTACCTACACACCCTTCATTTTCCATATCTGAGGAACAGCTTTATCTTATCTGGAGGGTTGCTCCTGGGTATGGGTCTCTCCTCAGCATCCTCTGTGTTTGATACAAAGTAATGGATGTTTTTTGACATTGTCTGCCACACTCCACATTTTCTCCTCTTTCAAAGCTTGTGATGACAGATCTTACTCGAGTTTGGTGTTAATTACTGGATACTATTTGCATTAGGTAAGATATCACTACAAGTGCAGTTGACTGAAATGGAGATACAACAGTATAATAGGATCAAATAGCTGGAAGATGAAAGTAGACTAAATCAGGCTTTTGCACACCTTTACCTGGGAGAGTGGGTAGCTGTTTGAACACCTTACCATGGTTCCTATGGATTCTTCATCACTGATGGATTTTTCAGACTTTTTTACTGAAAGGCAAAATCACAAGAAGATTAAATTAGGAACTAGTTTGGGCATGTCTTGTGCCATGTGTAATACAAAATATGGGATCAGAGAATTACAGGGATCACCTCATTCCTATTTTACGAACCTGTGGGGTACAGTTTATCTCTTCTACAAGGCTATAAAGTAACTGTGTCCAAGGGTGATCCCATGAGCTCCAAGATCACCTTGGACAGGTGGTTCAGATTGTGCACTTCAAAGATTTAAAGAAGTGCAAATGAGTCCCTTCATTTACTTGAATTAGCTCTCACTGCATAAACCTGGAGGAAAAAATTAATATTTTGATTTGTTGGCCTCCCAGCTTGACAGAACATTCATGCCTCTAGCAGCTGTTACATCATGAACTTTTCTGTCTCAATCATTACTTGAACTTGTAAACCTGAGATTCAAAAATAGCCATTCAGGTCTGTGGTTTTGCTGGCCCTTGTGATTGCACTGCTATTCCCATTCAAGTTCATATTCTTTTGAGTTACCTGAGTTATTCACAGTATTAGGAACTGGCTGAGAAGCTTGGAAATCCCATTACCCAGTGATGCCAATTTAGTCACCTCAAGATCTAAGGGTTTTTTGCCTCAGTGGTAACTTTTCCTTCAACTTTGCATCAGAGACAACTTTTCTTCTAATTCTGTACAAAGAGTGTTAACTTCTCTGAAGCTCAAAAATGGTCTTCAGCATGCACATATTCTGAAAAATATATCCCTGTTGGCTTAAGTTCCTCAAGTCCTAAGGCCTTTGGAAGTCTGTCAGGTATTCAGTGCTTAAAACCTTTCTGGTATCCCATACTGTTGTAGGAGCTAGTAAAAGTTGTATATTTTTTTCTTGGTTAAAATTTCATGCCAAGTATATAACCTCTGAGTCATATTTTTGGGAAATCCAGCACAGAACAGTCTAGTGCTCCATCAGTGGGCTTCTTTCGTGGAATTCGAGACTGTTCAACAGTTTTGTAAGGCTATTTTAATAGTATTGACTGAAAAATACCCAGTATTAGTCATAATAGAATCCTAGAATTTACTCTGGTTTTTCAAAGGCTTGAAATAAACACAACCAAAACCTGCTTATAAATATGTACTACCATGGGTTAGTAAAATAAACAAATATGAAAACAAACCCACACAACAACAGCAACAGCAACAAACTGAGCTGCGAGCCTTTTGCAATCCTGCATTTTTCCAAGAAAAACATACCCCTGGCTTTCAGGAATATTTTTCAAAATCATGTTTTAGCACTTCAGTTCCTCCTGCTACCTCTTTGCATTTATCATAGCAGTATGCCTGTGCCCACCCTTAACATTTTGGATGGAGTTTTGTCTTCGTATGGTGAGATTTGTTGATGCAACAAAAATTACATTTCCTTGGGAAGTAACACAGTGTAAACCTCCTTTGTATCTGTGCCTGTTCTGTTTACTAAAATTTGTCCCTAAATCTTTAAGCCTAAAACTGTACATATTTTGAAACATTCTGTTGTACGGAATCTCATATTTAACAGTTTCATGGGGTTGTTTCTTTGGAAGTAAAAGTGTTTCTCAAGAGCCTTTTTTTCTGTCCGCTCCCAGTGAAAAGAGGAGAGCAAAGCCATCCGCTTACCACAAAGCAGTGCCACCACAAAGGAAAGATTAAGGGTTTAGAGAGAGGTCAATGTGGGTTTTTCTCTAACTAAACACTTTCCTAAAGTTTCCTTGTGGAAAAAATAATGAAGTCATCTCAGAGTTTTTAAAGAATTTTTATTTCTTTTTCACCGTCTGCATTCGCTTGTCTTCTCAGCATGGATGTTTAATCTTTCTAGGCTTTGTGAATTGGTCCAAATGAATAAGTGGTGAGCTGTCTCTCTAGGAGCTAGAGGCTTATTCTAAGGCCCTAATCACTGAGTAAACACATCTTTGCCCTCCCTCTCTTACAACTGCTATATAATAGTTGAGATTCTAGCACAGTAACCTGGATATTGCAGGGATTGACGCTTTGAAATGCAGAACGGCTGATCCTCAAAAACAGACAGTGCCTGATCTTCCCCTGCCTCTTTCTTCTTTTTAAATTAAATATCACCACAGAAATGCTGTTTTATTGCATGATATTGTGCATCAGTGCCCTGGATTTTCAAGTTTAGTTTCAGTCAACATTGTTGGCTGCACTTATATGGATCTCTGCATGTTGGGCTTATTAATGGCCCTTCCTGGCACATGTGTACGTGGTTCTGAAGAACATTTAAATTAAATTAGACAAACAGTAATGCAAATTACTAATCCCTTTCCCAAAGTCGAATGTTCAAATGTTCCTTCTATAAACAGTCATTAAATTTTATCCAAAGCTAGTCTATGAGGCGAGAGCCATACAGGGTTTTTTTGCAAAGACAGCTTGTCTCAAAATTGCATCCCATGTCTTGCTGTATCAATACACATCAATATCTAGGGTTCAGTGTTACTTCTGATGAAGAGATTTGAAATTACTTCAAATAAAAGTCTGAAAATAGCACCATATCATCTCAGCAAATATGTTCAAGTACTATTTTAAAATAAAGTAAGTAATTTATATGGGTATGGGGGAATGGAAAGCTGTAATTTTCTAAATTACATTTATAACTCATTGAATGCCAGTAGCAGAATCACAGTCCTTAGCTAGCTCATAGTCTCCCTGTATTTTTGCAGCCTGCTTTCTATATGTGCATGCACATAGACTTGCTTTCCAAAAGGTGGTCTGAGATTTTCATGGGGACACACCTGCTGGCAGTGAAGCTCAAATTTTACTTGATAGGGTTCTAGAAGAGCAGCGCAGAATATTTTGTTTCAAGAGACCACAGACACCATCTCAACATGTAGTGATAGAACTGTTGAGATTGGAAAAAGCTTCAAAGACTCTGAGTCCAGCCATTAACCCAGTGCCACCGTGCCCACCACTGACCCACGTCCCCAGGTGCCACGTGCACACCTTTTGAACACTTCCAGGGATGGTGATTCCACCCCTTCCCTGGGCAGGTGGTTCCAGTGTCTGGCCTCCTTTTCAGGGAGGTGAGGTGTGGGCTCCCCACATCATTTGGCTGCATGGAGAGCTGCCAGAACATCTGGCATATTGAGCTGCAGCATTTGGGTCTGTAGGCAGCTGTGTTGTTACTTACTCATTTGCCTCTTTATTTCACTGCAGAGGTGGTGATAGCAGTGCACCATCATTTTTTTCCAGGTTGTTTATAACTGTTTTTTGTGGCAGATGCTGTCCTATCAAGAGATGTGTTCCTTGCTCTGGGAAATGTTCCACATGTTATTTTTATTAGGCAGCAATCTAAAAAAGTTCACTCATTTCTTAGGTGTGTTAATAAGGTTTCTGTTTCTTCATTCATCTGTTGTTCTTTTCATGTTCCAAGCATATAATATATTGTATTTAAGTACTCAAAATATTAGGAAGCATCAAGAATATTTAAACATTTGCAGGGATGGACCGTTTGACTTGAAATCTGCTGGTTATTTTTTGTGTGTGCACGTTGAGATCCTTGTCACCCTTGATAAACCCCCTCATTGGCACTAACACACAGACCTGCAGCAGCAACATTCAATTGCTGAGTAGCCTGAGGAGCTGTTCACTCACCTCTTGTCATGTCTTTTCCAGAGAAAGCTTCTTGCTATCTACCTCCACCATGATGAAAGTGTACTAACCAACGTCTTCTGCTCACAAATGCTTTGTGCTGAATCTATTGTCTCCTACCTGAGTCAGAACTTCATAACCTGGGCATGGGACATGACAAAAGAAGCAAACAGAGCAAGGTAAGACTCTCTGGACTCTGGGTGAGCAGTTTTTCTCAAGGCAGGCCCTTATCTCTGGCTATCAAATCTTTTGGTGCTTAATATCTATTCAAACTAAACCTTCATGCTCATTCTCAGCTGATAAGTGAACCAGTGCTGGCTGACACTCATTGACAATTGGACTGGCCTTGTGTTCGTCACAAAGTGACTTCTTATTCCTATGCAGGAAAAAATAGTTGAAGAAATTATTTCCTTTTTTTTTTAGTTTATTTTTAAATATAATTCTATATTCAAACTTGTGCCTTCACAGTTTTGCACTGCAGTGCCCTTGTATTACATGTCATTAATTGTGTGTATGTTGGTGTAACTGCATGAGAGCTGTCTAGGGTAATGGCTATTGTTGTTAATGAAAATCTTATTTTAAAAATAACATTCATGTGATCAATTAGTATTAAGAATAGATTATGCAAGAAGTTAAATGCTTGCAATTCATATGAATATTTTTGAGCTACAGTTTTCTTACAGAACATTCCTTTGGGAATGTTCAGATGTTTTGGTTTTAATATAATAAAGGTATTAATATAACAAAAGCTATTTTATGTCTTAGAGAGATCGTAATTTTACTGATGAGTAAAGAAATTAAAACTGTAGGCTCCTCCTCCTTCTGCATGTTCTGTAGATTACCAACAAATTTATGCTAAGGCCTCTCTCTTCTTCAGCTATTGATCTACTGAAAATGATTATTTTAATTATTAGTATTATTATTACATTTAAAGATCAGACTTGTTTTGTTCTCTAACTTGGACCTTATTTCATAACCTTTATTTACCCAAAAGATGACAGATAATGTCTTGCCAGGATAATGTCTTATGTATGTTACTACAATTAGAGTTTTTCTAACTTTTGACTGAAAAATGCAGCAGTGATTTGGCCTGGAATAAGGTTGACGCTTTTTTACACAATTCCAGTGATTATTGAACAATGAGAATTTAACATTTCTGTTTCTTTCTCTTTTTGGATTATTAGAATAGAGCATTAATGCATTTCTAGTCTTCACTGTGTAAATTATAGTTAATATTTCTTTACTGAAGTGACCTGGGAGAATGGAACCGTCTCTTTTTCCAATGCACTTTTTAAATGACACTTGTGTTTCTCAGGAATTCCTCACTTGACCTTTTGCATTTTGTCATTGGAGGGATCAGCAGCAATGTTTCTAGTTTAAGTTATTCTAGAGAAGTGTAAAAGGTTATGGAAAAAAGCAGTTGTGAAAACAGATTAAAAGTTTCTAAAAAAGAAAAAAGTAAGAGAGGAAAAAGAAACATCTAGGGTCTTTCATGGGACCAAATACATAGATTGGAAAGTTGCTTAAGTCTTTTGGTATTGTCATTCATGGGCAGTAAGGAGCCTCCTCCTTTTCTTTTATCCCACAAGTTGGTGGAGAAGGAAACACTATTTCTAAACCATCTGTAGTGGCTAAGTTCAGTTGACTACCTGCTGTTCTATTGTCTGCTTTTCCATTTAATTCTTTAGTTTCTTTTATTTTACAATGACAAAAAATTGCAGTGTAGTTTCTTTTGAAAAACTATGTTTGAGGGGTTTTTTATGACTGACGATCAACAGCCATGTAATTGCTTTGTTGTGTTTTACTAAAGAAATCTATTAAGTAGCACAACTTTGATACACTAGTAATAAGAGTTTGCAGGTTACACAGACACCTGTGGTGACCAAAGCGACAGAAGCTGCTTGCTAGAAAGAGCCTGTACAGCTGTGTCCTATTAACTCCTTATGACACTTCTTAAAACACAAAATAAAGGGCTTGTTTAAGGCTTTATAGCTGCTCTCAATGAACTTAGTCACCGATTGTGCCGGACCATAGGGTTTTTAAGCCTTCATTTTTTTGCTTTCTGTTAACGACAACAAAGCAACTGTCATATTAACAGTGAGGTCAAAAAATAGTAAGGGGTGAACAAGGCATGCTGGCTCGAATTAGAATAATTTCTCGGTTGTGTTTGGTGTCACAATCCTGCTCCTTAGACTGTGATTTCTTCAGAGGGGACACGATGCTTCCTTCTCCCTTTACAAAGTGCCAATGCACTGTGGGCATTCCCATAAATAAATACTCAGTCCCTCTGTTCAGTTACTGCTCTTCATGTGACATAGTGACAGTGGTCTTGGAGCCCATTCCCTTCTGTATCCCTATGAACACAGTTAAATGTAGCTTTTTATTTGACTGGTGAGATGACAACAGCAACCACAGGAGGAACTGGGTTTTGCCTGCTGGTGTAGCCCAAGAGCAGCTCATTTGTACTCTTAAAACTGCATTGTAAAAGTGCTGGAGAAGCCAGCGTGGGACAGCAGAGGAATCAGGCCCACTTGATTTACAGCAGTCAACAGGGACATCTCAATGTCTGTAGTAAAAGACATGGTTTCAGTATTGTAGAATGACATGAGTAAATTCAAACAGATATAAAGAGTTCCCTTGTATAAGCCAAAAATTTTTCTGAATGTTTTTAGTATGTTTGTTGGCTGACACTGATACAGGAATGTGCTTTAAAACCTTTGCTGCTGTACAACAGCACGCTTCTTCTGGAATCTCTCAATCTTCAATATCCATTCCAACAGATTGAAGAGAGTCTGTAGGTAGGAGTAAAATGCTGTGTGAGCACTGAGTGTCTGCCAGCAATAGTGCAAGAGCATCAGCATTACAGTTTTGGGAGTCAGATAGTAAAAAATTCCTTTCTGCAGCCACCCAGGACTGTCACTTTGTCAAAACAAAGAACTCTAGTTAATACTGTTGAGGGGAAGTTTTTTGGCTTCCATGGGTTTTAATTGCCTCTGACTTCGGGTTTGCAGTGAAGGAAGCAGTTACTTTGAGTAAGATCTGTGCTTATGAAATTTTTCATTAATAATCATAAAATTATAAAAAGAGAAAATAAAATAAGTAGCCTTCATTTAGGAAAATAATGTGGTGCTTTCATAATACTGTTAAGGAACATACATGAAATCTTTATCTCCTATACTTTAGACTTCAGCTTAATGAGCAACTCTTTGAAATATTCTTGTGATCTGTTCCAGATCAAAGGAGGGAAAAGGCCACAAAGCTACACATATATCTCTAACTTTAGCTCTTGTTATATTCCACTCAATTTGAGGTGAATCATGAGCTTAAAAATTGCTGTTTCCTTTCAACTGCTTGCAGTGAAGATTGCTACTATGCCCCTTCAGACAGCAGAAATATGGGGGGAGGTATCAGGGCAGTGGCAGTGGGGTTTGACTGCAGTGGTGCTGGCAACTCTGGCACTACCATTTGGTCCAAGCTCGCAGCTGCTTTGGGCCATCACTTGGGCTGAGCAATTCCTCAGGTTTCCAGAGGGATTTCGGGATAAATAATCAGGAGAGCCAGACATAAACAGCTCTAGTTCTGGCCCTTTTTGACTTCAAAGAGTTGAGTCAATACCATTGTTTTGATATAATTATGTGCATGAGAGTTGTATATATTTATGCAAATACATGCCTACCTGATTTTGTTAATTCATTAGGAAGCATTAATATATTTGCGTCCGGGAAAGATGTATAGTGATATATACATACACATGCACACATACCTTGTGTTTGTACACACAGCATTTACAAACATAGGTAATGCATAATATTTAGAGCTTTCCAGCACACATAGTGTTTGCCAAGCAAAGTGAAGCCAAAACCATAAGACTGACTCAAAAATGTGTAGCAGCTTTTTAGCTTTTGGTATCATTGCCCTTGGGCACCGTATTTCAAGGTGCTGCCAACTTTGCTCTGATGACAGGTACTTGTTAGTTTTAATGTTCAAATGATGGTTTTTCACTTTGCTTAAGCTTAGGAAAGAGTTAATTTACTAAAGTGCTTCTCAGCAGCAGGTTGTCTTCACCTGCAATTTCCGTCATCAAGTAATTAGCCATATTCACAGTTGCTGACCCTTAATTCTAACCTACTGAATGATGCATGCCTGGATGAAGACCAGTTGACCATATTACTCCAGCTCCCCAATCCCATTTGATCCTTCAGCAAATATATTGCAGGTGTGGGGTCTGTGAGAGTGGGAAGAGGTGAGTTTATTTCTCACTGCCTCTTCAGGAGTGACCACAGATTCTGTAAATGTTGCTTGCAAAACTGTTGGACGTGTTCTTTAGGCAGTAAATCCTTAACAGGTTTCACAGGACAGTGTGAAAGCCTTTTCTATTGTATTCTGCATTTTTTTATTTAATTTACTTTAATAGCAATACAGTGCCAGTCAATAAAAACAGGTCAGAAGTCTAATTAATGTTTTAAAAATAAAGGTTCTCAAACACCAGGCAAGTTTGTCGTTTTCTGTATGGTTTGTTTTGAGGAGGAAGAGGAAAGAAGGTGAGGAGGGAACCCTTCTGTTCCATGATTACATCCCACCCGCTCATTTTCTCCTTTTCTCCTTTGCTTTTGATTTTAGTGGCGGTCTTAACAGAATGTCAAGATCAATTTGCAGCATGGTTTAACTCAAGGTTTGCATTCTGCCAGCAGCAATTGTCCTAACGAACAATGCCGTGTGTTCTTGTAACTTCAGAAGCTTTTAGAAGGCTCATGGCAAGGGCAGCATCTAATGACTTTATTAGTGTAGGGTTTCAAAATGGGCTCGGTAATTGTTCGCATCTCTTTGTCATTTAGTCATAATTACTGCACACTATTGTTCAGGGTTGCACTTGTGAATAGTTTCCTAAGAGCACTGAGACGAAGAAAAAAAAGGAAAAGGATAAAAGGTGATTGTCTCTTTAGATGGAGAACAAAACAGCCTGTATACAGATGATGCTTAAACTGTTTATTATACACCCACCAGAAAAGGTAAACTATCCCTGCTTAAATATTTATGTGCTTCAAGGTAATTTCATGTTAGTAATCTAAAAATGTCCAAATTTGGAAAACTAAAAATCAGCAGAGAATGCATTTTGATCTGGTCGTGATTAGGAAGATATAGATGACTATAATATCCAACTATAAATAGAAATCAGCCTGTCTGATGTTATCAAGGTTTTCAGTTCATCAGTTTATATGCCTCTAGCAATGTTTTAAGGTCATCTGAGACAAATAGTTGTTAAACCCAAGGAATTAATTAAACTGATAGATTTGTAAGCATATGTTTTAAGTCCCCACTAGAAAACCAAGTCTCAAAGAATGTTCTATCCCACTGTACTCAAACTGCAACCTAGCTGATTAAGCTTGTTGAATAGAAAAGGTTAAAAAATAAAAATTCTTGTGTCCTGTGCAAAAGATGCGAAGGCAGAAGAACAGGTGATCAAGACAGATTAATTGGACTGTTTTGGGGAAGGATCTGATTGTATTCTCTCATTGCTTGGTTCTTCTGCTGTATTTGTGCAATCTTTCCTCCATTTTGGAGACTCTCATTGACCTTGGGGTATTTTACTTGTCAGGATGGTTCTTTGACTTGTGAAGATTAATCTGAATTCTCTGATTTCCAATGTGCTTGCAGCTTCTCCCACTTTACCAACATCTGTAAAGTAACTGAACACACTCTCTGTTCTTACCTAGGCTATTATTAAATCTGTATATTAAATCTACCTGTGGCAAGCCTCAGATATTCCTTAGGAAATCATACAGGACATGATAGGTGATGATGCAAGTGCATCTTGTGTGTTCCATTCTTTCTGAAGTGTTCTAGCAAGGGCTCGAGGTATATTTTGTTTATACTTTCACCAGTGATTTTGTCTGATGTCCAAGGATGGATTAATGGATTTCAAGACTGCTGTGTTTTAGTCTGAACAAGGTTATGAAGTATTTGTCTGATCTGTTTGAACCTTTCAGCATGGGAATCAGATCTCCCATGTTTTAGGAAGAGATAGATAACCCACTCATGTAGGCTTTACTCTTGCATGAAAAAAATGCACAAAATCATTCTTTTTAACATCTGAATCTGATGTTTAGCATGTGGATCCTGAAGATGATACCCACATAATTTGATCTAGGCTGCTTTCTACATCTTTAAAACATGCCTTGTTTCTGGTGCTCCTTGTGTTTGAGTCAGCAGTTACGACCCTACCAATGTGGGTAAGGCAATAACTCTGCATTATAGAGACCAAGCTTATTTTAATATGCCAAATCAGGACCTCAGCTTTTACTCTTTAAAAAATGTAAATACCTAATACAAAAATGTTATTTTTACATTAACATTTTAATGAGTCTTATGTTGACTTTGCACATTATATAATTATTATTAAAAATAATCAGATATCTTGCTTATTTAATATTCATAATTGTTTTCTTCATGCTCAACAAAGAAGCTACTTTTTTCCAATCCATTTCTGAAGTGGTAAAGTCTCTTTAAGGTTGGCTTTGGGAGTTATCTGGTCATATCTGGAGAAGAGTTGTTTCTTATTCTTTCCCCAAGAAAGTCTGTGGCATTCACACCAGAGCTGGCATGAGCTGCTCCTGTCGCTGGTTTGTGAGCGAGCTTAGCAGATTGTGGCAGCAGCAGAGGAAGGGAGCTGGTTGGTAAGAGCAGGACAGATGGCACCAGGGGCTGTAGGAAGTGGCACCAAGAGGAAAAAACCCACTCTGAGGGGAGATGTTGACATCTGGCATCTGTTCTGCTGCTACTCAGCCAGGAAAGTGTGTGTGCCCTTACAGCAGCCTGGCACAACGTGCCATCTCCTGAAACCAGGGAGCTGAAATCTGTTTCCAGCCTGGATTATAGAGGACCCCAAGGTGTCATAACCTGTTAGGTTCTATGTAGTCAGCCAGAAGTCCTGCATATGAAAATTCTTCTCCCAGAAAAAAAGTTATAAAATCTTCTTAACACTCTTAAATACTTACTCCATTCAGAATTCTCTGCATGAAAAACCTATAGCTATAAAAGCAGATTTTGGAACTGAGTTATTGGTTGACAAAATGCAAAATAGATTTTTAAAAAAGAGTTAACAAACCAACACCTTTGGCTAGTAGTCAAAGTATTTACAACTAGTACTGTAGGGGTCTCTTTACTTTTGTTCTTTTTAGCATTATTCTCTCAGGCACTTCTTCACCTCCAGTTAAGTATTTTGTTTTCCTGTGAAACTTGAGTGCTTTTCTTCTGTGGTGTATTGGAGGCTGTTAAACAGTTTTAATGCACAAGTCTCAGGAATTCAGTTCAGTTGTCCACTGTCTGTGTTGCTTCCAGGACTGCAACCTTGAACTCACATAACTCATTTTACCATGGAAGATCACCAGTGACTTCTGTGAGGCCAACATTTCACTTACCTGTTCCCACCTTGAAAGGAAAACATCAAAACCCATTATTTATCTGAAGAGTTTAAATGTCTAGACTTTACAGGCACTTTTTTATCCTTACCAGATGTTATGTCTCTGTGTCGCTGTTTCTGACACAGCAGAGTTTGTTCAGCTTTTTTGATGTCTTCTTTGTGTGTGATTGTTCTGAGTTGCAAAATACAGAGAATCAAGGAGTAACACTTATGGCTTTGAAATGCTTGCCACCCCCATCCATTGCCTTCCATCCAACTACAGTCAAAGACAGATCCCCTCTGAGGAGAGCTGTTTCAGTACTTCATGTGCCTTGAATATGCCCAATGCTCTGCTTGTCAGGCTTACCCATTTTTAGCCGTTTTACTGGCAACAATATATATTGATTAAAAAAAATTAAACTTTTGAATCTTTTCAGTATCTTTGAGAAGAAATTACTTGTAGCACTTGACATTTTAATGCAGTTTGTCTTTCCAAATAGATTTGGCTTCTAATGCATGTGACGACGGGACTTTGCTCTTCAGTTAGAGCATACATTTCATAGTAGTTGTTACCTAAAATATTATCATAAGGCATAAGAAAACACACGATTTAAGTTGCCTTTCATGAACATAATTAAGAATTAATAAGCCTGTACCAGTGGCTAGTCCTCGGAATTTCCACTGTTTTGCCTTTTGTGACCCGTGTTATTAAAAGTCCATTATTTTTACAGACTTTATTAAATTGGATCTTATTAAAGCATTCTATATTTGCATTTGGTCTTTCATAATTCATTATTATTATGACATTTACTTTTTACCATCAGATCTGAAAACATATCATAAGCTACCCTTTTCTCTTGAAAGAAATGCTAATTTCAAACAGTCCTTTAATGGAAGAGAAAAGCTTTATCAGTTTTTTCATTTATTCAAGATCGTGTTAAGAATACTAATGTTAGACTTCTGTATGCTAATATCTAAGAGCTTTTTTTGGTCAAAAGCTTAGAATTATTGTTTTTTAGACCACACTGCTAAGTATGTCACTGGCAGGGCACTAGTACAAAAGAAAATACAATTCTGAAGTACCATGTTTTAATTCTGTGACTGATAAAACCAATTTCTTGATCTTTCATTATTAAATTATGTTTTTACATGAAATTTACTATTTTTATACTTCCATCTTTATTAGATTGTGGCTCTATTTGTGTCTCTAGAAGTTTTTAACAATCAATTTAGCATGATTCTTTTATTATTATTATTAATTTTGAATTATAGTCTTTGCATAGTGTAACAGGAAATGGAATTCTCCATCAAAAAAATCACTGTCTCATGCAGTTGTTAATTGTTTTAATTTCGACAAGCTGGAACCTACTATGTTTATAAATATTGTAATAATTTAGTCATAAAAAGAGATAAAGAGCTCAGTTAAACTGCTGAATTTAGCATGATTATTTTTTAAAACTTCACTTCACAAACTCCTCTACAACATTAACTATTTTTTTTCCCCCACAAGGTTTCTGACGATGTGCACTAGACATTTTGGGAGTGTAGTAGCCCAAACAATTCGAACTCAGAAGACAGACCAGTTTCCACTTTTCCTTATTATTATGGGGAAACGATCATCTAATGAAGTGTTGAATGTAATACAAGGTACAGTTCTTTATATTAAAAGTATTCCTTATGTGAGTATTGAAACTGTTAGAAGAGACCTTTCCTAACTGTTTCTCTTTTAAGATGTCCAGAATATGAATTTATTGCACAAAGCACACTTTCAATGGCCAGGCTATAATTATCTGCTGCTCATAAATGTATTAATTAGCATGGTGTTAGAGATTGGAGTTGCCATGGCTGTAGTAGAATTATAGTTTAAGTTTTTCTATTTTTTTTTAGAGTGGAAGCTTAATTTCCTAAATAAGGAGCTACACTTAGTTTTCCAAATTTATATCCAGATACATTCCTGATTTCCAGAAGATTTTGGCTGCACTTTTTGCATAGTGCCATAATGCATTTGGTTCTTTGTGTGTAATTCCTTGTTAATTCGTGGGCTCCTGTTGCTGATATTTGGACATGAGTTGCTTTTTCAGACCTGCCTACAGCATTGAGACCCCCCCATCAGATCAGGATTTAAGTTCCTAATATAATCTCACATAAATGAAGCTTTCTGACTTACATGAGCAGTTCTTTCTGGTGTAACCATTCCTCTGATTTCACTGACAAGATGACTCAGATGTGGAGTGTTGCCCTTTGACTGCTGTTCTCAGTAACTCTTCAAATTAGAGCGCATCAAAGAATGGCTGCCTCTCATTTCTTCTGCTTTCTCCACAAGTTTGCCTTCATGACACTGTGTCCTCATTTTTTTATTGCTTTTATCTAGCAATCTTTATTGTAATCTCCTAATTTTCCTGAGGAAACTCAGCCTCAGGAAATGCTGCCTTTTGCAGACAAGCATTAGTGTTTCTCTCTGCATGTGGGATTAATAATTTTCTTGAGGAATCCGCAGTGTCCCTTCCTGTGGACAAAAAATGGGTCATTTTTGCATGGATTTTATGTCCTCAGTCTGAGATACAGCATAACACTAATTCATGATACATGCCTGTAACTGATAGAACTGATTTCATAGGAATAGTCTTAGAAATAGCTTGGTTTTCTGACTTTGCAGTACAGTTCAGAACCTTTGCCATCCCACTGAAGTCAGTGGTGCTACTGACTTAAATTACTTAACTTCTTTAGCAACAGCTCAGTCATAATACAATGCATCTTTATATTACAAAATAATCCAGATTATTTAATTGCATTTATTGAGTTTTAATGATTTGTCAGGTTTTCTGCAATCTTTTGCACTAAACTAAAATGATCACCTATTGTAGCCTTTAACAAAAATCAAACAATCTCTGCTTGTTATTTTCCCAGGAATGGGGACACTGCTATCTTTTAACAATACTGCCCCAAATGAATAGTGGTCTCTGAAGTCCTGCGTGTTGTAGCATGTGGGATAACATTTTCTGCTAAGGTAGCAAATGTTAGAAATGGGAACAATGAGGGCCTTTCAGGGCTGGGCGAGAAGGCATGTTGACAGAAGAGATACAACCATACAGAAACCAAAGACCCCGGTGGCATTTATTGAAATGCAGACTGTCTAAGTTTGCTTTTGATTTTGATTTTTTTTTTTCCTGGGGTTGGAAACTATGGGGACAGTCTTGTTTTCTTTAGTGGTACTTGTTCTGCTGGACTCCAACAGCTGTTTAGGCTGGCAGATGTTAAGAGTTTATAGTTTTTGACCATTTCCCCTGGTTTAAAGCCTTTTAACTACTGTGACAAGTGGCTTTACTGGGTAGTCCAGTCTTCAGTTTAGAAAGAGAAACCAAAGAATGCATCTTAGTAGGATATTAAAGTAGTCTTTCAGTCTTTTTGAAGACTGGAAGCATGCTGGAAGGAAAACATGGGGAGGTGTCTGTTTTCCTATTTTTGTGTTCTATTTCATGATATGCACATGGGTGACATCATTTTCCACTTCATTAGCTTTGCAAGATTTTTGAGAAGTAAACAGACCGAAGAAAATATAGTATTTGAAATTTTATTACTAGTTATACCCAACTAAAATGTGCATACACATCCTTTCAATCACTGTATTCTGGGGTTTTCCATTCTTTTAAACCAATCCACTTGGATGCTGCTGCCAACATCCTACCTTTTGTTGTTGCCTTACTAAGCAATTGCTTCAGTCTCCCTGGGAATTCTAAAACTGTAAAATCAATTTCACATAAGAGAATCCCACATCTACTGCTTTCCTTTAACATCAGTGACTAAATGACAAAACAGAGTTAATTTATGCAAGCACAAAAGCAATTGTTCAGATTTGCACCACCTGAATTTTTAACCTATGATCACATTTGCAAAAATATTTTTGAGTTTTCAGTAAAAAGGTGAACTGAAAGCATTCTACTGAGATATTTGCATTTTCTACTCTTGTCTCTTTTTTTTAAGTCTGGCTATTTCTTATGGATTAATTCTAAAATGACTTCTTTTTTGTTTAATAACTTTAATGAAATGAAGTTCAGCTATCTTCCTTTGTTGCTAGGTAACACAACAGTGGATGAGCTAATGATGAGGCTGATGGCTGCGATGGAGATCTTCAGTGCCCAGCAGCAGGAAGACATAAAGGATGAGGTGAGCACTGGAAGTTGCTGCAGATCCCTCCTGGCTTCCACTAATCACTGGGGGTGTAAATTAACCAGATGTTTCTTTAGTCAGTGGAGCTGGGTAGCTGTGTTTTAGTGGCTCTTCCATTGTCAGAAATTAAAAAGGAAGTCTCCTTCCTGTATTTATTTGGGTCTCTCAAAACAACTCCTCCTTTTTGGTCTTGTCATTTTCAGTTTCTTTCCTTTTTCTGAACATTAGTCATCAGTGACTTTACATCATAGTGATATTATAGAGCTTAATATGCTCACACAAGGAAACAACAATCAGGTTTTTTTCCCCACTGACCAGCTCCAAGTCATAGGTAGAAAAAAACCCCAAAATAGATTATTATATTTTAAATGTGTTTGTTTAAAAGGGGGCTGAAACCAACTTCAGCCAGTACACCAGTACTGAACCACCATTCATTCAGAATGATGCAGAATGCATAAATGATGACAAGACTTCTCAAGACTTCTGTGTTTCAATTAACACAGAAGCAGACACAGGGAGTTACACAGCTGAAAGATCTTTATCTGTTACTCTATAAATTGAGAGTGACATTTTGAAGTAATGAAGTACTTAGGAATTTGTAATAATAGGTGTGTTGCCATTCAAGATTATTCTTATCCTGTTGTACAGACATTGATTGACAATAATTCACTAAACACATTCTTCACGTTTAAATCTTGTATCTCATTAGTACAAGATTTACTGTCTGTAATATGAAGGCACAGTATCTGTCATTCACTTTTTCTTCTTTTTTTATGCTACCTGTAGTTCATTGGTAAAGAAATTGACTTTAATTTTGTTAATACTGAACACAAATTTAAATATGAGGATTACAACAAAAAGCCAAGGCATAATATAACTGAATTTTTTATTGCATTTTAACAGGAGTATGTTGAGTATGGGAGTTTTTTAATGCTTTAACAAGAAGGTAAAATTTACATCACAGATGAGCTCCAAGAGAGGTTCAGAATTAAAAATTGAAAAGTGATAAAAAGGAGGGAAACTGAGGAAAACAAAAGCATATAAAGGCAGAGAGATAAAAGCAAACAAGGGGTAGAAGAAACTAGAGGGGATAGGATTGGAACAGAGTGAGGAACAGGACACCAGACAAAGGACCAGGAACTGGCTCCTGTCCTGGGCTGCTCTCCGTCCTTCACTGGACGGCCAAGAGCAGTGACAGTGACAGTCCAGTCCCCACATGGGATTGTTGTCTCCTGGCTTCTTTCCCCAAGTGCTCTTCCTATGTAGGGAGAATGGAAAATTAATTTTTTTACATTTCTCCAAAATCTACCTTTGTCCAAGCCTTCTGTAGTCTTCTCCTTTTGTTTTTCTGTCACTGAAAGCACCGGTGACATTTCTTCCCCAACAGGAGCTTTTTCTAACACACTTTGACATTCAGAAAACTGATGGAAAATTTCATAAACTTTGGGGGCAGCTTTCCAGACACTATGGGTTCTATACACGGATAGGATATTTACTTACACCTTGGCTCCACTCGTTACAAGCACACTGAAAAGGTGATCTCAGACACTTTTGCCTTTGAAGCAGGAAGTTTAAAAACAAAAAATAACCTCGCTTTATGAAATTACTATTCCAGAGAGGGAGTGTTTGACAAGCAGTCTGTACTCAATAGAGGGCTCCAGCCTGAAAACAAAATATTGCCTTTTTGTGGTTTGCTACATAACGTGTAGCTTTCTTGTAAGCCTTGTACTTGACAACTTCAAGTGTTCAAACATCAACACCTTTTCTTTTTTAAGATCTTACTGCAGTTGCTGCAATTTTTTCTCAAATATTACAATAGCAAACAGGATACAGAGTCCGGTTTCTGTTACTGTTTTCTTAATAGCAACAATAAGTCATCGTAAAACCACAAGAAGATAAGCAGAAAATTCTTTTGTGCTTTAAAAGGAGAAGTCATCAATGTAGCATTGCTGTAAACAGAAATGTGTGTGAGAGAGAAGCAGAACTGGAAACATTGTAAATGACAGCATGAAGTCAGTAATGAGTGAGTTTATGCAGCTGAACTTCTCGTGCACATGAAAGCTTCCAGCACACCCCCTGCATAATCCTGTTTGGCACAGCATGTTTTGCAGTGCCCTCTGATGGTTATTTGGGTACAGGAGGACAGGTACCACTCCAGATGTTCAGCTGATGTTGGGCTGTAGCTTCAGGCAGCTCCCTGTCACTGAGTGTCTGCTGGAGGTGTAAGTGAGGTGCTCAGAACAACATCACCAACTTACCTGAGTGACATGAGCCCCCTCATTAGCTGGTGCTAATAACAGTATGCTTAGCTAACTCCTGTGCTTTTGCATTGTATTTTGTTTTACCAATCCATGTATTGGTAAAATTTACCAGTTTAGCCTAGTAACATTTTAATGGGACAAATCTGTTGCATATTCTTATAGCATCAAATGCTAAAATACCATCACTCAACTGGCAGTTGGATTTAATTTTTGGATTTGTGTATTGCACTCCATTTAGCTTTTTCTTACATAATCTCCAAAGAAATACCTTAAAAACATCGAGATGCACGTGTGCTCATAGTAACCCAACATGCTTGTCCTGGTGTGTAACTTCTGCACCTGTTTTCTCTCCCAAGCTTTCTTAAAGGGAGATCAACTTGCTGTCCCATTCTTTGCCCTGCCTCTTCAGAGTTCTGGGTCAATCATGAGCTGTTGCTGTGTTTGGAACAGCTTTGGAAACCTCTGGATCTTTTGGACCGTGCTGTTGATGTGCCATTGTACATAAACAGTCTAGGTGTCCTCCTGTTGGTTTTTATAACTTTGCTTCTAAAGTTGCTGTAAGAACAAGCCACAAATAGCAAAACTGGATGAGCAGTGTGCTCACATGGCTCTTCTGATAAGAAGTGACCAATGGACAATTCAGTGGTGGGCTCAGTGACCATCACCAGCAAGGCCAGTTGGCCAGGACACAGTCCCACTCTTCCCAGTGCAGTCAGGACTGGGGGCTGAAGTCCAACCTCACGCTGTGTATGCAGAGTTATTCTGCAGCTCCAGTAATGATTTCATGCACCTGAGGGACATACTCTCTTTTTCCAACCATGTTTGCTCCCCTGGTCGCCACTACAAGAGTTGACACCTCAGCTACTGGCATTGGGACTGGGGGTTTTTGCAGAGAGGTTATAAATTTCATTAAGGAGTCTCTCCTGTAAGCAAGAGAGGGTATCTCAGAGCAGGGATAAGCAGCCTCTGCCACTGTTGATCAAGGTGTGCACTGAGACTTTTCGGGCACTGACTTTGAAAAGAGCGTGTGGTATCAGTTCCCCTTGAGTATCAGTTCCTCTTAAGTGTCAATGCCTGGCGCTGGGCTTAGGAAAATAAACAATAGTTGTAAAGTATTGTACGCCCTGGAATGTCCATTTTTAAACACCCTGTGAGCTTGCTTGCTTTGACTGGATAGTTAAATAATCATCTGAGTGTGGCGTGATGGGCCCGAAGAGATCCGAGTTAGTTCCTTTGTGAGATTAATGTGAAGAGATCTGTGATTAAAGCCTGGCATTACAGCACAGCACACCTGTTCTGGGCCGGTCCTCAACATTTTTTCTCCATCGCCTGAGGAGGAGGCTTCTCAAAGGATTACAGTAACACTTTTTGACAAGCTTATACAGGGAGGAGTTTCCATGTAATGACAGGGCTCATTTGATGATGCCTCAGTAATGCATTTTTTATTTTTGCTGTCAACATTTATTACTGTAGAAGCATTGACTGTTACACAGCTGGTCCAACTTGTCCACATTTAAGTAACAGTAGGTCTCTGGTCGGGTTTTTTTTTGTCGTTACGCAACCCTGGCACTCCTGCTCTTGGATTAATCTTCAGGGTGGAATTGTGGTATCCACAGTTGCTTCAGAGACCTTCTTATTTTTACAAACACCAATTAAAGCCTTTAATTCACTTTATATCTGCCAGCACACTGGTCTTTAGTGTAAAAGAGAGATACTTAGGAATTTTTAAACTGGAAAAACTGCGGTGAACAGACTCTGACTGAAGATAAGCTGTAGAAAAATGTAGGCCTGAAGAGTCACCATCTTTGCCTTCTGTTCTTGGGTGACATCTCTCCTTACTAGATACTTCTACAGCATGAGGAAAACATAGGTTCTGCCTCACCAATATCTGGATGGGGAGTTAAAAAGCACTTGAAGGAAAACCAAAACTCCAAAATGGCAGCGTAAATTCTCTTTCCTCTTTTCCTGGCCACAGCACTTTGGGGCTTTAGTGTCAAGTGATACTTTCACAACTGTGCAGTGAGTAGCCTGGTATCACTATATCTTTTCCTCCTTTTCTGCCTCAAATGTAAGGGAAAGTTCCCTGACATTCTGCTGTCAAATGTGAGGGAAGTGCTTCCATCAGCTTTGCAGGAGACCTCTGTAATTTGTTCTAGGGACTGAAGCTCGCATGTAAATCAGTAAAAATCAGGCATCTGAATACCTTGGATAATCTGTGTTCCATCTAACACTGTCATGTAATGGTTTATAGTATTTGCACAATGAGAGATTATGAGAATACACGAAATTCATTAAATTCCAAAGCACAAAAGCATTATGGTGATGACAGTCGTCTAGCAAAGATTGGGATTTAACCCCTCAAAAATCTAATTAGCACATTTACTAATTATTACTAGTTATAACTAATTAAACTACAGTAATCAAGATTTATTTGGTTAAGTTTTCCAGTTTTGTGTTTGTAATATGATAGCAGCCCAAGCAATGGGCTTCCCATTGAGCACTTCACTGCACACAGCCCTGTAGGTGCAAGTGCTCCCTTCAAGAGTTTCCAGCATGCTTATAGCCTTGGCAAAGGGCAAGGCAATGACAGAGGAAAGAAAGGTGGAAGATATTTTATCTTTAGTCCCTGTGGCTTTTAGGCTATACTTGTTGATGGCTTTAGTCACTGATTATTCAGCCCAGCTGAGTATCAGGACAGGGCTGGCTTGTTTCCCAAGGAAAGGCATTGCAGGATTCCTTGAAGGTTTTGGGTTTGGGTTTTTTTTTCTTGTCACTTGAGTTAATTCCCAAAAGATCAGTACCTGGAACTGAGCTTTCAGCCTTCAGTGTGGACAGGCAGGATCCTGTGGTGGTTCTGTGCTGTTCTGCCCCCTCACCCTGCCCCTTCCTGCCTCCTCCCGTGGTTCTGCCACCTCTGAAACATCCATTTGCTTTGTCCTCGTGGTTCCCATGCACCCAGTATGCTCTGTGTACACTTTTTCCTTCCATATATTCACCATCATGTATGTTTAAGTAATACAATGTGCTAGTCTGTCATCTTAGTGAGTCAAATTAATGCCTTTCTTGCACTGGTTTGTTTGGACAAAGGGGTGTTTCTCTTTAACGCTCCCATGAATAGCCTTAAGCATTTGCAGATTTTAATTTCAGGAGTGGTTCAATGAAATGAACTGTCTTTCAGATAGGCATTCAGCATTTGTAAATACACTTTTTTTCTTCCTTTCTTTCTTGTAATAGGCCTTTACTTGCTGGTGCTCTGAGAAATGTCTTCTGCTCGTGGTTCTCTTCTCAAGTTCTGTCTCGTCTGGTTTTACTTTGCAGTAAAACTGGTCTCAAAGGGCAATGGGGAATAATATAACACAGCTCCCTGAGATAAATCAGGTGCAAAGCTGGTTCCTGGGGTTAAATCATTAAATCCTACCTTCAGAAATGACAGTCATAAATAGAAAAAAATAAGATAATAATAAAAAGAAAAAAAGCCCAGAAGGGCCAATGCTGACTTTTCTGGCAAAACATCCAATTTAAAAAGCCAAATATTTGTAACTTATAGAATCTGCTGTCCTAAATTCAATCAAGAATCCCTCTTTGTCCATCATCCTGCATCTGAAAATGCCTGTCACTAGGTGTTTGAGGATTAAGTTCAACAAATGGTTTAGGATATAATTATTTGAGAGAGTTATCCTAAACTTCCTCTTAATCTTATCTGTCAGTTTTTCTTAGTCTTGATGCACTGGATGTTACTCATGAGAAGATTTTCTCTGGATGGTTGTAGCTATCTCATAAATGTAGGTGTTTGCTGTCTTTGTGATGACTGTATCTCTAAGAAACAGAATAGCAAAGAAAAGTCATAGCTAAAGAATATATTCTGTGAATAAAAGCAATTTTTTTCAAATTTGCAACCTTACATTGAATGAATGTCCTCCCATTGTCTCATTGTCAAAACAGGAAAGCAGAAATCTGTGGCTTTTCCCCTTTTTCAGTGCAAAGGAGAGTTGTCCCCTTGTCTCAAGCCCAAAACCCCTGGGATGTGGATGATTTACATTGACATCAGCCTTCAGCCACTGCTGTGGAATTCACAAATGCTGTATAACCCCTGTTTCTGATGAAAGCTTTTTAAATGACCTGGGATAAGCCATTTCTGTTTGTACTTTGATTTCTTGAAAAAGGAAGGTGGCAATTCTGCCTTCATTGCAAAAGCACAGTGGAAATGCATTTAGTGATGTTCAGTCAATGATGTGATTTATGTAGGGTCTAACGGGAAAGTTTTCATCTGCCTCAAATTATATTGATGGATAACACTTCTGAATTTTTTTATATTAATTATTAGTGGCATGACTATTCTTCACATGTTCTTTGTTAGTGCAGTGAAAGATGCTGTGCAAAATATTTTCTTCTGCTTTTCCTGTCACTTCTGTGAGTTTTCTTTTGTTGCTTTCTGGTGAACTTGAGGCGTCCTCATTCTTCTCTAGAGGAAGAGATGCCTAAAATAAGAAACTGCATTACAAAAGGGAGAACTGCTTCATCTAATGTTTAAAATTTGTCCAAGGTGTAACTCTGAACCAAACAATACCAAACAATTTAGCCATAAACTCTGTGGAGGAGGTGGTTCCTGTCAGGTGTGAGCAGCATTAACAAATAGAAGTATTAACACAGAAGTAGGTGCAAAGAGGCATTTTGTGGGATTACATCTGCTGCTAACCTCAAAGAACTCTGGGTTCCAGGTTTGTTTTTAAGGTCTGTTTCAGTAAGAACAGTATTATTTCAATGAGGTGTAGGGCTCGGTGGCACAGTCATTTACTTTTAGATGTGACTCACATATTTCTGTGAGGACCAGGCAGTCATGCATGGTAATTCTTCACATTCCTGACATCTTTTTCATAATCCACTTCTAGGAGGATGATAGCTGCAATGAAAAAGGAAGAAAGAATTTTAACTTTTATTCATGGCTGGAATTTGTGTTTCAATTCTAGTTGTAGAATCTGTAGCATCAGTATTATTTTTAATTTTATTTTTTGGTAAACTACAATAACTCTATCTTAATTGCTAGCAATCTTTGATGGAGAACAGCCTGTAATTGCAATAGCTATATCTAATCTTTCAGAGTTCTTTTGGGCATTACTGAACTTGTGTGCCTTTTGAAATTCAGTATGTGTAGTTGGGTGTGATACACAAAGTTGAAAAGCATGGAAGTTGAATAGGTTCTCTCTGAAATAATCCTAAATATTTTTTAAAGGCTTGTCCTCTGACAGATTACCTGAAGTCATCTTCCTTTAGTGAGCTGATTTGGAAAGGTTATTTTGGTTCTCACTATTCTAAGATAAATTTTCATTATGTTTATGAAAAGTTTCAGTATACAGAGAACAGAGTTTTTTTCTTTACTGTTACATTCCATCTATGAGAAAACTTGGGAAAAACTCTGTATTCAAGAAGCTTTCCTCATGTTTGGATAACATAAAAATGGGAGCTGTTTAATTATTTCAAGTCGCCCTCTTCTCAAAAATGGAACATCCTTGTAGGATAGTTTTTGCTATCAGGTTCAAGTTAACTTCTCCAAGTATTCCATGAGCTGAGCACATAAAATTTATCAATGTCCAGAGCAGCCAGGAAGGGGAAGGGTTTTGGTGGTTATTGTCCTTTTTTTGCATTTTGCAAGAATTACTTCTACTCGAGTTTTGGCTGTGCTGAAAAAAGTGATGGTTTCTAAATCTTCTTGGAATGAAATTCAGGACACACTGATTGTAGAATAACTTTGGGTCCTGTTTCTGTAAGGAAGAAGAATTTCCTTGAAGAGATTTTGCTGCTTTCCAAGTGGAAGTTGTATAGATTTCCCTGCAGTTTGTCCTTTCCTCTTGTGTTTGCATTCTACTTTAGAGATGTAACCACCAAATGTTCGAGTTTTGTTTGAGGAACACCTTGGCATGTTTTTATGTTGTGATAATTACAGTGTGTATGAACTCCTCCCATTCAGAGTTGAGTTTTTGCCAAATAATGATATTTTGAGGAGAAAATTGATCACTTACCCAAAAGATTTTTTTATGTGGAATGAACGCTGCAGCTGAATGAGAAGATTAAAATAATTCTTCCAGAAGCAGTAGGTAGTGGACTTCAATTTCTGTGAAACACAGGGGACAGATTGCCCCAGTGAGAGTGCTGTGTCACTGGTAACTGCAGGGGAGACCCTGCTGAGCCCACCAGCAGTCTCACAGCTAAATCCTATTGATTTTTGTAGGGACCAGCGCAGCCTCTGCAGGGCTCTGGGGGGATTATGAGACGTAAGAGGAGTAAGCACAGGGGAGCAGCCACTGTCTCAGCTTCAGAGGCAGAGTATGAAGCTATTGATTGTACACTTTGCTTTGTTTGACATCACTCCAGTGCAGTTATTCCAGCTTTTGGGGATATCCACTCTTTGATCCTCCACTCTGTGGATGATGCCTCTCTTTGTCATTCTTGTGTTTTTAGTAAACCTTTGTTTTTTTGTGCTGTGATTGTTGGTTGCTGGCATTGTAACCTACTGTTCCTTGCTTGCCTGGATCTGTCCATTTGAGGTACTTGAGAGCAGGACCTGCAATTTCCCATCTTTGTATCATATTTAACACTGTGAATTGAGGCTTCTGGATGATGTTTGATAGTCATGACCCTGGATGGACCCTGTTGAGGGGTTTTTGACCCAGGAGCGACCTGGGATTGGGCTTTCTCTGTCAGGACCAGCCATTACCCACTGTCAGTCTGAGTAGAGAGCCCTATGAAAACGTAGCCTCAGCACCTAAACCACTCTTACCTGTTACAAAACTATCCAAGCTGTTGGGTGCAGGAGGGAAATCCCCCCAGCACCACCCCACACCCCCCTGCAGTGACCCCTCCTCTGGAGGCTGCTCCTCTCCAGGTCTGTGCCTGCCATGGCTCTCAGTGCAGAGCCTGGGAGACTCATCCAGCCCTCAGGCCAGGGCTTGGACATGCCATTCCCTTACCTGGCAACTGAATCATAGCTTCAGGTAGTCTTGATTTCCAAAGCCACAGTCACCCTTGAGGCATTTCTGAGCATGTTTCTCCTAGCGGGAGTTGGGTGATTTTGAAGTCACTGGGATTAAAGAGTTCTGGTGAACATAAAGATATTTATTATAATAGTCCCTTGTTTACTGATTTTTTTTCCTTTTTCTTGTTACCTTTAGGATGAACGTGAAGCCAGAGAAAATGTGAAGAGAGAGCAGGATGAAGCGTACCGCATCTCACTGGAGGCTGACAGAGCCAAGGTGTGTGCAGGGGGAGGGACCCCATGGGATGGGAACCCTTTGGAGTTTGGGAATGCTCTCTGGTGCAGAGGACTGCCCACCTTCAGCTGTGCGCTGAACATGACACCCTGAAGTCCTCAGTGTTGTAAAGTGGCACCAGATAAAGTCACTAGGACTAGACTGCATCTTTTAGCTAAACTCACCCTGGCTTCATTTAGTAATAGATTTTGGGAAAGGAATGACAGGAAAATATCACTTAATAAATATCCTATCTCTTGTATTAATTTCTACAGAAATGTTGAGAAAATTCTTTGCATTTGTATTTATCACATATTTATGTGGGGTTGCCCTTTGTTTGTTAGAGGGAAGCACAAGAGAGAGAAATGGCAGAGCAATTTCGCTTGGAACAAATCCGGAAAGAACAGGAGGAAGAACGTGAGGTGGGATGTTTTACCTTTTCTGACAACTTTTTGAATTCATGAAGCTTATGAGCACTGAAACTATCATTCAACACACTCTTGCAGCTTCAATTCAAAGTGTACTTTTTATGTGATCAATATCTTTTATTACTGATATATTACTATATATCTGAGAAACAAAGTGCAGCTAAATCATTTTCATCCACTGTTTAATGCTTTTCTGTTTTATCATCTGGGTCTCAAATACAGCCAGATATTAGACAGACCTGCTTACAGGAGTTCTGTGAAACGGGCTCCATAAATGCTGGAATCTTTGGGAGGCTCTAACCTGTCTTCTGCAGCCACTCCTTTTAAAAACATGGAACCCTTTCATTTTTTCCAGGAAGTAGCACAAAGCCTACTTGCAATTCTGATTGAACAAGTTGCCAAATTTAATTTGGGAGACAATGTACTTATTAAAAAAATTTAAGAAAATAAGATCCAAAATCTTGAAATGTGGATTTGTGGTACTTCAAAAAATTTCTGAACAGTCTTCTACAGAACCTCCCTTATAACGAAAATTGTGTTTAAACAAGTGCTTTATGTCTCTAGGCCTCAATAAGAGAACAGAAACCCTGTGCTGTGAAGAGTA
Source organism: Rhipidura dahli (assembly GCA_013399225.1). Lineage (NCBI taxonomy): Eukaryota > Metazoa > Chordata > Aves > Passeriformes > Rhipiduridae > Rhipidura > Rhipidura dahli. Next base: position 359,566 of record VXAC01007786.1, read on the forward strand.
CTGTTCCTCAAACTGTTATTTTGTAGATTCTCTCAATTTTGTAAATTCTGAGGGTCCCAGTGTCTCTGAGAGATGGCTCTTGCAGCCTTTTTCAGGGCCTAGGCTAGTTGTGAGATGGCAATTCTGTGATGTCAATAGCAGTCGAACATAAATCTCCTGTAGCAGGCACAGGCTCACAATCAGCTCACACCCAGGCTTAAGTAAGAAATAAGTTTTTCTTTTCTAAGTAATTTTGCATGCATAGAAACAATAATTATTTCTGCATCATTATATCTGCTCCTGAACCTTTTCTGATACCTTGGCCTTTAGGAAATGGTTTTCTTATGCAAAGGCTGCAAGAGTGGCCCATGTTATCAAAATATACCTGGGCTTCCCTGTTTTAATGCAGAGTGCAGTAATGAAACTAATAGAATCTATTTGCTTAGTAGAACAAAAGGGATTTTAACAATAATGTTTACTAACACTTCCCATTTTCAAGTATACAGATTACTTGGGCTGAATTGTTCTGCAACAGTGTTTACTTATAGAAGTGGCTTTATGTTCAGTTTGTATTTTAAAATCTGACTGTTGAGCTCTTCACATACTGAACATCTTTTTATCAACAAACTGAAATTGCTTGTTCAGGTCCAAGAGTTTTTAATGTGATCCATCATGTCATTGTTTTCTGACTTGGTTTGCTGGTACAGAATATCCATTGTAAATTGCCATTTTATGTTGAAGCACTGGAGAGTGGTTACTTTGGGGAGCGACCGCACTCTTTGCACAAAGAAAGGAGCTCTAATGAGCTACTGTTGTTTATTTTTCTACAATATAATTGATTGGGTTCAGTAAATAATGTAGCATCTGTGTGGGGAAATGTCAAAACACCAAGATAGTAAGCAGGTGGTTTAGAAGGGAGAGGGAGAAAATTAAAATAGAATCTATTTAAAATATAATCTCATAGTAGATGAGCAAAAATGAACTCAAGTTCTATGTATAAATATTTATACTGAGATATAATTTGCTCAGAGGTGTGTGTGTAAGAAGTAGACTATTTAAAAGCCTTCATAACCTTCTTCTGCCCAGTCCTTTCTCTGGAATGTAATCACCCTCCATCAGTTTCTCTTACTAAATGACCTTGGGGAGGTTTTCAAAAGCACAAATAGCAACTATGTATCCTGAATGTTCCTTGAAAATTTGGGTCGATCCCTGCCTGACTGCCTCTTCAGTTTGAAAAATTGTCTTTCAGGCACATTTTGGGGGAGGCAGTGTGTTTGTGCTGCTTCTTCCATTCATTTACTTTCTCGTTAAGCGCTGCCTTAAGAGAGGTGATATTGTGACAGAGCTGCTTCTGAGTGTGATCACATTTTTGGCAGATGCTGATGTTGCCCATGAGCACCTAAAATGCCCTTGAAAATCAAGGCCACCTCATTCAGCAGTCAGCCTTTAATTTTATTTTAAAAAACCCCAAAAAACTAATCAAAGGATTGGTGCTATAGCAGCTCCCAGAGACAGAGGACAGAGAACACAGACCTGGATCCTTCCTTTAAAATCTTGACATCAGCAATGTTAGCAGGAAGAAAGTCATACACATTTAGCCATGTAGTGTCATTGCAGTTTGGGGACTGATTTAATGCAAGCTGTTGCAGAAATGTGCTCACCTGTACTTGGAACCATCTTCTTGCAAATATTAATAATAATAATAATAGTAATAATAGTAATAATAATAACAATAGCAGCTTACTTTAAATCTTCAGGCTCACATTTCTGTTTGCCCAGTTTTCTTCTTTGACCATTCCTACTTTTGTATGTGCCCTGTGTATCTAATGTACATTCGTGGCATTTTTAATTGCTTCTTTTAACAGTGTTTCAGTTTATTTATAGCAAATTTCTTGCATATATTTCTTTTCACTCTGAACTGCCATTAAGGGTCTGCTCTTCTGCAAATGGTCAATTACTCTCTGCAAGAGGAAGGCAATTTGACAAGTGCATTTAAAGAAATACTTTTACTGCCTTTTAATTTATACCCTTTAAGGGAGCAATTGGCCACTTGACAATTATTCTCTCATTCAATTTTTTTCCAAGGCTTTCTGCCAAATGATTAAATTACGTATCCCATCGTGCATTAACTGTAGACCTAATAATATGTGTTATAAAGAAGGATTTAGTTTAATTAGTTGTCTGGTGGGCTGTTATTAAGGAGTGAATAAAAATTATTTTGTCATTGAGATGTAAAGGCTCTGGAGCACTGCGACACGTCTTGAAGTTCTAGAAGAAATAAAAGCTTTCTGTCCTTTTCTTCTGCTGCTGGCCTTGCAACCTAAATGGTTGTTTTTCCTTCCCCAGGCTATCAGGCTCTCTTTGGAGCAGTCTTTGCCCCCTGAGCCGAAGGAGGAGAGCACCGAGTCTGTCAGCAAACTCCGCATCCGGACGCCCAGCGGAGAATTCTTTGAGCGGCGTTTCCTGGCCAGCAGCAAGCTGCAGGTTGTCTTTGATTTTGTAGCTTCCAAGGGATATCCTTGGGAGGAGTACAAGCTGCTGGGCACCTTTCCGAGGAGAGATGTGAGTAAATACCTTTCAGGAATAAATATCTCTGCTTTTTGCTGCTGTGGGTTAGATGGGCTGGGTATTGCATGGAAGGTAAAAGGTGTGCCTGGGTATGTTCGAGTGCTGCCAAGCTCTAAGCCAGGTGCTGACTGACCAGTGCTGTCAGATGTTACATTCAGAGCTATGTGAAACCTGCCTGGTGACATTGTAAAAAATCCTACATTTCTGAAAAAAGTTATGGACCATATTCAATGAAAACTTGAATATTCTGAGCCTGCATTGCTCATGTCCTGTTTTGAAGGAAGCTCCATCAACACTGCTGGTTGTACAGGTCTGTTATGGGCTGGTGCTTCTGATCTCTGGTTTTGCCATTCTGATGGAACTTTATGTTATGAACAGGGCTCAGCATCACTTAGTATCCAGTTATGAACTATTAAACAAATCCTAATAAATATTTGATCCTGTTACATAATAGCAGTAGATAATTACATCTCCTACCTTGAAATTGTAATGATGTTCCTGCTGATTTTCAGAATCAATACTGCTCACTACTTACAAAAACCAATTCAATTTTGTCAGTAAAATAACAGGTAATTTTTCTTCTAGCTACTAAGTTTTTTTTGAAAATACACCTCTGTGTTTTCTGCACAAATTATGCAGTTTTCATTTCTTATTTAGTCATTGCTATGGCAAAGGTGAAAGCCAGCGGGTCCAGCTGTGCGGGAGTCCTGCATGAAAAGTGAAGGGAATGGGCACTGCAGAGATGTCAGGACAGAGCCAAGCAGTGGTGGGCAAAGTTCAGCAGCTCCTTGGCCATAATGCCTCAGCACTGCAGAGGAGTGGGGCAGCTCTGGACCAGCTGGGCTCTTGTTTGCTGGAGCCATCTCCAGACAACTTGTTAGGCCATTTTTCACCAAAGGAGTTCAATAATTTGGATTGCTTTTCCATTTTGTTTCCCATCACTGCCTGTGGAGGAAGTTCACTAGGAATGAGGCTCTGACTGACATGTTTAAAGTAGTTTGTAACAGATACCTTTTGCTTTATCATCCTGTTTGTAAGTACTCCAAAGGAGAAGAAGCTCATCCTTAGCAAGCGTACAACCTTGTGGGTGGATGTGATTTCTGACCCATTTTTGGCACAACTCTGAACAGGATTGCAGTGCTTGCAACTCTTCTTCCACCTTGTCCTATATCAGGAATCCTAATCAGACTGAAAAGCAGCGTTTAAGGAATCTCATTAATCACTAATTAACTTTACTCCTTAAGCATGCAGTATCACTTCCAGTGGAACCAAAGACTAGAAGTCACCTGTGTTTCCAGGATTTGTTCAGTTTACTTGACAGAAGAAAAACAGTGTTTTGCAGTCTAAACAATGGATTTGTGTGTTTTAAATATTTTGCAAGTCATGCCTCCCTACCTGTAACTTATTTCTGATGTAATACATATTTAATATAAAAACCCTACAGGTATATTACTGTTAATTTTTACATTTGTTTTTCATTTTACACTGTTTCTGTACTTAATTACATCATCATCATTATGAATGTTAGTCCTCTGTAAAAAGATCAAAAATTAATCAGGAGAATCACATAAGAACAAATTTTAAAAGGAGTAGAAAAGAAAAAAATACCACTAAATTAGAACAGGCTGGTATTGTCAGTACTTTTGTGAAACTGGCAGGGAGAAAAGGCTGAGGCAAAGAAAGGAGAATTTAATGGCAGGGTCTGGAGCTGTTGGTCTGTTGTGTGGGAAGCAAAGACCCTGTCATCTTTTTCTATGATTCCAACCTAATAATGCCATGTATGAGGAGTCACATAAATGATTCATGCTGATTGACTCAGCCATGTATGAATCCCGTTGCCATTGTGACCACCAGAGCTACGACAGACAAAAAATATTCCCCTGGGGTTTGCTAACCACTGAGAACTGTAAATGACATTTGTCATGTTCCCCAGGTTTGGAAAGTTGAAAGCATGCAACTCCATAGACAGATTAAAAACCATAAAAATAATTCATTGTTTAATGGCTTGGAAAGTCAAAGTAATCTTTGTATATATGTATATTAAAAAGTACTCATTCATTGCCTTGGGTTTTGGGGACTGTAGTCTCTTAAAAAGACACTGTAACATATCAAGACCCTTCTGCTGTTTGATGTGTTACAAACATGAATTGGAATCAGTGCCACAAGGAGAGCCCTTGAAATGCTTGTGCTCCAGAAAACAAGAACATTTAAAATGTCTGCATTTAAGCTATTTTTGAAAAAATTATATTTGAAAGTATCAGAATTACTTTGCTGGAGTTTTGCTGCAATAAGATGAAAACATTTCTTCTAAAGTTAGTTTGCACTTTTTTTCTATCCTAATCTGCTTTACAAAAACATACACACCCCAAAAGTGTTTCTGTCTTTTCAAGACAAGGGCATTATCTTCAACCAAATCAACAGTTTCTTGTGGTAAACCTGTTAGAGCATTTTTACCTGCTTTTCAAAGCCATCAGTCCTGGTACAGTGTTGTTGAAGTATTTTTACATCTTTGGTAAATAAAAATTCATTAGTTCTTGGTGCTGTGTTCCAGTTGCTTACACAGATATCCTTAGCTAACTTAAAGTTGGTATCATAACCCTACTGTAAATACAAACTTCTACACATGAGTAAATACATAGATTAACCTTTTCCAGACACTACTTGTAGATTTTAAAGCAGCAGTGACATTCCAAAGCAGTTAAGCACATGCAGTGACTTGTTATTGGGTCTTTGTCGCTGACTGTGTTGTTCTTTCTACCGGTGCTGAAATTAGATATTAACCAGCTCCTCTCTCAGTACCACATCTTGTACCACCAGAGTGTATCACAAATGTGAACCTGAGGCAGCAGGGAGCCTGAAAACGTTGGCAAGCACACCTTAGGGAGTGACAAGCTGTGTTGTATTTCTTGGCATTATTCTGTAACACACCTGCAAAGGCTTCATGGAAGCAAATGTTTCGCTGTTAAACGTGTGTGCTGATTCCACAGGTAGAGATCCCTTTCTTCCAGAAATCACGTTGAACTACTAACAAAAAGAGCTTACCCTGTGTATATTAGTGTGCTCAGTCAACCTTCTAGTTCAGTATTTAAATCCCTTTCTCTTAAAAGCCTTCCCAAGCTCTGATTTTGGTAGTCCTCTTGATCTCACAGCTGCAAGATCCTCCTTCTCCCAGTGCCCTGGAGACCCTCAGATGATGAGCTCCTCACTTATTTCAAGGCTGGTGATGTGCACAAGTCTTCCTAAACTCCTTAATAACTTCTTACAGGGTGGGCATTTTACCCTACTTGGGCAGGAAGCTGAAGTGGACCAGGTTTAGCTGAAACTCTAAGAGGAATGTGCAGAAATTTACCCAAATTGGGCTTCAGCCACCCTACTAAGGTTAATATGTTTGTGAATGTTCTATGGTATCTCTCAGAAAGGGAGGGCCAGGCATGTTTTCTCCTTTTAAAAGCTGTATTTGAAGTATTGAATTTAATAATTTCTCATGAAAAATCAAAATTTCAACCTATAATTTCTGCTGCTGGTTTTTCCTTGAGGTGGAGCATTAGTTATGTATTTGAGAGGATGCCTTCTGCAGACACGGTATTAGAGACTTAAGCTCTTTATTTACTGTATCTGGAAGCCTTGGTAAGCCAAGACTTCTACAGTATTTCACATTTTATTTTTCTGAGCCACAGCTTAGGATCAGGTGGCAGTTAAGTCACTTAAGGTTATTTAAATGCATCTAAAATGTTGCTTAATAATTCAGAACCAGTTTGCTCTGTTTAGAGTATTAAGATTTTTTAAATCCTTTTAATTAACCAATTTCAACAGCAGTTTAAATAAACAGAAACAAAAAAATCTGTCTCCCTTGAAAGGGCAGAAAATAAATTTAGCTCAAATTGCATGTCAATTTAAATAAGATATGATCAGGATTTCAGTAAATTTAGGGCCAGGCAATTTGTAGTTTTATAAGGGAGTATAGAATAAGATATTCCTCCAAACCCAAATGTGATTGTTCATTCCTGTGCTTTGGTAGGATTAATTCTCTTTGATGCTTACAGTGGTGAAAAGAATACATCCTATATATGCTGTACTTACAGGATACTAAGTTTAGCTGCAGCACTTGGTACAGAGACCTCTGAGCAGGGAATTATCCTCTGATGTTCTCAGATAGGTAATTTTAGAGCATGATCCCTATATTGCTATGCCAAGTTTGACAATTTTATATATGAGTTCTAGCAGGTGTTCTTTGTAAGGATTGTTCTGAATTTCACCCCATGCAAACTACTTCCTTCAGATAACTTAGTTTTAAACTCATTAGGTCGTGTTTAAACTCTCTAAATAGTCTGTGAAGGAGTTAAATGTCCTGGACCATCTTTGGCTCTTAACATTCTTCCTCCAAACCTGATCTTGATAGAAAAATGGAAGAAAGATGTTACTGTGATAAAGGATTTGTGCAGTGTCATGGCTATACCTGATAGTACTTTTAGTAATTTTCTGTAAATCAGGAAAGTAGCTTGAATAGCTGTTTTATAGCAGAGGAGGATTTCAGGTGAATGAAATATTTTTCTGGTAGGTTAAAAAAATTTTGAGACTTACATGTGATACCTGTAGTTTTTTCAGTCATTTCAGTTACTGATACTCATCTTTCCTACTACACAAAGTAGTAGTCCTTTCTTTTAATTCACATAATTTAAATTTTTCAGGTCAGTGGTGTCATGTGTTTACTCTGATCTGGTTTACACAAGGCCACAGCCACCTACAAAGGTGGATGTCCCTCCTCCTATCATTTACAGCTTTCCTTAAGTCAATACCACCTGCCCTTGTCTTTCCTCTCCTTTCAAGATATGTTGTTATTTTATTTATTCAAGCAGTTAGGTTTGGTTTAGTTAAGACACTGAGAAGTTGCCTAAGCAAATTGGCCATTCCAGACTGGCATATTCCCATGCCTCTTTTTGAAACCTGGTTTCTGACTAATCTTCCTGACGACTTGTAACAGTGGAAGGATTGGAACAGTTAACCTCGAGTACAGGAGGAAAGGACACTGAAGCATTTGTAACTCCCAGATTTTCCTGCTTTTAACAAGTTTGTTGCTCACAAAGAACAGTATCACAGTCTTTTGGTCAGCAGCTACTAAAGGGAGTAGGTAACATTCTTGCTCTGGTGAAGTCAGTGACAGCACTTGAGAGAACATTGAGTGTATTTTGCTTCTTGAAATGTGATGTTTACTTGTGTGGAAATATAATTTCCATATAGGTAGTAAAAAAAAATCTGTAAATATTATAGAATGATTTTTCACAATGTCTTTCACGAGAAAGACAGACTTGATGTGTTTCTTTCAGACCCAGTGTCTTTACATAAGTGACTGATACAAAGAGAAAGATTAAAGCCCTTCATGTATCAAGTCCCTGAAAGGAGCTCTCATCTCACAGATGTAAGAAAAAAAGTAGAATTGCATTCTGTAGATCAATATAGTTTCTGATCTCTCACAGCAACTCTATTTGAATACAGGGAATGTTTAACCAGTTTCAGGAAATAGGTGTGCATTTCAGATGAGCTCTTTTACTCGGGGCTCACTGGAGTAAGCACGCATTCACCCCACGCTGAATGCTCAATGCGCAGCGCGAGCTCTGCGGTGAATCATCCTCATTAGTTAGCCCAGTGACTAATGCCAACCCTGGGATTAATATATTCCACCCAACAGCCCTTCAGTGCACATCCCTCGCACCCAAAGTGCTCTTTTATTCAGCACTGCCCCATTTTACAAAACATTTATTTCAGGGAAGGCGCGTTATTGTTCGCAGGAAGATTCCTTAGTTAAAGTGTAGAGCTTTGCTCTTGTGTTTGACAGTATCCAGCATAAACTGGGCCTAAGATATTTTGTACTTTTTCTCCAGAATTCATGCTTAATATCCATTTGGTGGACTTCTTTTGACCCTTGTAGGAAGAAAATGAAATGATAAAATACCAATAGAGAGCCTTTGTAATTGTATGATACTAAGACTGCTGTGTCTGGTTACCAGAAAATTTAATGATCTCCTGCTGTTTTGGTAATTGCATAAGTAATGCATCAGACTAAATCACCAAAGCAGTCCTAGGCACTCTCTTTATTCCATTTACCTGTCTACCAATCACAATGTTATACTGTAGATATCATTGTGGTCTGAACATCTTAATCCTTTGAACTCATGATAAAAATCCTTTTGGATTGTTTTTTCATGCAATTATAATTAAGTGCACATGAATCCAATCCTGGGTCGTTCTCCTGTGAGTGAATGTGTTCCCATCCATTCCTCATACACAGGATGTATGCAAAGCAAAGTTCTTACAGTTAATTTGGAGTACTAAATGTATTAATATGTTTTCAAACTTCCAGAGGATGTAGCTGTTTGCTTCCTTTCAGCTCTTCATTGATCTCCAGAGTGAAATCTGTAGTATTTCTGGGGATGCCATATTTTTTTGTGAAGCTAGCATGTTTTCAAATAATCAAACACATGAATAATTGTTAGTTCACTACAAGCACACAGGTAGCAGTGCCCACAAGAAATGGACTGTTTTGCTCCCTGGCACAGCAGAAAGGATGCTTAACATACAAATGCTCTCATCTGTAAATGCCAGTGCTTAAACTTTCTCTGCTCAACAAGGAAAATGAAGGTAAGCAGTGTGAGAGAGCACGTAGTGGAGCTCCTCTTCCCACAGGTCCTTTGTCAGGAAAAGACAAGGTCCAAGGTATTCTGTCAGCTTCTCTTTTTCCAAGAAACCACACAAAGAATTTCTAAATAGATCAAAGATTTCAAACCAGGAAAAAGAAAGGGAGGAAAGCAGGAAATCTGAGGAGAGCTTTACACCACCTTCCTCTTCCTCGAAGCCTGAAGTCCTCCTGTCTTGGAGTTGTTGCCACTGTGGGACCATAATTGTCCAGGTCAGGACCTGCAGGTGACTCCTCTGACTGACTCCATCTTCTTGCTCTCAAGGCAACTTGTGTAATACTTCAACATCATCAGCACCACAACAATAAAAGTCACATTATTCAAAGAGGTTTTTCTTAATTGAAATACTTTTGTGTTTGCACTTCTGCCTAAATGAAAGAGCAGGTTGGTTATTCTGTCGTTGAAAATGAGCTGTTTGAAAGGCTAGAGGGAGATGCAGCCTCTTGGTAGTGATTTTTTTTCAAGTGAGATTAGTTCTTGGGAAGAAATATAAAACAGATATTCAGTGATGTTGGTAACTGGATGTATTTTGGACATATTTTGGGCAAGAACTGGTCACGAAACAAAATTTCTGATTCTTGGCTAAAAAGAGGCACAGAACTGCCTCAGAGCTACCCAGATGTATACAGCCCTTCCTAAGGCCTTTTGTTAGAAAGTTGATATATTACAGTTATGTATTCTTTTATTATTCTCTGTTAAAAAGCCATAGGATTTGGGTAAAAATCTGGTATTTTTAAAAAGCATCATTAACACTGGGGCTTTATTTAGTTTTGAAAAAAAAAAAAGATTCACTTTTGTGGGAGTTTTAAGCTTTATTTTGCTAATATGAGGTATTTATTCCAGTTGAAAAATCAGATTTTCATTTAGAACTTTTAAAAAGCACGAGATAATCCAAGTGCCACTATACAAATACAGCAACACTGGGTTTGGGCTTATCCTTGTTATTTGCACCACCCTGTCATTATGTTTAGTGTTTTAGAAAATGGGGGAGAACACAGTTGCTCTCTTAATTTCCTGTCAAGTAAGTCAGATAGGGAAAGAGAGATTAGTAAGCCTTCACTGGTTAAAATCTATGCAGAAATTTTTTTTTAATATAAATTATGTTAAGGCAATGAAAATGTACTCTTTGTGAAGGTTGGTGGCATCTCAGAGCACTACACAGCTTTCCAAGGGAAAAATGGGAAGCATGCTCAAAGTAGAGGATACAGCATCACAATTTTCTGTTTTATCAACAGCTGCTATTTTGCTTGGTAAATGTATTTTTAAATATGCTTAATCTAAAATATGTTTTGAGAAAACCTCTTCAGAGAAGTAAGACAAGAGTGTGATGTGTTGGATTAAAGCTTTGTATTTGGATCAAGGCTACAAGTCTTTTACTATGACATATTTTTCCTTGTTTGTGACGGCTTTCTTCAATTCAGATGTAAATTATCTCCAAGTTTATTCAACTAAGCCCGATCTAATTGCATATATTTCTATAAAGTAACCCTACTTTTGTTTGTTGCTCAAGTTGAGCGTATTATCTGTGTAACCCAGAGATATTTCAATGGGTAGAAAGGATTCACTGTATTTGTTTGTGTGTCACTCTGAAAATATAGTTTTTTAAACAGATCTGGTACTTTACCAGGTGTGCCTTTAAGTAATTTCTATTGCATTTATACTTTAGGAGGATTAGGAAAGAGAGTAAAAGAACTCTTTGTTCATTAGATTCATTAAATGTATTCATGCGTGTGTAAGTGGTATAGAGGCTGTGCTGCTCAGGAATCAGATCCTTGTCCTAGGGTGGAGAGAAAGGTGAAGGGTGTGATATTTACTGCTTGTGTAAGTGTCATGATAATTGTGTATTTGATTCTTTATTTTTAAATTACCTTCCTGGGCATTAAGCCATTTTTTTTTTGTATTTATCTTTTCCCTGCAGAGTTAGGGAGGGTAAGGAACCACACCTTGTAAGTGGTAAAAGTACTGCTGGTCAGGATGTGAGTGTGTGATAGAACAGACAAATAGGTCAGCAAAACTGAAGACAGAAATAACTCAAAAGTTATTCTAGAAGGAAAAAGACTTTGCTATAAAAATGTATTAAAACGTTCTTTAAACTAATATTAGTTTTCATTTTTGGTTTATCTGAAAATCCAATTAATTTATTCAGAATAAATTGTAAGCAGCTACTACATTCTTACAGGAGTGTTAACATTACTACATTTTGCCTTGCAGAGTCTTAAATAATTCAAACTTCTAAGTGGCACACAAATACTTCAACTAGCTAGTGCTGAGTTGAAATAATTGCTACAGAATTCACTTAAACAAATCCTTGTTGAAATGATAACCTCCCTGGCACCAAACAAATTGGTTGTGTAACAAAGTTCCTAAAAGGTGAAGCCATAGCTGCAGTGTACCAAACCCTAAGGTCCCATAAAACTGAATCCCTGGTTGGGAGAAAAGTGTTGTTTATCAACTAAAACCTGTTCCAGTGAAAGCAGCTCAATGGCAAGATCTAAGACTGGCAGAAATAAAAGTCCTGTAGCACCTCAGATCCTACTGCTCGAAGGAGTTTTCCCTGAAGGGGAGGGAGTGTTGAGGTTTGCACAGAAAGTGATTTGCCTGAAGATAAAATCTCCTGGGGCACTCTCTGTGTTCAGGGCTTTGGGACAGCCCTGAATGCACCTGCATGTTATTTTACAGGGTTCTGTGAGCTTGAATGGCAGTAATTTTGCTGTCACTTGTGTTATACTCTCAGCTTCTGGACACTGAGTTCCTCCTCAGCCACTCTCCCCACTGGATAAGTTTGGAGCACCTTGCAGTCTCTTTTTAAGGGGTTTTAATTCATGTTTCATAATAATATAGAGTATTTGGTATTAGCAAACCCACAAGAGATTTGAGAAATACTTTCAGCTGGTATCACAGTGTGATGCATGAGGTGACTCCTAAAGTGTGTGCTTGTGACTGGGAGAGAGTCAGTTATTGTAGGACTTGAAGATACAGATAAACATGTGCCTTTAGCATTTGTTAAGGCTTTTAACTAATGCTGAAGGTGAATTTTGCAACCTTAATAAAGTAAGTTTTCATTCCAACACATAGCTGGGACAGATGAAATAATATTCAATATATAAGCGTACTTCAGTGATTTTCTGTGTACATGCTAACAACATAAAATAAATCTTCAAATAATAAATGTGTAGGGGTTTGGGACAGTGTAGCTTACATAATGTGCAGGGCTGTTTTGGAAAGAGCATCATGCAATGGCATCAGAGCCAAGGGGTGTCAGCACTGAAGTGGGCTCCAGAATTTAAACTAATGGTAATGAAACAAGGCACACAGATAAGGATTTAAAGGCATTTTTATACTCTTCATTATGAAGTATTGCACATAAATGTAAGTGAATGAGATTCAGTAGAGCACTACATTGAACACACCTTTGCAGGCTACAGCTCTTTCCTTTGATCTCTGCTATAGATCATTCATTGGTTTCTAATTCTGTTTTAAAATACTGCAAGTTAGAATGGATCTTAGGTCTTACATTTCCTATATTTACAACAGAAACCATTTCTTTTGTTAGGAGGTGTGTTCACTAATAAGGCTTCTATTCTTTGTAGTAAACACCATATTTACAAGCCACAAATAACAAAGTAGAAGCTGCAGAAGGGTTGTGGTGTGATAATTAAGTACAATGGCGACCCATATGAACAGAAAATGCCAAGGAGCTAAAACAAAGCAACAACAGCTTTGTTTGTTGACAGATGTAGGAGCCATATTGTTAGTTAATTGGGTAATGGTGTAAACATTTGCAAACTCTGCTGTCCCTCAGTGAATTAAGCAGCACTCTGAAATTATGGTGAAAAGCTGCACAGTCCTTGTGCTGCAGGTACTCTGCAAGGCTCCTAGGACCCTTCTCATGGAGGCAGGAAGAACATCCTGTGTTGTTGAAGGCCCTTGAAGTTTGCAGACCTTAGGCTAGGATGTGTATTTTGAACTACACTCAAGTGAATAATAGGTTTCCATGTGGTTACAGCCTGGAAGGTTGTGTTCAGTGCCTAGGCATACTTCTGAGATTTTTTTTTCCTAAGTGTAAAAGAGACTTGTGACTTTCCTGCCTGTCTCTTGCAAAAAAAAAAAAAA
>VXAC01007786.1:372950-389325 GCA_013399225.1 Rhipidura dahli
AAAAAAAAAAAAACACAAAGCAAACAAAAAAACCCCAACAAAATGGTTGCAGGATTTGAAAATAAAGATGTCTAAATTAATACAGACTTGTACTGAAAAGAAGGAAAATTGCTTCTCTCAGGTGCCCAATACCTCAGATGCTGTGAATTGTGCAAACCCCTCTTTACCTCACTCCCTGTTCAGTAACAGACTGTAGCAGAATACCAAAACATTAAAAAATGCAACAAGATACTTAATTAGCATACTTCTGTAATCACAAACTTAAATGCACTACTTTGGCTGTTTTTTACATAACAGGTTTGCTTTCGAAGATAATAACCTTTCAATAATTCAAGCAGCATCTGTGCAGGAATGCATAATTGGACTATAGATAATAGGAATCTAAAATTGAGTCTGGTTTTTGTAAATTATTATTCTCTTCAGACATTTAGCAGCAGCTCACCGTGGAACATGAAGTTCAAGAAAATATGTTCTTCTTTAGGAATAAAAATAATGCATCTCTTTGGTTTTTGGGTTTGGTTTGGGTTTTTTAATTATGTCATTTTTAAGAAAATTCCGCTGCAGTCAGAGCAAATGACACTGATTTTGATGGTCTTAGGAAGTGATAAGCCTTGAAAGTTTGTTTAAATAATAATTTTTCCCTAATTATTCAGTAAGACAATAGAAACACAAATATATTTCAAGTTTGCCTCATTTAGTTGGGGGGAGAGAATGAGAAGCAATAATATTTTTGTTAAAGGGTAACAGGATTAGTAAATTAGGCTTTTAAGAAAATTACATGAACATTTCTTATTAATTCATAGCATTTTGTGTGCTGGATCCTTTATGTTTTTAAAAAACACTTTTAGAAAGTAGTGGCATGCTGTGATCATAGATGAAACAAATTTAACTTTGGAAACAATGTTTATTGGCGTGCTTTTGCATTTATACCTGTGGCATCAGACTAATAAGCTATTATTCACAGACTTCTGATAACTGGTGTGCTCACACAGCAAAATAAACAAAAACAGAATTACCAGGGAAAGTAAGTTTAAAATTGGAAGTGAAATATTTCAGCAAATGGTTCATCTTTCTACACGAAGCTTTGCAGTGTTCTGGAGGATGTCATGGCATTTGCTTGGCAGCTGAATGACACTGGGACACTTGTTGTCATTAATTTGTCTATATAAGTAAATATATAGAGAACTAACCAGTTTTCTCCCAGCCTGGGATCACTGAGGTGTCTGGAAGGCATTGAAGTGAGTGAAAACTGGTGTTCCACCATGTGACTTGGAGCAAGAAAGGGAGTAGGAAAACAGAGTTTCCCTTTTCAATGGAGAGATCCTGTTGGGATGGCTGCGCTGCTTGTCCCATCAGTTTAACTGAAATTTTGGGATAATTATCTAGGAGTATGGTTTTATTTTTCATCTTAACTCACATGTTCTAGTAATCCTTCCAAAAGTTCTTAACTTTGACAAAAACAGACTCGTGCATTAGCTTATGGTTGAGAACCAGACCTTCTTGGAATTAATGTCAGGGTTTCTGGTTTTTCCTTATTCTGTTTGTTGTTATTGCAAAATAATACTTAAAATAACAACAACAGAAAACACAATATATGTTTCTTAATCTGCATCCTGGAAAATTAAACTCACTACTTCAGTTATTACTGATGGAGGGACTCAAAAATTTTTCCTGTGAAGGTCTGCAGTGTGAAGATAAACAATTCAAAAGTCTACTTACACATATCTTTGTGTTCATGTATTTACAGGTGACCCAGCTGGATCCAAATAAATCATTACTGGAGGTAAAACTGTATCCTCAAGAAACCCTTTTCCTAGAGGCAAAAGAATAGATGAAACAAGATTGTAGGACTAATCATCCTTTGATAAGCCAGAGGCACAGCATCAAGAGGAAGACTGCTCTGAGCACCACCTTGTACTGACATCCAGCTCAATTCCATGTCACAAGTTTGCCTCTTGCAAGAATCCTGAAAAATTGAAAAAAAAAAACCAAACATAGCTACTTAAAGTTTCACGTACATGAGTATTTGTTTCCAACCTCATTTAAATGAGCAGAGGATAAAGTTCTGCTATGAACACTGAACATTATGATTCTGTTGCTCACTTATCATCCAGCTTTTGTTATAATTAATGCACTGTTAAAATGTGAGTGATTGTTAAGTAGAATTTTTACTCCTCAAATGCCCCTTTTTCACCAAGAAATCTTGGACATTTCTGCCTGTACTTTTGACACTAGAATGCTGTATATTTGATATCTCACTGAGCCAGTGCTCTCATATATATGCATTTTATTTCTGTGTTTGAATTTCTACTTTGTCAACTAATTTAAAAAGGCAGAAAAAATTAATGGGACATTCTCAGCCATGGAAATTTAACAGTATTATAGTAGAAAGCATATAATTTTTGTTAGTACTTTCTGACTTCTTTGATAAGATGTAAGGTTTTGTTTGGAGAATATAGTTTGACATATATGCGAGATATTTATTTACTGGTTCTGCTTTGGGTCTCAGTTCCAATTCAGTTTAGGAAGTATTTTCCATTACATTGCAGTGTGAAACTGCTTATTGCATGATGTGAATATTTAAATAACATTAGACATGGCCAGTACCAGAAACCTGGTATCTTGCCAACACTTCAGGAATCAGCTGATATTGAATATCAGCTGTTAAAAACCTTTCAAATACCAGATACAAAAGTTCTTTATTTCTCCTTGTGAAAGGAAGGGCCATTCCCATTTTAGCAGTTTTTCTTCATTCTGGCACTTGCTTGTCTCCTATTACTCTGCTGGTTTAAAGCACCTTGTTTGGTTCATCAAACAATGGGTATTTTAAGGGGTGGTGTAATAAGAAATCTGCCTTATTGTTGCACACTTTGGACATTTTAACAATACATTATTGATCCCATCTCAAATTAAAGAAATCCTAGTTCTCTTGTCTAAAATGTATGCACCAGCTACCTGCTATCTGACGTGGAAAAACCTGGTACTTTAAATTTCTCAACCACAGAATGAGCATACTGAGGCTAAGACCATAACCTGCAGTTGATGCCAAACCTGCATCAAAACTGGTTTGTTTGGGGGCTTTTTTCTTTTTTTTTCTCTTTTTTTTCTTTTTCCTCTTTTTTTTTCTTTTTTTTTTCTCTCTGGGCTTTCAGGATAGTACACAATCGCACTACAGGATCATCATCTGCTAATCAATTTTTTTTTCTTCTTTTAAAGGCTGGCACATTGTTTTCCATCTATGTTTATACGTAATTCATAGTGTTTATCGTAGCTGAATGAGTTCTGATTTGAAAATTTTATACCAAGCTAAAACCAGTTGCACACATCTTTTAGTCTTTCTTTTTTTCTTTGGAAGGATGGTGATATAAAATTAAATGTATGCCTATTATTAGGATGTTAGTGATGCTGATATATTGTTACCTTTACCAAAAATGCGAATTTCTGAGTGGGCAGAGCCTTATTCTACCTTTTATAATTCTGTAATTAGTGAGTGCTACACCAGACACTTTTAGAACTGAAGTATCTATGACAAACAAAAGGTTTGGAAGTGTAAGCAAATCCTAACAATTTGCAGTTATCAAATAAAAGAATTCCTAGCCAATAGAAGGATAAATGTATGTGTAATGGAAAGCTGAATGCAGATGCTTCATTCTGAACTTTCGTTTTCCTACAAAAAAAAAAATCCACTGCGTTTATTAAATAAGAAATTAACATGGGTGGCAAATTGGGGTGATGCTGTTTCTATAAACAATCACAGGAAAACATACAGCAGGATTTGAAAGTGATGCATATCTTCTTTTTCCCTTCTAAGCTGCCTGTTGAGGAAAGGCGTTGCTGAAATAATGCTACACGAAGCAAGGCAACCTTTCAGCTAACTTGTTCATATTAATCTGTTCTGTTTAACTTCTGTTTGATCTCATCAGGCTGTTTTCTCTCACTCAACTTGATTTCTGTATTTTGACTATATATTCTTTACTTTGATACTAGTTTTATAAAGTTATTAAATGTGGCTTGAATATTTGTTGAACTCGTTGAAGTCAGTGCTCCCAGGGTTCTTTGGCCATTTTTTTTTTCCTTCCTAAACTCTTACTATTTTTTCCCTCATTTAGTTCATATTGCAAAGTACACTGTCATTATCAAAATGTACTAGTGGTAATTAACTGGAAGTGTTCAAAGTGGTGGCATTACTGCCCTCTGATAGAAAGATTTTGAGATCAGAATACAGGGATCGTTCTGCCACGACATAAACAAGTGTATCGCTCTTTAAATAAAACGTTAACCATTTTGGTCCTTAAATACTTTGGGCCTGATTTCAAGAAGCAGCCACGTCGAGTCACCTTTCTGAATCACACCATCAACACAAACCAATCCCTGTTTAGAAATATTAATATTCTATGCCATCATTTTTTGCTCTCCTGGTATTCACTTCACATGCTCTGCTGGCACAGATAATCCTTCAGTCAGTCGAATTTTGTAATTCAGTATTACCCTAAAACTGTAACCCTTGCTATGGAGCACATCCCCGATTCTGCCTTTTGATCTTCAGGTTCTTCACATTAATGGATTACCATTAAGGTGATTAATGCATTAGTGTTAAGTATTAAGGAATTACTGTTGCTGAAAGGAATCCCGTGCTATGCGTTGGCTTCTGTTACTCACAGGGTGAAGGTGGGGCACGCTCTGGCTTTGGGAGAAACTTTCTGCCTGTTGACAGTGGTGTTTGAAATCATTATTAGAGACCATGCAGAACATGAGTGTTTGCTCTGTACTCTCTGCATATGCACCCTTCAGCTCCGTGGGAGTGCTGAGGGTGTTTCTAATGGAGCTGTGTTGGGGGGTTTGTCTATTCTTTTTAATGTAGCAGAAGAGGACTTTGGCTTTCATAAACTGTAACTACTCGGTGACATTAGAAACTTAAAATAAATTTTCAATTGCAGCAATATTTCTACTAAAAAGTTACATGATTTCACTCTTCCATGTGTGGGGAATAAGTCAAATCACAACATCCCAGACTCTCAGGACTGAAGCATTTCATTATCCTGGCCTCGTGTCCAGGCTCCCTAAACAGTGCATGAGAAGATTTCAGAGCCTTAAAACAGGTTCCACAGCCAGCACCAAACACGTATGTGGGTGTCTCTACATGTGAAGAGTCACTACCAGGCAGAAGCAAAACCTGCTTGGAGCAGTCAGTCAGAAGTGCTAAAGATGGAGATGTCTTTATGTGTGCCATTCCTCCCTGGAGCAAAGGCTTCCCCCTCTGCTGTCCTGCTCCTGAGGGCTCTCAGCACTCAGGCTGTGCACCAAGGTAAGCACCAAGACCTTCCACCATCCAACAAAGAAGAGGGCACGTTTTTATTTGGAAACAGTCATGGTGACCTCCTCCAGAGGAGGAGTTTTCACTGATGGTAATTCACACTTTGGTTTTCCCTGTATTGTGAGGGCCTGAGGAGAAATGAGTCCCTGGGTTGGACATTCCATAGCCTGCTTCAAAACCACCACAGCACAGCTTCTTTTAAAGTGTATGCTGCCCACTCTCAAAGCTGTTTGACTGCCAAAATACAGGATTCCTTTAAGGTCCTCGAGAGGGAGGGTGCAAATCAGTCTTTAGGCTGGCAGCTGGGTGCTTGCCTGGGATGAGCCATCCAGCCCTTGACAGTGAATGTTCATTGCAGCCATTGGTCTTTTTGAACAGAAGAGCTGGCAGTGGAGACTGGATGTTGATTCTGCACCTGAGTTTAGTTTTATTAATCTGTTTTTATAAAAGAGAAGGCAATTGCAGTAGCCTTAGTTATATTTTGCTTTCTGGACGGGTCATGAAAAAAAGCAGGAATTATGTACACTGTACACAGCATTGTTCTCTACCTGAAACTATTTCCCCACGGTTAACAGGTGGGGAGTAGCAAATTTAGCACTAAACATGTCAGGATCCAGGCATATACTCAGTTTTTATACTCAGTTTAGTCTGATATAGATCTGGGCTTCTGCCCACAGAACCATCTGTGCCCCCACCTTGCACTGGGATCAGGCAAACCTGTTAAAAACTGACCTTTTTTTTTTTTGCTGGAGCAGTTTTGAGGCTGATGCAGGTCCCTGATGTGTCTCTGGGTGTGTCAATGAAGATGAGAGGGAGAGGAAGGCCAGGCTGCTCCCCATGACAGCACTGCTGATTTATGTGGGATGAAATAGATCATGCTCCTTGAAATATTTTTATAATACCTTATTACAACTTTTGCATTTTACATCCATTTAAAAATAATATTCAAGGAAACTAAATGTTAAAAAGGTTTTGCTGCCTGAAATTTCCTTAAGTCTTGTCAAAGTTGGCAGCCCAGAAATCACGAAATAGGAAGGCAGGTGGAAGGTCCCTTGAGTGTGTGCAGTAAAGGCAAGGCTCACTCTAGATCCAGCTCTTGGGAGTCACTCCAGACCTGATCTCCCTAAAAGTTTCAAAGGGTTTTAAAGTCTCACTAGATAACAGAGAATTCACTCTTTAGTCAGGTCTTTTCTCTGTGGATTCTTTTATGTGTAATAAAGACTGAAGTCACACTGCAGCCTCAATATAATTCAATTAAAATGTCACTCAACTGCTGGTTATAGAAGGAGGCTCCATTAGTTCTCGTGGTTACAAAACTACTGGTTAGCAGGATCGTTATTTTGTATTAGCACCACTGAGTTTCCTTTACTGTTTACCCAGCTCCATGTTGTGACAATATTCCACAGGATTCCACAGTTCATCTCTGTTCCCTTTCAATCCACTCAACTTGAATGAGTTTGTGTTATTTATTAATATCATCAGCTCACCACTGATCCCTTTCTCCAGGTAGTGGTGTCTGAGTACCTTGAATAGCACAGGTTCCCACAAAGATCCTTGGAGAAATTGTTGGAATCTTCTCACTGTGAAAACTGTTGCTTTCTGCTTCCAGCTATCAATCTGATAATATTACTTTTTTTTTTTTTTTACTCAAGAAGAGATATTTCCACTGCAGTAAACACCGCTACCATTGACTAGCTTAGTTTTTCTGCTATGGCCCTATTTTTAATAAAAGGAGTCTTTTACACTATAAAAATGTTAGTCCAATTATCTTCTGGCAGGTTTTCTGTTTCTGATACTTTTGGTAATCCTTTACACCTTTGGTAATTGTTCCTTGGGGTCTGTCAGATGTTTAATTCAGGATTCATATCTTCCAAAAGTTAAATTTCCATGAGTTTTCTCATTTTCTTCTCTAGTTTCCTACTTTAAGTCTGTCTTCCAATTACATCCTTTAAAGTGCTGGTTCACACGGCCCAACTACTTCTTGTGGGCATGCTGTCGTCTTTTTAAGTCAGATACACGTGTACTCTGAGGATCTAAAATAGTGTCTTCAAAAAGTTTTGGTTACAATCTTAGTCACCTGTGACTTTAATTTCTCTTTGTTATCTTCCTCTTTATGCAGCTTTCTTCTAAAAGGGTCGTGCTAGCCTGTTGATTTTTAAAAATTATTATCATTTTGTAAAGTAATTAATATAAGTATGTTTTTATTCACCTAAAAATGTAGTTTCTATAATTTTATTTGCCTCTATGCTTTATTTAATCTACTGTCAGTCTCTATTAGCATGAGTTACTATCAGTGATAAGTATTTTATACCTTGTAATTATGGCATCCTACTCATGATCTTGCCTTTTCTAAATTTACAGGGAGACCTTATTTGTTGTCATTTGAAAACCCCCGTTCAGTTGTGGCCATTTTAGGAGTTTAAAAATTATTCTAATGTGTACTTAGGAGTATTTTTTATTTCGTGTAGGCCTATTTGCCTGTTTATGTGTCCTGATTAATGAGGACTTTGATTGTGTATGAGAAAGCATTTCCAAACTCTGGCAGCAATGGAGAAGGAATTAGGGGTTTTTTTTTAATGACAGCTATAAACTCTCTGATGCAGAAGAACAAAATAATTTATAATTTGTTGGATTTAATAAAGAAAAAAAAGGCAGGAGGTATTTTTTAGAAGTGAAGTACAACCTGCAAATTAAAGAGAACACTCTTTTGCTGAAATACACTTCTTCAAGGTTTAGACGAAGGTAAGACATTGTATGCCTGTTGTAGTATCGGCTAACGTGGGGAAAACAAACCAAATAAACAAACAAAACCACCAAAAAAGAGATCCGCGCCTTGATGCGGGTCCCGCCGCGCCTTCGCACCTCGCGGCCGCCGGCTCCCCGGGAAGAGCTTGGCTTGGAGGAGCGGGATGGGGGCGAAGACGCTTCCCGGGCATCCCGCGGGACCGGCCGGCACCGCAGCCGCCCTTCTGCCTCTCCCGGGCGGGATGGAGCCGTCGGGGCAGAATTCCCGGAGGCACCGGAGCGCTGCGGCGGCCGCCGGGCGCGGAGCCCCCCCCGCGGATCTCCCTTCCCTTCCCTCCGCGGCCGCCCTGGCTCCGCACCCCGGCCCGGCTCTGCCCGCACCGCCACCAAAAATTATTTTAAATTATTGAAACAAATAGTTAAAGGGAAGTGAAAAGAGGGGGAAAGCCTCGGTGCCGCGCCTGTCCCCGCGGGCGTGGGCGGGGATGGGGCCGCTCAGCCCGGCGCTGGGCGAGGGGCGCGCAAGGAAAAATTGGGCATTCCCAGGAAAAAAAGAACGAAACAACAACCCACAAACAAACAAACAAACAAACAAACAAACAAATGGATGTTCGGGCATCGCCCCAGCGCTGCCCGGTCCCGCGGGGCTGATAGCACCGGTGCGGCACCGGGCCGGGGCTGGACGGTGCCGCGGGAGATTGCGGATGGTCCATCATTAACTTGAAACAAGCCCCTTAAATACCGCATGTGAGCTGGAAAAAGAATACAAGAATCATTTTTTCTCCGAAGTGCATGTGGTTTTTGATGACGCTGTTACATCGGCCCTCCCGCCCCTCCGCAAACCCCCTCGATATGTCTCTAACGATATAGACTGTGTTTATCTATCGCATTCCGTCAGAATTGTTCGGCTCCTGAGCTCCTGGGGCAAAAAACATTGAAAGGGGGAATCCTCTGGCAAATCCGACTGGGGCTGTCATGATCATGAATAAAAATAAAAGCATTAATCTTCTGCTTTCCGCTAATGAAATAATTTAGCCTCCAAAATATGGAAGCGCTCCCATGTGCAGAGCCGGGATGTGGCCGGGCAGATGCGGGAGCGCCGCGGGGGGGGCGGCCCCGCACCTTGGGGTGTCCGTCCCGCTGCCACGGGCGGGGGCACTTCCCCGCCGCCCCCGCCCCGGACCGGTCGCCGGGCCCCAGCAGGCAGGAGGGAGCTCCGGGGTTTTTAATTACACTCCTTCCCTTTGCTCCCTTCATTTTTCTGCACCCTTTGCAGTGAGACACACTTGGAATTAGAGTGGTTGTGACATTTTGGTGGCAGCTTATTGTGCGGAACACTTAAAGTTTAAAAAACAAGCCCCATAGAAGTTGAGGGGCTTAAAGCAGCCCCCTTTGTGGGGCAAGACATAGAGTTTTGATTCTGGACAATGGTGTTTCTCAAATTTCTTCCAAAAACCTGCACCCCATCTGTGATCTCAATGAAATCGCTTTTCTCTCTCCCTTCAATTCATTTGGCAAAGGCGAAGCAGATGCATGGGACGGGGTCTGAATTTTAATTATTAGGTTTTACCTGAAACAAAACAGCAAATCCTTTTTACCATGTGTTTGAAGTTAAGAGACTGGTAGGGGAATATAAAATATAATTAAAAAGCTCTCGGATCGTTAGGAAGCTGACAAGAGCCTTTTTAATGAACCTCTCGGAGCGCCCTACGGTAAATTAGCAGAGCGGGGCTTTCCCGAGTCACTCTGGCTCGGAGCTGCTGCCCCCGCGGTACCTGCGTGCGCCCGGCGGTGCCAGCGCGTGTCCCCGCGGCTGCCGGGAGGCTGCGGCACACGCGCGTGTCCCTGTGCCACGGGCAGCGCCGCGGACGCGGGGGATCCCCGCGGAGCCTCCGCTGCCGCGCAGCCACCTGCCCGGGGGTGGGGGGAGGCAGCCGCGCCGCCCGTGCCGAGCCGCCCCCGGCCCGCGGCCGCCCCGTCGACCCGCCGAGGTTCGCAGCGCTGCCGGGACAGCCCCCCCGCTCCGTCCCCGCTTCCCGCGCATTAACTCAGAGTGCATTTAACCATCAATAAGGTGCGAGGGGAAAATTGTCTGTCACTTTAATCCATGCCCGAGGGGCTGGGAAATAAAAAGGGAGAGGGAGAAGGAGGGAAGGAGAGAAAAGCAAAGGTCTTAAAGAGCCCCAAATCCACAGGCGAGCGGTGGGAATGCGGAGCCAGGCTCGGCTCCCTGGCCGGCTCTCCGTGGGCAGCGAGCCCCGAGCAGGCAGCACTAGCTCGGGAGGTTGAGCCCGTCTGGTTTAGGAGGGGATCCGATCCTCCGCTCTCGCTCCCAGCGCAGAGCGGGGCCGGGGAGGAAAGGGGGCGCTGGGGGCACTGGGCTCCCCCCGAGATGTCCCAGCCCTCGCCGCACTGCCCCAGCAAGAAAGGGAAACTCCTGCCCGCGCCCTCCTCCGCTGTGGATCCGCTCAGCTCGTCTCTCTGGGGGGTGGAATAGGGGGAAAGCAGAGCGGGGGCCGGCATGGGCACCCCACACCCCCGTGCCCCCGCAGAGCGCTGCCCCGGGCCGGGACGCGTGGCTTTCCCCCTCCACAGGCAGAGGATGCTCCGGCGCCCGCCCCGCTAAAGCGATTAAGATTTCCTTCTCCTCTCTTGGGAAGCCCCAGCCCGAGCCTCAGCCAAACCCGGGGGACATCAGCCAGTACCGGAGCCCTGGGGACGAACCACGGATTTTTAATTTTTAGCTCCAGCACACGGCGGGGCGGGGGGGTGATGGATGGATTTTTGCGTGTGTGAGCTTTTTTTCCTCTTTCTGTGTGTCAGTGTGCGTGTGTGTGGATGGGCACAAGCTCTCAGAAAAAAGAAATTTTAGAGTAACAACTAAAGGCTTTCTTGTGCAGTTATTTTAAGGGCTTTGTTCGGTGCCTGAAGGGGGATGCGCCCATTTGTTCGGGAGGGGATTCATCACATGCCCCTTTCATGTGAACCAGAGGTTAACAACCTAATGAGCACTTGGTGAAGAGATGAAGCGTGTAAAGAGCCCGATTTTCCCAAATCCTGGGCTGCTGTCTTGGGGATGTGCTACTCTAACCTCTGCTGGGCTAATAGTCTCCGCACTTCCAGCGGGGAGGCCCCGGGAAGCCCCCGGGTCCAGCCGCGCTCAGGCGGGGCAGCAGCAGCGAGGCGGCTCGGTCGCGATGCCCCGCCGGGGAGCCGGGGGGGCCCGGCCCCACTGCTACATATGTTGGGTCAAGTCTCCCCATTGTGAGCGTGTAAAAAGGTGTAAAAACTCAATCATCTGTAGCTTTTTTAAAGGGAGGGCTTACCCTGGATTTGTTGCATAGTGGATTGTTAAAAAAGTAGAGGGTTGAATTAAAACTGTTCCCTAGTCACTTTTAATTAGACCACTCTATTTAATTAGCAAAGTTGAAACATGCAATTAAAATTAGCTCAGTTTAGCACATATTAAAGGAAATGGGGGACGCGTCTCCGGCTCATATTAAAGCGAGTCGGAGGAGAAATGGCGGAGAGGAGTAAGCGAAATGACTCTGTGGAGGTAATTCAGCCGGCGGCCATCTGTCAGAGGACCCGCCGTGCCCCTTCACCACGGCCCCCATCCCTCCATGTGTCCCTCTAATGACCGTCCCCGCAAGGCCAGCGCGGTGCGCACGGCCGCTGCCGCCGCTGGATGGTGCGAAGCCCTTCGAGGGCCGCGTGTCTCTGTGTTTAGGATGCGCTGTTCTCCAAAAGCCGGGGATTGGTACCTGTGCCGGCCCCGGCGGAGCCCCGAGGGGTCAGTCAGCCCCGGCCCCGCTGCCCGCCCCGGTGTGGGATCCCCCCGTGCGGCCGCCGGGCTGCGGGAGGAGAGGAGCCCGCGCAGGAGTGCGCGGAGCCCCGAATTTCCCTTACTTCTTCTACAAATCTTTCTCCCTTGTCGGTTTCTCCTCCCCCACTGGGAGCCGGGAAATCGAGTTAATAATGTTTCAAATACTTGAGAAGTCCGGGCTAACAGGAGTTCCGTCTCCCTTTCCTCGCTCCGGATCTGAAGAGGTTGCCTGGACTAGGAGGAATGTGCCTTTTTCTGGAAGGGGGGGCAGTGGTGGTGGTAATTTTCATTCTTGTAATATTGGTTTGGGGATAATTACTTTTAATGTCAAAAAGATTTAGTTTAATATCATCTCTATTAGGCGGCTGGGCGGATAATTAAAAGTGAAGATGATAGCAGCAGGGAAACAGATGGCATTTGCTTACTTTGATTCAGTAGGTAAATAATGAAAAAGTCAATGGCAAACCCCCTAGAACAATTGAAACCTTAAAGAGCACTAACATTAGCAGGTACTTACAAACTGTCTTCCGCTAAGAACGAGATGAAAATACACTAATCAAGAACTATATTTCTCAGGGATGCTTCCGAGGGCTGCGCTGCCTGCGGGCTTTCGTGTCCCTTCCCCCGCATGGCAGCCAATAGCCGGGCGCTTTTTAATTAAGATTTTACTACTGCAATTGGGGGAAGCTGCAGCAGCACCGTTGCTGCAGCCCTCTCAAACTTGAGCACCGGAGCAGCCGTACAGGGGAAGCCTTTAGGTGAATCAAGGGGAGTGAGGAGAGAAAGAAACACCGGGGAAATTGGGGCTTCTTCAGAATAAATATGCGAAACCCCTGTCGTGTTTTATCGAGCTGACCCAGATGTGAGCTCTGGGCTGTGGGCGCCGAGTGGTGAATTTCTGGATGAGTCAAACGCACAGCCGGGATAACTGAGCAGCAGCCGGGGCACCGCGCAATGAAACGCGGCGTCTCTGGTCATCCCTGCAACGGAGTCGACTTTCACGAGTCTGGAGGGCGCGGGCTGCCCTGACCATGGTGGGGTTCCCTCTAGGACCCCTTAGCCCCGGTGGCTCCGGGGGTCGGCGGCTCTCCGCGCTCGGCCCGGGCAGGGCACCCGCCCCGCTCTCTGGAGCCGGCCCAGGCGCCCGGTGCCAACCCGGGCTGCCCCTGCGGGGCCCGGCCAGCGCCTGCGGGGAGGGAGAGAAGAGCTGGGTCCAAGCCTGCTTTCCTCTCGCGGTTTGACGCTGGGAGTTGCTCCCAGAGCCAAGCTGGGAGCGAGACCAGTCTCGGGGGCTTTAAAGTCGCGTTTCACCGGGTTTGGAGAAATGAATTTCTCTTTCCTTGTCCCACCCGGGCAGCGGGAGCGCGGCTGCTCTGTGCGTGCCTAAAACAAACATCCCTCCCCCAGAAAGACACGGGAGCAGGGATGTACGAGAAGATTTTATTGTGCCTCGTCAAACAGAAATGAATTGCAGCAGGAGAGAAGGGAGGAAGAAGGGAGGGGTGGAGGGAGAGCAACATCCACCTCCCCGCTGCCTCCCGTCCATACTCACACACACACAGGGCTCCGGCAGGCCGGGACAGAGCTGGAGAGAGCCCTGCGCCCATGGCAAGTCCTGGCCGCGCCTCTTCTGGTCCTGGAGAATTCACAGCTCAGGGGTGCTGTGTTTGAATAAATCTGCGAAATGTGCGTACCTTCTGGGTTCACAGTGAAAGTTTTCAAAGGAAAACGCGGACAGGGGAGAAATTGTTGTTAAAATATCAGACGGGTGAGAAGTGTGATTCCGGGCTCTCCTTTTCTAAACGCATCTCGTAAGAGGACAGGAACGTAGGAATAGTTGGGTCCCTGTTGGAAGCAGCCCCTCCAGCCACTTCCCTCCTGGAAAGCGGACAGGCAGAGTCTGCCTGAGCTCGGAGCAGGGTGCCGCGTCCGACAAGAGGCCTCGGCTCCGGCTCAGAAGCGACCCCGGCGAAGAGCGGCGCTTCCCGGGAGCGGCGGCTTTGCCTCCAGCCCCCGCTGCCTCCGGGCGCCTGCCGGGGCTGCTGCCGGTCCTGGGGGCGGCCAGAGAGGAGCGGGGCGTGGGTACCCGTCAAACGCCCCTGACACTGGGGGAGATTCGGACAAATGTCCTCAGAATTTGCTGAATCCTGGAGTTACATTACATATCCTTGCCATTTTAAAATTTTTATTAAATAAAACTCTGCTATTACGATGTCGGATTGAAGTTGTAACATTTAAAACCAGCACATGGTGCAGTGTTTCGGACGAAGGGGTGTCCTCTGCTGACTTTGGACGAACAGCAGAAAAAGGCACTGGGCGTTTACATGCCCAGCTCTGGGACACTGCACCCCAACTCTGCCTGTCAGAGCAAGTGGGACCGTGCTGCAGGAGCCCACGGAAACAGCCTCGGGATAGAGACGCTACACTTTGGGTATCCCTACTTCAACACCGCCGTTTGTCATGTTACTAAGAAACATGAGGCTCCGAACATAAATCACCACATTTCACTGGCTGATTACTGACCAGGGGTTTTTTGTTGTTTGGATTTTTTGTTTGTTTGGGAGTATTTTCCCATGGTTGTTTTCAAAATAGATAGTTTTAAACCGCCATAAACGGAAAGGATAACGCTGCCCTTTAATTTAAGTCAAAGCTGAAAGACAAGGGAACGGAGGAAATCGGCGTAACCCATGTCCTGTGTTGTTGGTGGTGGCGGGCTGCATCGGCGGGGAAGAGAAAGGTATTTGCAGAAAAAATCCCCATCTCAATCACCCCAAAAAACTACCAGGAAGAAGGGAGAATATTTTCTTCATGTTAAAACAGCATACAGTAATACTTTAAATGTTTCTTACTAGGTCTGAGCAGTTCTACGAAATCCCAACTAAATCAGATGATTAGAGAAATACTCTCCTGAGAATAAAATTAGTGGTTGCGAATAAAATTAAATCGGATATTTTGACTTGGCGGCCGTATTAAATAAAGGTGTTATAACACGTGAATCACGAGGAGTGGGTGGCAGCTGCACCCGCAGAAAATCGGGTAGGAAAGCGCTCATTTTGTGACCAAAAAAAAAAAAAAAAAAAAAGAGGAAGACGGATATAAGTGCAATAAAAATATTGAAAATTTGGAGGCCTCAGGATTTGTACTTTTCGCAACCACGGAATGAGAGTGACCAAGGGGAAGCGTCATCGCAGCATCAGCGAGCGCTGCGCGTCCGGCAGCGGGGCTGCCCCGCGGCCCTGCGCGGTGTCCAGCCGTAGAGAAAGCGGCAGGCAGGGCTGGCTCGTTTCGAGCAAAGCCAGGGCTTTCTCTCTTCCCTGTTCGGGGCCCGCAGCTCGCCTGGGGCACCCACCCCGGGAGGCACGGAGAACAGGTCTCGCGGCGTGGGAGCGCAGGTGGGGATGCTGAAGCGGAGGGAGGAGGCCCCTACAACCGGCAGACAGTTCCCGCTACGGGGAAGGACTTACGGACACATGTGAAAAAGAACTTTAGAAAGTGCCGAGGAGGATGGAGATCCCTCGTGGGAAAGAGAGGGGAGAGCCCTGGGGAAAGGAGACGGCGTTATTTCCCACCAAAGTGCTACCTCCTCCCGCTACCAGCGAAGGTGACGTCAAACCCGGGTGGATGATGCTAAAACAAAAGCTCCGGGGTTAATATACAGTTACCAGCCCGGCAGCCTCCTCCTCCTCAAAAATCAGTCCCTCGGGTTTATTGTCCCCCAGGGGAAGGCGCCTGTTGAACATGCAGTCACGCAAACAGCTGGCAGGAGAAAGAAAGAACGAAATTTACTTTCTGGGGAGCGAAGGGTGGGAAGGGCTCCCCCAGGCTAAAGCGCAGCGAAAGGATGGAAAATCATACTCACCTCGGGCTTCTCCTGCTGCGGCAGCACTTGTGCATTCACCTGCGGGTGTGGAGTGAGAGAGAGGAGGGAGCGGGGAGAGAGGGAAGGAAGGGAGGAAGGAAGAAAGGAAGGAAGGAAGGAAGGAAGGAAGGAAGGAAGGAAGGCTGTCTCTTCTGTGGAAGTAGAACTGTTTCCATTTTGGGTCAAATCTGAAAGACTCTTACAATTTTGAATGTGTTCAAATTTAAGGATTGCTGTGGGTCATCCCAAGCTGTGTGCCTCATATACCTAGATGCAAATCTGTACAGCTTTTGATTGACAGTAAGAATGTTATATACACCATTCTCTTTAATCCATCTGGTGCGAGACTGGGATGCTTAATGCCTCATATTTATCTTACTCATAACTACAAACATGCCTCCAGCTGGCTAGTCCACCTCCTGTGCTGATTTCACCCGGACATTTGATCAGAGTGGGATCATAGTCCATGTTTACAATTTATTTCCTCTTCAGTTGTTTNGCCCGGCCGCGACCGCCGCTCCGCCCGCCCCGACGCCGGCCGCCTGCCCCGGGCTCGCAGAGGCGGATGAGCCCGGCTCCTCCGCCCGGCTGCTGGGGAGAAGGGGCGATATTTTTTAAATCTTTTTTTTTT
>VXAC01007786.1:389959-450644 GCA_013399225.1 Rhipidura dahli
AGCTCGGTGGCGGCCGCGGCGGCCGCGGCCGCGGCCACGCTGCCGGTGAGCGTGGCCGGGAGCTTGCTGCGGGCACCGCCGCTGCTGCTGCGGGCGGCAGAGAAGTACCCGCGGACACCCAAGTGCGCCCGTTGCCGCAACCACGGGGTGGTGTCGGCGCTGAAGGGCCACAAGCGGTACTGCCGCTGGAAGGACTGCATGTGCGCTAAGTGCACCCTCATCGCCGAGCGCCAGCGCGTCATGGCTGCTCAGGTGGCGCTGCGCCGGCAGCAGGCACAGGAGGAGAACGAGGCCCGCGAGCTGCAGCTGCTCTACGGCACGGCCGAGGGGCTGGCGCTGGCGGCCGCCAACGGCATCATCCCGCCCCGGCCCGCGTACGAGGTGTTCGGCTCCGTCTGCGCCGGGGGCGGCGGCGAGGGAGGCGCCGGCGCCTCAGGTAAGGCCGCGCTGCGCGCCCTCGGGGAGGGAGTGATGGGTGAAGGGGTCTGGAGGGGAGGTGGGAGATGAGCGGGGCGCGGACCTGCGGGCGGGTGGCCCCCCCGACGGCCGGAGCGCTCCGCGGGATCCGCCGGGGACAGCCGCACTGACGGTCTCTCTTCCTTCTACCCCCGACCCGCAGAGTCCAAGATGCAGAAGTTCGAGCTTTTCCCCAAGACGCTGATGCCGAGCCGCGCCGTCACCCCGCAGCAGGCGGGCGGGAAGCCCCTCTCCCCGGACGGCGAGTCCGTGCCCGGTACCTCCTCCCCAGATGCTCGCCACGGCTCGGGCTCGGAGAACGGAGACGGCGAGTCCTTCCTGAGCTCACCGGTCTCCAAGGGCCCGAAGGAGGGGGAGGAGAGCCCGGGCTCCATCAGCCCGCTGGGCTCGGACTCGGGGTCGGAGGCGGACAAGGACGAGCAGGACCCGTCGCCCTCGGCCGGCGGCCGGCAGCGGACTCCCATCGACATCCTGACGCGCGTCTTCCCGGCGCACAAGCGCAGCGTGCTGGAGCTGGTGCTGCAGGGCTGCGGCGGGGACGTGGTACAGGCCATCGAGCAGATCCTCAACAACCGCGGCCCGGAGAAGGGCCCCGAGGAGGGCTGGGCCCGGGACGGCGCCTTGCAGGGCCTGCCGCCCACCCCCGCCGCCTCCGCCGCCCACCACCGGCCCTTGATCGCCGGCGCCATGGCCCCGGCCATCGGCACGCTGGGCAGCCGTTCCGCCTTCTCCCCGCTGCAGCCCAACGCCACGCACTTCGGGGCCGAGGCCGGCGCCTACCCCCTGGGCACCCACCTGGGACTGAACCCCCTGCGCCTCGCCTACTCGGCGCACAGCCGGGGACTGGCCTTCATGACCCCCTACTCCACGGCCGGGCTAATGCCCACGCTGGGGTTCCGGCCGCCCGTGGACTATGCCTTCAGCGACCTGATGCGGGATCGCTCCGCCGTGCACAAGGAGCAGGTGTACTCCAGCGGGCTCTACGGGCCCATGGTCAACAACACCCCCGAGAAGCAATAGCGGCTTCCTAAAGCTCGTCTGTGTAGAGGTAGCTAGGTAGGCACGGGTGGACGGACACGGGTGGCCTTCTCTCCCCCGTGCAGGCAGTGGTTGCGTGCAGAGCGCGGCGCGGACACACGTAGGTGTATTAAGGTGATAAAGGTGCACTTTCATTGTCCAGACATGAGTCACTCTTTGTTGCTTATGGCCATAAGCATGGATATCCTCAGCGCGTCGTGGGGTGTGACACACACACACACACGCTCTCTCCCACACACACACATATATATATATATGTATACTAGCAAGTGTATAATGTTATAAAATGGAAATCTAAGTTATTAATGTAACTCGTAGGTGAACTTGGTATTAACGTTAAGCTAAAGGTTAGACAGCGCATTGTAATACTTACCAGGCATATAGATGAAACCTTGTCAAATTGAAAACCTTTTCCTTCCCACCCCCAAAAACGTTATGGTCTGTATATAACATTGGAAAGTAGATATACTTGTAACTGTCCGTAGGACCCTGGCGCCAATGGTGTATGACGGTTTAATAAGCCTCCTTCATTTGTGATCTGCAAGAAAATTGCTTTCTTGTTCCGATGTAGCAAACTTCTTGCTGTTTCTAACAGGTAATTCTGTGTTTCCATTTCATAGAAATAAATGTTATTTTCTATTAAAAAAAATTTTTGTCTTATGAATGGCAAGTCATATTTTACGAGATGATGGAAGTGTGTTTTGGGAAATTCATTTGACAAGTGCAGTCAATATTTAAAGGAGTTTATGCAAATAGTCCAAACATGTTTACTACATTTTTATCATGGTCAAACTAGATATTCTTCAGATAAATTTATAAATAAAAATGAAGCGTACAAGCAAGAGCAAATTCCTTATCAGCTGAAACTGTCAAATACGTTTATTTCTGGTTCTGGTCTTTTTCTTAGATATGCCTGGGGAAAAAAACCCACCAAACCTATAGAGGTATAAATTAAGCAGGATTTCTCCCTTTGCTTTCTTGCTGGTTTTTGTCATATTTAGGAAATTTGGCATTGTCGCAAAGAGAAGCCAGGTTAAAGCAAATGCCACGTTGCCGACCACGGGTTATGAAGCAACGGGAAGGTATTCCCTCCTGGTATCTGAAATTTGATTGTGTGTTTTAGTTGTTTCTGTGTCAAAATAAGCAAAGGGATCCATAATAATGACGTTTTTCAGAATGTAAGGATGTGTTTGCAGCAGTGGTGGATGAGTTATGATCAGTGCAGGAAAAGATTTCTCTGTTCTCAGAGCTGTGTGTCCTTCATCCTCATCCGAGAGTAAAGGCTGCTCACGTGTTTTTTTTTTTTTCTTTTTTCTTGTTTTTGGCAACGGTGTCCAAATGTTCTCCAAGATCAAAAAGTAAGAAGGGCTTTCCTGCCTCTATTTATTTCTGCATTGGGATGAGCGAGGGGGGTGGCGGGCGTGCCCCCGTGCATCCCGAGAGGCGATCCTGAAGAGGAAAGGCCGAAGGCCGGAGCGTGACTTTCTTGCCAGTTCTAGGAGTGTTTGGCCCAGGAAAACTATTACTCACAAAGAACAAGTTCAGTGCATGGTTGAATTAAGACTGTAAAAGCTCCTAAAGTTGGTTGGTATGGAAACCTAATCCCACCGAACCGCTCCGTGGCACAGCTGGACTGTTTACTTTCTCACTTCAAATATAACTGTGTAAACATTGGCTGGGAGCTGCCAGCGCAGCTCCTACCAACCAGTTAATATACTGGTGGGGCTGGGAGGACGGGAGTCCCACCACAGCTATGGAAGGAAGCTCCTGGGTAAAATCAAATTGCATCAAAATGCAATTCTTCCATCCTACATGTGACCGATCAACTTGGATACAATTTTAAGATTTTCTTTAAAAAAACCCCAAACCAAAAACCTGATGAAAAAAGTAAGTAAATATTACAGATTACACCTAGGCAAGTACTTTTGACCCTGATTCATCCTGGGAGCAGCCAAATCAATATCACAAGGGAAACTTTTAAAAGTCTCGTGTTCCAAGAGCGGGTGAAACTTAATATTACTACAATAAAACGGTTTAATAAAGAAGGGCTTTAATAGTGAGCTAATTTGATTGAGTTTCCTAATTCCACTTTAATTGGAAAAGGAGTTGTCTGTTTGGTTATAAAGTGCTAGGGTTATGTTAGAGTGGAAAAAAAAAAAAGATGGACTTTGAGCATCTGAATAAACTTTTTTTTCTCTTTTTCCCCCCTTTTTTGGTTGGCAGCTGACTTTGTGCAGGATGGGTTTCCATATCTAGGATTATGAACGGGCTACAAAGAGCTGCTACTTAAAGAAATCAGGTCGCCACATTTCTCTCATTCTAGCCCTGTTGAGAAGGGCTTAGGAGCTGTTGATTTAACTCAGCTCCCCTTTTAATTATAAAAGCCATTCCTGTGTAGTTAGGCGAGCAGGACAATTTATCAGAATTGTCGCCGTGTCTTGGAGGTTGGCTTGAGCTTGGATTTATACAACCGACAATGGGGATCACGACGATTAACTTTCATATGGGTAGTTCAGGCTGTTAAACTGGGGGGAGTAGGAGGAGGGGGAGTATAAGAGAATCTGATAAATTGTCCTATGAAGTAATTCCTGTAGATTTAAAAAAAGAAAGAAAAAAATCCCTTGGGTTTGAAGCTGCCTCGCAGAGGTTCGTATACAGAAGCCTCTGGCAGAACATAAAATATTCAGGTCCCTTTTAGAGTAAAATAAAATGCTGTCGCTTGAATAAAAATCGGCGGAACCGAGTATAAATTATTTGTAAAGCAGAGAGGCTGCGGGCGAGCGCTCGCAAACTTCCCTGTTAATTAAATCTTAATCCACGGGTCGCAGGAAGCGGCGGAGCTGTAACAGCGGCTGCTGTACATACAGCGGGACACGTTCCGGAGTTATATTAACTGCACTCGTGTTTAATATGAATCAGCCCTAATCCACAGCATAATAAAGATCAAATTAGACTAACCATTTAGTAGCGAAATGACATTCCTTCACCTAAAATGAACCTCCCCGCGCCCTGCTCGCTGCGAGGCAGCCTCGGCAGCCCGGCCGGGCGGGCCGGCGGCCGGGCCCTGGCTCTGGCTGAGCCCAGCGGGCTGAGCGAGGCCGGGGAGGGGAGCGGGGGGTCCTTTTACAGGCTGGCCAGTTTATTTTTCAGCCTGAGGGGGGAATCTCCGCTACTCTCCCACGCTTTCCAGAGCTGCCTCTTCCCCATCCCGCCTCAAACCCGACCGGCTGCCGAGGCCCTGGGGATGGAGGAGGCTCGGAGCGGGGTCGCGTCGGATCTCCCGGCTCGGGCCCGGAGTGTCCCCTGTCCGCTGCTGGGTCCACGGGGGACACCCACAGCAGGGAAGGCTGGAGGTGCTGCTTCCACGCGGCACCCAGCGGGGACAGCGATGGGTTATTTTACCGGAGACCGAGGAGCGATTCCCGACCCCATCTCTGTCTTGCCCGCGGCCCGGGAATGCTGCGGCCTCGTCACCGCGGCTGTCCCGGGACTCGCCGCCCGGCTTCCCAAGCTGGAAACGACCCGGCAGCCCGGCGCTGCCCCGAGAGGAGGGATGGGATGGGCCGGGACGGGCCGGGGCGGCACCGGGTGCCTCTCACCGGGCGGGGCGGCCTTTGTGCCGGCGCTGAGCAAACACAGCTGCCGCCGGTGGCACTGCTTGAGGCAACGCGGCTCTTACCGTCCCACCCCTCGCCCCCGCTCCCGGACATCCCTCCTCCGTGCTCCCCCGGGCGGGGGCGAGCCCAGGTATCCATCCCATGGCTCCCGGGCTGATCTCACCGGCGGGAGCGCAGCGCCGGTGTCAGCCACTCGAACTTCCAACGTTCCCCGGCGAGGGGACACCTCTGTCTCCTCTCACGGTGCGGACATCCCCCCCGTGTTGTCATAACATCCCCATGGCAACTGCGGCAATTACTTCTATGCCAGAACAACAATAGGAAAGTATTTAATATATTTAAATGTGATTAAGCAGGTGGAAGAAACGAGGAGGAGCAGCTCCGTAGGACGAGGCGGCGGAGGCTTCCAGGGAGCCCCGGGGGCTGCAGCTCGCCCTGGGCAGCGGCGGCACGTCTGGAACTCAACAGATGGAAGCGAGCGAGGGACGCGCAGTTACAACGGGAGAGGAACAGAGTGTTTTACCGTTTTCTGTTGCCTTTAACACCAACTGAGGCGCGTGAAAATTCATTCCGTTTTCATCCCTCGGACTTAGAAATACTAATACACTGTTGCAAAAGAATATGTTTCCTCTGTTACTGTTCCCTTTCCGTTTCCCCTTTATTTTTCTCTATATATTTTTAGGACAAAAAACAAAAAAAAACCCCACAAACTCGCTGTTAGCCGTAAATTCGGAAAATAAAAGGCACGAAAAAACCCCTGAAACTGCACGAGGCGAGTTGGTGTTTCATCTCCATAACGAGGTTATCAGAAAAAAAAGAACACCCCGTCATAAAAAGAAAAGAAAAAAAAATAGAAAAATGTATAATCAGTGTTACCACATGCTTTAACCTGAAAGTTATTCCTTTTCAGCCACTACCCCTCATTTCTTTGTTTTTAGGGAATCTAATAACCAACGGAAGAGATGCTCCTGACCCAGGGAGCCACGGGCGCAGCTGGGGCGGCGGATGAAGTCCAGCGGGAGCTGCTGCTGCGTTTCCCCGGGAGGGGCCGGGGCTCGGCCAGCGGAGCCCCGGGAGCCGGGCAACCCACCCTGGCCTTGAATTCACCGGGAAATTGTGGGGTCGGTTGCTGGATTTGGTGGGAATTACCGAGTGCGGAGGCAAAGGAGGGTGCAGTGCTGATGCGAGGGAGGGGGTGTTAATGAGAGGGACCTGCCCCGGGGTGGGAAGAGGTTAAAGGGTGCGAGGATGAGCTGGCTCACCCTGGCTAACAGCGGTGTGAGCTGAAGTCGCTGGAGATATATTGGGAAGAAATTCTGGTGCCGGATAACGCCTGAAGATAAAAGAAGAGTGGAGAGGAGGGAAGGGGTGAATTCCAGAACAGAAGAAAAGGGCAAGGGGCTGACAGGGTCTTAGGCTCACAAGAGCTAATGGTGAACTAGGATGCACTGTTAAGAGCTGTAGAAATTTAGGACTCATTAAAATAAGATCTTGGTGTCTGTGTTACAAGAGTAAGGTGAAAACCTCACTTGCTGTGCATTATATAATACAATAATATTTATAATATGTATGTGTGTGTATATATATGTGTGTGTGCCTTTCCTGAGGGAGCCTTTAAGTCTTGATTAGACTCTGCACAGGTTGAGTAAGGTGGTTCTGTGTGGTGGGATTGACATTCCCAAGGAAATGTTGGGAAGTCCCCAATTTCGGATTACTGTTATCAGGTGCTGCACGGAGGTCAGGAGGCTCGATTACATGGACACTCAAACACAGGCCAAGGCCTGAGCAAGTGGCTGTTGGTGTAGAATGGTGATGGGTGTTTTTGCAGTGACTCACTGATTGTTCATGTGGAAGCAAGTACACCGAGAGAGATGAAAATGCTGGAAGACCAGACTCTTACTGAGAGTCTTCACTGCAACTGGATGTTTGGTGAACATTTCTAACCATAATAAAGTCTGGTCTGAGGCCTGTTCAATCCAAATTCTGGCACAAACACATGTTCCCCTTTGCTCCAGGTGTGAATCCGGCAGATGTGGACAAAGGCATGATGAGACACCTGCCCAGGGGATAATTCTGTTTGGAATGTTGTTTGGTGCAATACTGGATTTACCTGCATGTGGGAGATAAAGTCATATCTTAGGTTTTATCTTAAATCCTTGCAAACTCTAAGCTACAGGGGGAAAACCCTGTTTTCATGGCCTGGAAGAGCAAAATCTTGTCATACCGTGGTTTGTGGATTAATTTTCTGTAAGAGATGGTGATATGTGGGATACAGTCTGGTTCCTGACTTCACACAGAAGCTCTGCCTAAATGAAATCTGTAATGCAGGTCTGTGAGGGGTAGGAGTGGGTCCTTTGGCATGTTCTCAACTTAAGTATACTTGCAGCTAATATGGATTCAGAGAGGGCATTTTTTCTCTGTTTTATATTCCCTCCTCTCTTGTTTTGCATCTTATTAATGTGCTGTAAATCTTATAAGAGTTATGCTAAGGTTATTTCTAAAAATATAATTTTTTTCCCCTCAATGCATGAATGGATAAAAAATGAGCCGGTAAAAGCATAGATGAATTTCAGGAAAAAAGATACAGAAATCCTTTAGAAAGGGATTAATTAGAAAGCAGGTTACCCAAAGTCTTATTGCCCATCAATAGTTACAGATCTGCCATACATATCCTCAGAAAGTATTTGCATGTTTTACTGGGAAAATATAAGAGATGGGCAGGACCTGTGCAAATTTCAGTAGGTTTCTGACAGCAGAGCAGGCTTCTGGGGGGAAGAGGGAAGAGGAAAGGAAACCAGAAACAGAAAGTGGATCTTTTCTTGTGGTCTGAGAGGCAGATGGAAAGCATGAATTACAAAGGCTTTTAAAAAGATCTGCTTGGGGTTTATGTTTACAGAGAGATTTAACAACACTGGCTGGCCTGAAAATGCTGAGGTTGTTGCTAAAATCAGATGCCTGGAAGTGAGATGAGGTACTGGCCCTGGACCAGAATATGGGAGAGGTTCACAGAAATTCAACAAGACCGGAGCAGGGCCAGCAAGGCAGGGCCCCTGTAAACCATTCAGCAGATCCTGAAAGGGGCTTAAAGGTCAGCAGGACCTGGAGTCAGGGGAAGGAGGAGGGGAGCTGAATCCAGACAGAGACCATGAGCCTCCAGCCAGGAGGAGCAACAGCAGCACGAGAAGACAACGAGGATGACCTGGGATTTGTGCAGGAGGGACTCACCCATGAAACAGCTTTATAGGGAACAAAGGTATCAAAACATCACCTCGCTTTCTTGTAAGTGGGATATGGGATATTGATTTCCTCTCATGGCTTGGGGAAGCCCATGGTTTACCTTGGGTAGAACCTATGGATTTCCTCAGTTTTCTAAATCTCCTGCTTGCAAGGTTAGCCACAGATATTTACAGCTAAATGAATGGGGCAAGTAGTGGAGATTATAACATGGAGAGCCTTTACTTTGTAAGGGGAGAGTCAGATATCTTATTCTGGCAGGAGAATCTAATTAAGGGCCTGTTCAATAGGAGTAAATGTCAAATGATCAGGCACACAGGACTAAAATTGCAATGCTCAGTCCAGTGTGCTAGAATGTGTGCTATGTGAGGCCTGGCTTTTTTTCCTGCTTAGAGGGATGAATTATGTTTGATTTCTCTAATCATTCTTTTTATCCACATTATTGAAGCTTTACTTTGACACAGAGAAAGTAATCTTGGTGCAGTAGGGCCAAGAGTAGGAAAATTGCTCCAGTAGATTTGGCAGGGAAAGCATAGCTCCAGCCTCTCACAAAATCTGTATACTTCTCCCTGAAAACTTCACGTGCACCAGAAGGGACCAGAAAGATGTTTTCAGGGTCTCTTTTCTACAATAATTTTTTTATAGCTTTCTTCCTGTTAAATGGGGGAAAAGGATCTCAAAACATAAATTGATTTCCTATTTTCAGATCTATTGGAAAGTATCTGGAAACACAAGAATTGGTGGGAGCATAAAACCTCCTGGATTTGGGGGTAAATTAGTCCATCATGTGGTTTACAAACACAGTCTGTTGCTCCAAGTGATGAATGGGTTAACCCAGCTGTAATTTACTGGGAGTATGATGGTTTCAAAATGCTCAGGTTGTGCCCCACACTCACCTGGAGAAGCTGCTAAAGGCACTGCCACAGGCATGCCCATCACTGAGGTCCTTCCTAAGGGTTCCATGGAAAGGTCTCTGGATTCTGCCTCCATGCTGAGATGTTAACTTGCCCAGTGCACCTTTCACTTGGGCTTCCTGATCTCCCTCCTGGGAGGGGGCTCAGCCACTTCTCAGTACCTTGGTCACTGAAAGAAGAATTGTGTTGTCTTGGTAAGCAAGGACACGTAGGTGTTGGATGTGGAAAGGGCTTCCAGCCTCCGTGGGATGAGGATACCAACATGCCTGGCTGGAAGGTTTGTTTCTAACTAGAATCAGGGTTGGCAAACTGGTGTACTCAGCTCTTGAGAGGGAAATGGCTCTGCTAAGCTGCAAGTCTGTGTTGATGAGTGATAGATGTGCTCCTCAACAGAAGCAAAAGTGGAGCTAAGGCTGTTCAAAGAGCCTCACAGCCTTTTCATTTTACTCCTCACCACTGAAATGTCTAAGGGAAGTTATTCCTGATAAGATGGGCTGAACTGAACAACAGGAAATTATGTTCTGTAAACTGTGAAAAGCTAAGACTGACCTGGTGAAGTCATTGGTAAAATGTCTGGTTTTCCTGGAAGCCTCAGCAGGGTGGATGCTGCATCTGATGGACATTGATGATATTGGGCAGAGGCTCTCTCATTAAGAAATTGCCTGCTGGAACTCCTTCCAGCCATCTGGCATCCAAAATGCAACAGCAAAAGGGATCATGTTGGTGATTTTCAGTAAATGCTTTGCCCGGAGCCATCTTTGTTGACTGTCTCTATTGTTTTGCACATGTTTATGGTATCATGAATCTATTTTGTTTCACCCTTAACTGAAAGACATGCTCCTCCAGTTCAAGGATTAACTCTGTTATAACAGAAAGGAAATTTGTATGAAATTTTTATCCTTAAGAACTTTTTTTGGACAGATCCTCAGATCATATGTTAAATTTGAAATATTTGAAAAGTTTTGACCCTCAGGCTACTGTCATGCCTTTTTTTTTTTTTTCTTTTAAATTTTCATACAAATGACTACTTGTGACAGTTTTGCTATTTGAGTTCTGAGCATCGCCCACCAGTTTTGGAAAAATAGGTTGTAGCTAATTTTCTTAAAGCTTTTAAAGGCTTTATGAGCAACAATAACAATGAAAGTCACTCTGGTTGGTGCTATTTGAGTTTCATTCTGCCACATATGTCAATGAACTGAGAGTCTTCTTTCCTCTCAGTTTAATTTGTGGTGTAAGTGGGGCTCTCAGATGTTACACTCAGATTCAGGAGTCACTTGTGCAAAAGTTGCCTTTGTTTCTCCACAGTCCCAGGCAGAGAATATTGTCTGGATGCAGGATGCACAGAACCAAAGTGCTTCCTGAGGTAGCAACCTGCTGCTGGTGCTCAGTGGGTGTGAGCTCTGAGTCAGTTCTGAGATTAACCTGAAAATGAAATGATTTTGAAGCAGGTATAACTGATGTTTCAGCTGAGTGTGGTACCCTGAAAGTCAGGCATACTAACTTCTAATCTCCAGTCTTTTGAAAGGTACAATTATCCTTTATCTTTGCAGGTTGGTTTGTTTAACTTTCACTGGATTATTCTCATGGAATAAGAATGAGATATTGCTATTTCAGAGCAGCACTGGGACCTTGCAAATGAAGGAAGCTGTGAGGTTTTGTAGTGAACACTGCACATGGATCTCTGAAGATTTGGCTTGTGTACTAAATTCTGCTGCTGATTTACCAACACTGTTTGACCTTGAGCTACTCAAAACAATTTATTATTTTTTAAAAAGTGACTGTTAATATTGACAGTCTCCACTTTCAGTGAGAGACACATGAGACTTGAATTGAAGACTTTTGTACTGCTTGAGTATTTATTTTTAATAAGGGTCCTAATTAAGTGTGCAATCTCTGTAGCAGGAAAGCTCTCCCAGACTCTGTCTTCATTCATTAAAATGTGTCAAATTCCTCAGAGTTTAGAGCAGAGCTCTAACAATGGCAAAAGAGACCCTGTGTCCTGAATATGTACTTACATGTGCCAAAGAAGATGTTTGCTAATAAGTACCTGTGCAGTGGTAAAGTACAGCAACAAGGGGTCACACATTTCCTCACTTTCTGCTACCCAAGCAGAGCCCCTGACTTCACTCAGGAAGCTACACTGTTATGAGGCATGGAAAAGTAAAATACCCTCTGCTTTATAATAAGTCATTCCAGCTCTGCCTAATTAACACTTCTTAGTGTTAATTGTAACCCCCTGTTCTGTGTTTTTCAGGGATGATATTTCCCAAGCAGTGCTGATGAAATGTCAGGCAGAGGTAGTAATTTTGTTTTCCTTGCTATTATAACATTGTGCCATAGATATAGTTATATACAGAGATACATGCCAATCAACCAACAGAGCAAACAAGATGAAGAAATAAAAATCTTCTCCTTAGAGAATTTCTTAGGCAGACAATGAATTATGAGCTCTTCTCTGCCTAGACTTCTTGCAGTGAGAACAGCTATTCCTACTGGCATTCCTTGCTGTGATTAAAAAAAATCTGAATTATTTTAGATGGCTTGTTCTATTCAATCAATAGACTTAACAGGATGGAGAGGTGGAGTACAAAAATAAGAAATGTTTTTTTAAATATCTACAGAATCCTATAGGTTTCTAACATCAATGCTACAGAAATACCATTGGCCACTATTTGCAGAACAGCATTTAATGAACAATAAAGACATTCATGTTGTTGGAAAGGGAAAAATCCTCTTGACACTCTAACAAACCTACCTACCTTGGCTTTATAGCCTGGAGCAAATGAGAGAGTGCTGTAAGAAATTGGAAACATGACAGTCACTGTTGAAACATCCTCCTGGTGCTGGCAGCACTGCAAAACTATTGTAAAAGGCAAGGAAGAGGGTGAGGATATGAGGCCATTGCATGTTATTGATGTTTAAGTTGGATTTTTCCTTTGGAATACCACTCAAAAATTGAAGGTGGAGTTTGGTCTGTGACAAGAGAATGTGCAGCAATTGTTGTGTCATCCAAACAATCCTGTGTGTGATGGCAGCCAGGAAAGAATCTGTGATAGCTCCATATTTTATGAGCAGGTAAAACTGAGAGAGAAACCTGACTGCACATAAAATCAAACCAACCAACCTCTCACGATGGAATATGGAAAAGAAAAAGGCCAGTATGTGAGTGCCAGCTGTGAATTGAAAATACAATTTCCAATAACTTCGTCACATCCTGTACAATTAAATTATTAACCATTTCACTTTTTTTTTTTTTTTNTTTTTTTTTTTTTTTTTTTTTTTTTTTAAATGGGAACAGGGTCCTAAATTTAGGCCTACCCCTAGTTTTTCAAACATTACAAGTTTCTCTGTGCCATCCATGTAACACTTGACCTTACAAAAGACTTGATGGCCCAGCTGAAACATCGGAAGTGCTTTGAAAAGTTGTCCTTAGGGGGCTCCTGGTGTGTGATGCCTGGTGGCTACTTTGTAGGGGTTTGTGCTATATTTCTAAACACTGGCCAGGAGGAAGCTTGAAATTCTCTTTCCCTGGGTTCTGTCCAATATAACAAAGGGAAAAATTTCCAAACACTGTTGCTTCCCCATACTGAGGTGCAATGACTTTGCTTGTGAAGTAGAGATTCCTTTAAAAAAGGCAAAACCCCTCTCCTTTTGACTAAGCCACATGGCAGTTGTTTAATCTTTATAGGCTTTTGCTTTATGTCTATAGAAATGAACTATTAACCAAATGGTCAATGCACCGATCTGTGTGTGAAGTCCAGGCTGAGTTCAGTGACAGTAATCTCTGTGTGTGCATGTGTACACACATAAATATGTCAGTGTATGCACATATTTCTATAGATCTCCTACCCTTGTGGATTCATTTGCCATTTGTAGTTTCTTTACCAATTAAATTTTCTAACACAGCAGTTCCCTGTGCATCATGTCACGCATGCTGACTATGTGCTGATTTAAGGTTGAGGATAATTTAGCAGGGCTGCTGATTATGGCAAACTTATTCTCAGGAGATCAATGAGAAATGGATGTTTTGTGATGAAGTTTGTTTTGTATAGATTCGAAAGATAATGATAAGTATGCAGATTAGAACGGAACATTAAAACCAAAACCACCAGGTGTGTGTGAGCTCTGTGAAAGCCACACTGCAGAGAGAAGGTATGGACTCAGGGAGCAGACCACATGGCTCTGAGATCCACTTTTAATCTTGAAATACCTGAGCTAGACCTGACCCTGTGGACTCCTGTGTTATTTCATGCACATGAATGACTCAGTGACTTTTACACCAACATGTTTCCCATATCTTT
This sequence comes from Rhipidura dahli, assembly GCA_013399225.1. Classification (NCBI taxonomy): domain Eukaryota; kingdom Metazoa; phylum Chordata; class Aves; order Passeriformes; family Rhipiduridae; genus Rhipidura; species Rhipidura dahli. Next base: position 403,541 of record VXAC01007786.1, read on the forward strand.
GAAAATTTTGCAGTCTATACAATACAAAACTGCTTTTTTTTTTGTTTTGTTTTTTTTTCCCCTGTCTGCCTTGGACAGCTCTGAGAATTCACCAAAATTCAGCAATAATGAGTAATAACTCACGTCATTTCACGTTGATGTTGAAAAGCGGGTGAGTATTGGCATAGCAAAGATGCTGCTTGAACATGGAAAGGCTGCAGGCATTTCAGCACAGCAGAATTGCTGGCCAAGAGGAAAGTAATTATAATTAAGAGAAATATGGCTGAGAAAAAGGCTGTGGGGTCTTTTCTTTTTGTTTAATAAGCTTTTCTGGGATATCTCACATTGTTTTACTGACCTTGATGAAGAACTGAGAACCAGACAGCAAAAGTCACTGTTCTCAATTTCTTTCCATACTTCATCCAGTTCTTTCTTGAACACCAAGCAGGTTTATACAAGTGTAAGCCAAGGATTCCTTATCCTTCCAGAATTACAGCCCAGTTTATCAGGGCTTGCAAAAGGGATGCACAATAATCATGTTGTGTTTTGTCTTATGATTTGGAACTCTGTCAAAATGAGAGCTGACTTATTCAGGGGGAACCATTCCTCACTGAGGAGAAGTAATGGTTCTGACAGATCATGTAATACAAGTCGCAGGGTTATCTACCAATAACCTGAAGCAGCCCTGTGGTCATGAATAGGATAAAATTAAGGTATTGTGCATATCTGGTCCCTGTAATTTATCTATTCTGAGTTAAGTAAGAGATAAAAGTCACCTCAGATCACATATTTGTCTCCAGCTTTCCATTACTCTTTTGTAATTTAAAAAATTAACTTTATGTATCTTTTTGTTTACAAATAAATTGCATTTTTCTCCCTTTATGAAAGAATCACAGAATTAGAAAACTGCATTCTCAGAAAATACCATTTAAAAAAGAAGGTGGCCAAAATGAAAGAAAAAAGAATCCTTGAATCACAGAATAGTTTGGGTTGGAAGGGACCTTTAAAACTCATCTAGCCCAACCGTCTCCCTAGAATAAGCAGGGACATTTTCAACTAGATCAGGCTCCTCAAATCTCCATTCATGTAGATGGGCACCTACAACCTCTTTGGGCGACCTCTTCTGGTGTTTCATCACCCTCATTGTAAAAAAATAAAAAATTCCTTTTATCTAGTATCCAACCTTCTTTTTGTTTGAAACTGCTACTATAGGTCATATTAAAAAGTCTGTCCCCATCTTTCTTATGAGCCCTCTTTAAAATTTCTATAGATATTTCACAGTTCTATAGGGGTTAGGTCCAAGGGAACCAAAATCCCAGAATTTTGGAGGACTTTGGATCTGAGCATTATAGATCAGACCTTTCATATATATATATACATATATATATACACACACACACACACACACACACACACATATATATATAAAATTAAATATTGCTGTTGTAATCCAGTGTTTGGTGTTTTATTTAAATATCATTGTCACGAGAATATTCTAGCCAGAAACTGTATGCCATGTTCTGGACAGAAGGCATTTAATGAATATCTCATAATCTCACCAAAAAAGGATTTATTTTTTTGTCCTCCTACAGCAATACTATTTTATCTTCCACCTATTTTGTGCTTTAATTGGCACTTCTGCCTTTGACAGAATCTCTTCATCAGCCCTGTCCATTGCTCTGGCTCTTAACCCTCCAGCCCTTCTCTCTAAGTTAGGAAGCAGATTCCTGTGGCTGCATGTGATATACTTTTCAAAGTGTCTCCCACCTCATTGCCATTAAAATCCCTTTGAAAGAAATCCTACCAGGCCCTGTTTCTTCAGTGTGTTGTTTCCTGAGATCCAGTTACCAAGCACTGTTGCAGGATGCTTGAAAGGGCTCAGGAAGCAGCTTCTCTCCTGAGAGGGACTTAAGGAGATGATTAGGAGAATGCAGGAGGTTTGTAATTGTAGTAGTGTCCCCTAATCCTCTTTGTTTTAACAATCATGTCTCAAACTTTAAAGGTGCCTGCCAAGCTCTTGTTCAAATGTCAGCAGTGGGAGTGCAGAGGTTAAGGGGTGTCCCCCTTGCAAGGAAATGCAGAAGAAAATGGGGTTTGGGCACCTCATTGGGACTCAGGCAGGTTGGGGTTAAATTTCCTGCACGGAGCTCCTGTGGGCTCAGGGGGAGTCACCCGGGGCACAGGTGTACCGTGTGCTTCTCAGCCCAAGCTTTCCTCATGGACAGCAGGTAACTGGGGTTTGAAAGAGAGAAATGAGAACCATTTCTGCACCTAGCAAACATGAACTGTGAGTGCTGGCCAGGGTCGGTGACTTACTGAATATCTTTAGTACTGAAAGGATTTTTGTCAGATCTGGCTCTTGAAGTCCTGGAATTCCACAAGAACCTTAGATTGTGCTTTAAAGCAAACTTTTAGCCACCTAGCTGAAGGAAGAAAAAACTAAAGTCATCAACTCTAAAGGTTTGATGAAATGAAGGGAATGACATAGCTATTAAAATATTATGTTTGAAGCAGTCCAAGACCAGCTCTGACTTGTTGTTTAGGAGTCCAGGCTGGCAGTAGCAGAAGACAGGCTCTTGTCAGCTATCAGAAACTGAAGGCAGCCAGTGTCTCTCAATGGCTTCCAGGATCCAAAGTCTTAAATTTAAATAATTCATGTAGTTAATGAATAATAAATTTAATAGTAATGATTAAGGCAGATGACTCTCTGTTCAGTTAAATGGTCACAGCCGAGGGAAAAATGTGTGTGGTGCATACATGCTGCTCTCCTCCTCGAAGTTTGCAGCATTCAGCCCCTGACAAGTTTGTTTAATGCTGTGGATGATTCACTTTGCCCTCAGACAGTGCTTCACCCTTTCCTGCCTCACACCTGGCTGCAGCAATGCATCTGCTTTAGAGAAGGACAGGTAATTAATTTACGGAGTTTTGTGCCTATTTGGAGCAGTGAAGCTCCAAAACTCTCAGTTTTCCTTCCCAGCTGCTGTGGGTGCTGATGTGCTGTTCCCTGCTGGCTCGTGTGCGGTTGTTGCCTGCTCTGTGGCAATTTCCTGGGCCAGGCTCCTCTCGGCCCCCTCTCTGTCCCAGAGGGGGTTCGAACAGCTCAGCAGGGGTGTGCAGAGATGGGCAGTGCTGCCTTTAGAGCAGGGTCCCTGCAGGGGTCTGGAACAAGAGGGAAAATTCCCCATCTCTTGTCTTGCTCCTCCTCCCACCCCTGCCATTCAGCCCATTTCCTCAAAGAGGCTTCGTGGAGTCTGCAGACTGCAGAGCTTTTTCTTCTTGCTCACCCTGCTCCTCCATTCCATCCGGTGTTTGTTTTCCTGTGCTGCCTCTTGTTTGCTCCATTTGAATACTGTCAGAGTCATCTTGCCCTGGGTGTTTTGGCGTGTGGATGCTGTGTGGCACAGCCTGGGGAGGAGCTGCATCAGCTTTTGCTCTCACACCGCGGCTGAGGTGCACTGCTCGGGCTGAGACCTTTGAACAGACAGACCCCAGACTGCCATGGGATATCACTCCATGGTGGAGAACTGGCTATCTGATAGCAGGGAGAAGGATCAGGGCTTTCTTTCTTCTGCTGACAGCCAGGAATGAGGCAGGGTTGACTTTGCTCCTTTGCCATTCCAGGATGGCTTGTGTATCCCTGTGGCTGAGAGTGGCATAAACAAAAATATTCAGACACTGAGACAGTTGCTCCTGAATTACTCATGGAAGTGGGAAGCAGATCAAGCCCTCTTCTCATGCCTGTTGTTATTGTTAATTCATTCATTAATTATTTTACTTCTGTTGACTGAGCAAAACTCCCTTAAATTCCCTTTTGCAATTAATGAATTGGAACCATTTGTTCCAGAATGTTTCTCGAAGGCTTCCTGCACAATGCTGACAGGATTTGCCAACTCTTGTGTTTACAGCAGTTTGTGAGGTAGAACCCTCAGTTTCTTCACCCTTTCCCCGGAGCTCTTAGAGGTCAGTCAGAGGCAGAGCTTGTCCTTGGGTGCAGCTTTCAGTCAGGCTTGAAACCCACAGTGGGTCATTCCAGCAAAATGAGCTCTCTCCATGTTGCTTGCCTCAAGCTGGAATAGGCAAACTGAGCACTTAAACTTCGGGAAATTCCCTGCGGGTACCAGTTATGCACCGTACCGAATGCATTTTTGCAGCGGTGTTTTCCGCTTTCCCCAGCCGAGAGCCGGTGGAAGTTCGCTGCTGGGACAGGTTTGCTACGGGATTGTCTGAGCAGTGTCTTGGTTCTGCTGCCACTGTGTGGTCAAAGCTGGTCTGGTGTTTCAGGTATTCCCGCTTCCCACCGTGGTTTGTGCGGAGCCGGCAGGGTCCGGGCATCCCGCACTGATTGATTCTCCTCCACGCCGCTGCAAATGAGGAGCGGCTGCTCCAAACTTCAGGGACTCTTTATTTGTGTTAGGGTAGCAGCCAGGGCACCTTGGCAAGGAAGGTCCTTTGTGCTGAGTGGGGTCTTAAGATGGAAAAAACCCACAACCTATAGCCCCAAAGTCAGCTCTTACTTAGATACTATGCCCATAAGTAACAGGTGAGTAAAAGTGACACGGCAGGGGTAAATCTCACTTGCTGAACAGCTGCTGTTGATGGACCTGTTTGAAATGAAAGCAAAAAGGGAAGACTGTCTAGTGTGACTTCATTAATCTCAGTTGTGGTTATTTCCACAACTCAGACACACCCTGAGATGGTGGGAACCTGTATTTTTTGGGTTAAAGAATCATAGATCTCTTGCAGTCCTGCACATTATTGAGCTTTCAAGCCAGCCACAGAAGCTTTGTTATTCAGCAGTAATGCACTGCAACAAGTAATAAAAATAGAGGTGTACTTGACAAGAAAAAGGCTTCTATTAGGTTTGCTTTTTAGAAAACAATACAGTAATCATTTATGTTTTGCCAGTTTGGTAGTATCTAAGTGGTTTCTCAGTCATTAACTCACTTGAGTGAATTAGGGAACTTTTATTGTAGTAATAAACAGTGATATGTCTCTTCAGGGACTTTCAAAGTGAGTGAAATAGAAAACATAAATTACCCTGTGGTTTGCTTCTGCATTCCTTGCACATTCAGGATTTTCACTGGCTTTGAGGAATGCAGGAGCAAGCCCCAAACATTTGTAAAGAAATCAGGGTGAAAAAAATTTGCCTTGGACCCAAAGATTAGAAAAAAGTAAAATGTCAGCACCAGAAATTCACAGAGGGAGGATATTGTAGCTACTAAGGAAACAGCAGCTGAGAATGTCATGCAATACTTTTATTAACACAGTACGAAAGGCAATTTAAATAAATAAAAAGGCCTATTTCTTCCATTTTCCAAAGTCCTTATTTAATTTAGGTAAAAACAAACATGTCACAAATGTTAAACTGACTTGCAATCATCTGATGACCTCAGATGCAGGCTCAGCTTTATACTCAACAGCAAGTGACTCTCTTCTGTCTCCCACTTTCTGTGCTGCTAAATCCCCAGTGCTTTGGGAAGGGATCCATCCCGTGAGCCTGTGCAATGTGCAGGCTGCTGCACACCCCGACCCAGGTGGGATTCCTGCCTTTTGCTGGGTGACACAGACAACACCCAGGCCCTTTCCACCCCCTTCTTCAGATCCCATTGTCATATCTTGTCTCTTGCTGACCCGTTCACAAACTGGTAAATATGATTCTTACTGATTTTTTTTTAAAAAATATTTATTTATTTCTTTTGCACTGATATGGCTTGTGGACTGAAGCATGCAGTGGGCTGCAGATCCCTGCTGGAAACTGTTGAGTGCACTTGGTTACTCTAAGACAGACAAAAGGAAGGGTCGGTAATAAATCCTGTAGTATTTTGTGTAGGTCTTATTAGTGGTTAGAAGCTTTTCATGCAGAGCACTTCCAGGGAATCTCTCTCCTATTAGACTTGCTAAATGAACCAAGTTCCAATGCATTTCCATAAATAATGAGACTTAGGCTAAGGTGGCTGTTTAGGCAGAGCAGTGATAGTAGGATTGTGGTGCAGATGACTGACACACAATATTTGCACATACTACCATTGCATAAACCTCATTTCCTTTGGAAGCTGGGCTAAAAATAGAAACCCTTTCCCATGCCAAACTTGTCTGTCATAACTAGTAGAGGCTTTTTGCCCATTCATGAGTGTGCTGAGCTGCTCATGCTGCATCTGTGCCAATATGTTTACTTAGCACCCTGGTTATACTTTCACAGAATTGTGTGAAATGCTTTTAATTTATCATGGCCATGAGGAATATAGATGGGTAAGGGAATAGAAAAATGAGTTTATCATGTGGATCACTCTAGGCTGGGTGGTTTTTGTTGTGGTGATTTTATTTTTTTTTTGGTCCTGAAGAAAGCTTTGGTCATGTCCTGTGCAATATTTTCCATTTTATGGCTGTTTAGTGTAAGGAATAAAACATTGTGCCACCCAATGAAGGTGACACAGGCCTAAGGCACACCACGATCAAGGTGGGTCTGCGTGTACAGGCTCAGAATAAATACAGTCGTGACCTTGCACAGGTTTCTTCATGGAATCTCTCTGCCTTATCTCCCTCTGATCCTAATCAAGGAATGCGGGCCAAAGGGTGGAGAAGAAGGAGCTTGTCCTTTGGGACTTTGTAAACCACCCCGCAGGTCTGAATTCTGCTGGTGTGACTACAGCACGAGTGGATTTGCTCTTTGTGCCCCCATAAGACAGCGCGATGTGATAATTGCATCCCGCTGGGTTGTACGCACTGGAAGAGCAAACGGTTAATTTGAATCACTGCAGCAACTAACAAAAAGTTTCATCCCAAGGTTAATATTTCCTAGGTTAATATTTAAGGACGCGACTTCCCAAAGGAGGCCGAGATGCTCCGGGAATGCCTGGGGCGGGGGAGGCTGTCCCGGTCCCGCCGCGCTCGGCCACGAGAGGGCAGCAGAGACTGCGCCGAGCGCGGCCCCGCCGCCGGCCGGGCTGTGCCACCGGAGCCATCCCGGGCTGGGCCACCGGAGCCATCCCGGGCTGGGCCACCGGAGCCATCCCGGGCTGGGCCACCGGAGCCATCCCGGGCTGTGCCACCGGAGCCGTCCCGGGCTGTGCCACCGGAGCCGTCCCGGGCTGTGCCACCGGAGCCATCCCGGGCTGTGCCACCGGAGCCATCCCGGGCTGGGCCACCGGAGCCGCCCCGGGCTGTGCCACCGGAGCCTCCCCCGGGCTGTGGCACCGGAGCCATCCCGGGCTGGGCCACCGGAGCCATCCCGGGCTGTGCCACCGGAGCCATCCCGGGCTGGGCCACCGGAGCCGTCCCCGGGCTGTGCCACCGGAGCCGCCCCCGGGCTGTCCCCCAGCCTCCCCGGCACCCTCGGGCTTCAGCCTTTGTGGTTCAAAACCCAGCCCACATTTCTGAGATTTGGCCCTTTATTAGAAGTGATTTTTTTTCCCTCCTGTGGTGGTGGCCTGTCCATCCCTGCAGTGAGTCTGTAACGACACCTCAAGGATTTATATCCTTTCTGTTGGCTCTGTGAAAAGAGCAGAACGAAACAGCTGGAAAGGAGCGAATCTGTCTGCTCTTGTAAAATGCTGTCCCCGTGGTTGCAGTGGCGGCCAGTGGCACCAACCACTAAACAGGAGGCAGCAGGTAGATGAAACAGGCAGGTGATGGGAAACCATCCCGTGTCTGGCATGGTGTGGGCACTGAAAGAGGAGATGGCATTAATTTCTGAACCCAGTCTGGAAGAGGTCACTTTGCAAGCAACAAACTCAAGGGCTCTTATCCTATTCCTCAGTGTGTGGGAGAAGGAGGAGAAAAGCACTGGCATATTATGGGTTGTGTGGAAGAACTGAATACAACTGAAGTGCATTTTGGTGGGGCAAGAAAGATTACAGTGGGTGATTTGATCAAATTTTGGGCAGTATTTTGGACAGTGGATTAAAATAAGTACCATTATGGCAATGCAGAAGTTCTCAGGGTTTTTAGATGACAAATCATGGTGATTATTCCCACAGACCAGCGCATTGCTGTACTATCATTCCTGTACCCAACATTATCAAAGCACTTCCTTGTAGAGGAGATGAATCACAGACAATATAATCTGCTAAAGATGACACAACAACAAAATATGTTCATAGTTCTGATAATCTGAGGATTAGTTTGTACCTTCTCCTGGTTCAGTGGGCGTAGGTGTCTTGGTGTGTCTGAAAATCCCAGAGTCTTTGCACCTAAACACCTCAAAAATGTGCCCCCTCAAAAATCTGCCCCCGAGGATCTTATAATTTGAGATGTTTATATTTCAGTTTTGGAGAGAACCAACTCTAAATTCTGCAGACGGGAGCAGTGGCAGAATTATTATTGGCGACATTTATTCTCTCCGAGAAGCTTCAGATTACTTTATTTAATATCTGTTTTATCTGTGTTTCAGAACTGATTTCGGTGTTACAACAAAGGCAGACTTGTCTTATGAGAATCAAAATTATATTTAATTGGATTCTGCTTTGGGAGTTTCTGTCAATCACACAACTGCGTGAATTGGAAAAGACACATGATTGCAGCTATGATTAACTTCTCCAGAGTCACTCTGAGTGCTGTGTATCACATTTCATAAAGAGATGTAGTATCTTCAGAATAATTGTATTGTTCTAAAGGGTATCTTCTGAATTCCAAAAATAACTTAATTGTCTTTGAGGGCACATATGAGGTGGTGACGTTCTTAGGCTGAAGGCTGTGAATATTTCTATATTTCTATATTTCTATATTTCTATATTTCTATATTTCTATATTTCTATATTTCTATATTTCTATATTTCTATATTTCTATATTTGACTTCTCCACCTGAAGCAGCCTTGACTACCTTCCTCCATGTGTCATTCCTGAGAAAAGCATAAACAAATGGAGAATTCCCTGTCCTGAGAACAGCCTGCCTTTGATGCCAACCTGCATGTGAATGACCTGTGCATCCTCTAGAGGAGGGCAGGTGGTAAATTAGCAGCAGGCAAAGACTGCCAACGAGTGAATGTTTGTGGTGCTGGCATATTTGAGCTACTTATTGTAAGCACATACCAATGCTCTGAGTTTTCCCATGTTTATGTAGCCAGGTAAAGGAATTCAGATAGTTTTTGCTTTTACATTACTGGTTCATTTTTCTGAATTGAAGTTTAATCTGCCTTTATTCCTGGCTCTTACAACTGGACGTCAGGAAATACAGACCACTTCTACTTCAGAATATGAGCCTTAAAAGAACTTTGAGTACTTCAATTTATATATATAATATGCCTATATCCATATTTATCTTAACATTTGCAACTTACCAGTCTAACTTTTTGAAACATTGGAAGATTACATTTAAAGAACTGTGAACAGAGTTAGTCCAAAAATCACTGCACTACAGGTCTCTAACCTCGAAGAGCAGACAATAGGAGTTTTTTGCACCCCTGTAGATGGTTAGCCCCTGTTAATATTCACTTTGCTTTTATCTCTAAATTGCATCAACTGTCTCCAGTGACATTTAACTTACATATGTGAAGGGTTTGGCATTTTTAGATTGTCAGGATGTTATTGGATGAAAAAGCTGATTTTGTCACGGGACATCTGTTTTATTGTTAATTAGATGAAATAGGAAAGACATCAGAAGAGTACACACAGAAACTATTTCATAGTTCCTGCTTAAAATCTTACTCTGATCCCTTGAAATTAATGATGCTTTACGGATTTTCACATTCTGATGTGAGTTTCATTTAGGAAGTTTCGGGAACAAATGACAGAGAGTTGTTATCCATCTGTGCCTCTGTCTTTACAATTCAATTATGCCCTGCCATTGTACAGTCTCTCCTTTCAGAACTATCACAAGAGAGAAAACAACCAAGGATTTCATCTATCATTTAAAAAACCCAGTCCAACTATAACAACTTATATCATCATCAGAGCTCATGTTTTGCACTTATCAAAGTAAGAAGTGCCCTGTCAGGATGAGTTGCTCTTTTTTGACTGCTGTGACCTTCTTGATGTTAAGATCCTGTATTCTGATGATGACCTGTTTTTTCCCCCCTGCCTCCTTTTTTTTGGTCACATTGTAGTACAAAGGCTCAGGCAGACCAGATTTTCTCTGTTTTCAGTCATTTTTAAGGATTTGTCCTGGTGAGGGGGCAGGTATAAAATACACTTCCCAGGAGAGACAGAGAAATTGTAATTTGTGATAACTGGAGATAATAAGTCATATTATTTCAGGATGAAGGTGAATGAGATCTCTCATGGGAATAAGGGAGAATAAAGCATTAAAAGCAGTGTTCATACAGGTGTGTAATATTGTAATAGTGTGGAAGATTAGCAAGAGATGAGGGGAGACACCAGACTGATGTGGTTGCATCTTTCTCACAATAATGCATTTGTAACTTGGGAATGGGGAGCTGGATAGATTCACAAGAGGTGTTTGGGGAGGTATTTCAGTCCTTCCTGTTCCCTTTGCTCTTGAGCCCTTTGCCAGGGCCCCGATGTGGCCTGAAGCAGAATTTGATGATGAAGAAGCAAAGGGTGCACGCTGGGTTTGGCAGGTCCATGCTGAGTAACCCTTCCAGCTGGAAAAGGGGGAAAAGCTCTTCTGCAGCTCCTGTCTGGAGAAATGAAAGGTAAAGAATACACAGAGACTGCAGAGCCACTCATGGAGGCACAGTCGGCTTTAGACTCTATCCAGGCTCACTGAGTGCTGGTGGGAGAAGGAGATAGGGATGGAACTGGGAAAGCAGAATTTGATTTGGAGATGAGGAATGGATTTTAAGTCCCTGGAGCGATGTTAGCAGGAAAGTGGAGTGACTTCAAAAATGCAGTCCTCAGCTGTGTGCAGGCAGCTCCTTTTCCATCCTTGGAAATAAAGCCCTGGTCTCCTGAGGGAGTTTACAGAGGCCCTTTCCCCCACGTGTACAGGGATGGGGAATGGTTCTCAGCGGCAGCTGCACGTCCTGAGCAGCCCTGTGAGACCAGAGCCCCATCCAGACAGGGCAGTGCTTTGTGGTGTCAGTAGTGGTTACTCTGGGGGAATGCAAGAGGAATTCTGAAGAAGAATGCAAGAGGAATTCTGAAGAAGAATGCTGGAGCTAACTATGTCTCCTGGCTTTGACTCTATAAACCCCTTCCAATAATGGATGAGAATCCCTCCCCCTCCCCAAGACTTTCATAGTTGTGGTCTGATGTGGTCTACACTGACCTTGTGAGCATACACAATACATGGTAAATATATGTGCCATTTAGAGTGAGGGTCCAGGCCCTCCACTTCATTACAGAGGTGGATGTTATTATCCTATTCCTACCCCCAAAATGTTCTTAGTTTTTCTAATACATAATATCCATTAACTAAAAATATAAGTCCATTATTCTGAATGCTGCCCCCCCTTCTTCCCCTGCTTTTTGTTCTGGGATTCATGCTAGGGATAAACTTGGCAAAACACTTTCATTAGTGTGACTAAGAGAAGCCTACAACTTGTTTCATTAAAATGGGAGCAAGATTGATACCCTTTATTAGTGAGCTGGAGCAATCCCTGCCTTTTCTTCTCAAATGCTCCATATCTGCTTGGCTCTGGAGTGCACAATCTTGATGAATTGTGTGTTAACTTAATGGAGAAGAAAATGTGTGTAGAGCTGGGTGAGGCCAGAAGGGAAAAATACAGATGAGAATCAATGAAAGAGAGAAGAGACTTGACGGAAAATGAAATGGCCTCTTCCCAAAAAAGTTGATGGAGAGAAAATAAACAGCTGGCAAGCAGACCCAGAGAATGGCAAGCAGGCTCAGGGAGGGAATGTAGGAAGGTGCACAACAGTAGTGAGGAGAGAGATGGATCACAGGCACAAGGTCAGATTCTGATTTTTGAAGAACAGGATGTGTGGGAATATTTGCATCAAGGACCTTTTCTCTGGCCGAGCTTTGCTTAAATTAAGTAAGGAGAGCTCAAAAAAATGAAAAAAAGGTGAAAAGACTTTTCTCTTTCCCTGAGGCACAGGATCTAAAATAAACACTAAAAATTTAACTCTGTTGGCAAAATACTTCACACAACTTTTGAATGTTAGAATCTTTTCCTGTGATTCCAGACTCAAAAGCAATTGCTCATGAATGGAAGGTTTTTTCAATCTATACATTTCCTGCTACCTGGGTATATTCAGAGCTCCATTTTGTTACTCTGCTGACTAAATCAGTGTTATTGCTTCTGCCAGGACTGAAGTGTCAGTCCAGACTGTCCTGATGGCTTATTAGCTAACCTCTGATCTCACAGTCTCCTGCTACTACTGCATAAGCCAGAACAGACCTTGCCTGGCTTTCAGAGATGGACAATTACCAGGAGTAGCTGTTGGGGGTGAGAGGGGGAAACACTTGAAAATTGACCTGCCTCCATGAGGAAATCTCTGAGGGACAGAGCAAAGAGCAGGACCCCAAATACCAACGTGGCCTCTCATGAGACAGTCAAAGAGCCTTCAGCTCCAGGAACACTGGGGCTGGAAGAGGCATGCCAAGAGAAGCATGCCAAGAGAAGCATGCCTTTGGAAAGGCCCCAGAATTGCTGCTGCTGCATCTTTCTGAGCTGGAAAAGGTGAAGTATTTGGTTTGGGTTAGGGCTTGAGCTGAGTTTAAGGTTAGGGTTAGGTTTAGGGTTGGGTTAGGGTTAGATTCAAGAAATAAACCTCACTTCCTCCCTCACCTTTATTTTTTTTAAAATTTAAAGTTGGCTACAGTAAACTAAGCTCAAGAGCAACACCTACATGACATTCAGTACCAAAGTACCTGTAGTGAGCATTAACACCTATTTTCCAGTGTGTGTGTAATGAGCATTAGCAGCTATTTCTGTGTTATACATGGAAATTAGGCACCTCAGGGGGATCATACTTTTTTGTATAGGGATAAATATTGGTCAGCGAATTGTGCTGGGGCAGATGTTGGTGGAAAACAGTGGCAGCTCTGCTCCTGAATCAAGATGTTGAGCACTCCAGCCCATGATTAGGCTGTGTTTGCATCCAGTGCTGGCTGGTGTGCCTAACTTATAAAAGGTTAGAAGCCGTTTTGCAGTTCTTGAGGTTGACTGTAACAAATAAAAGTGGCTTATTTGGGGGTTGTATTTATTTTTCCTTTTTTGAAAAAGAATTTTTTGACATTTTTCTGGACCTTTAAGGTGTCCTTTCTAACTCTCCCTTGCAACCCTGGCAACTAGAAATTGCATGTGGTTAGATTCCTGTGCAAATACAGTGTTTGAGTACCTGGAATTTCAGGGAAAATACCAAATAACCCAAAGCCATGATAAAATCAAGCAGTACTCAAATCAACTAACAAAACATACAAAAGTTAAAAAAAAAAAAAGGTGAAAAAGGAAAAAAACCCCTTCCAACCCCCCCAAGGCAGCTGAAGTGGGACTAAATCTTTAATGATGGAGACTTAGATAAAAGACTAAAATATTTATATCACCTTTTTAACCTGAATTTTATAGCAATGAAGTTTAACATATATCTTCTATTACCTTTGTCAAGTTTATGACTAGTTCTCATTTATGGATCCCTTAAATATGTATAAGACAGTTTTAGTTATCTTGTTTACATGGGTTTTCTCTTTGGGCATTTGTCTCCATCACTGCATAGCATGTTTATGGTAATTTACTATAATACATGTATATCAGAGGCAGTTTAAATGACACTTAGCCTTGAATATATTTAAGATTTTTTTTCCTTGTAGCCACCAGGAAGTCAAAAGATATATGAAAAGCTATTAATTTTCAGATGATAGTAACATAAACAATATTAAAACTTGTATTTGCTCTTGGAACAATGTGAGGGAGAAACACATAACAAATGAGGCATCACACAGGCAGTTATTAAAGAAGTAAATTAATAAACTCAACATTCAATCTTTTCTTTTCACATGTCGGGGGTAATGCGGGCAGCAGTTTGATGATTAGAAAGAACAAAATGTGTCTGATTGTTTGGGTTGGCTTTAATCACTGACTCTGTTTAAGGCTCCTCAGTAAACATTTGCTTTCACTTGGTTTCCTTTCCAGCCCCATGGGAAGGGATTCCCCAGGTGTTTTCCAGAGGGTGCACTGCAGGTCCTTGTGCCACTGCCTGGGAATTGCCTCTGTGAGAGGGGCTGGGGCTGTGCTGGTACCAGGGGCTGTGTCCACGGAGCAGGGAAGGGTTTTGTTGCAGATATTTCTGTGAGGAGACACAGAACAAAAAAATCCTCGAAGGTGGGAGGCTGAGGCTTAGAGAGACCCCAAATTGTTTTCCCAGTTGGTGCTGGAGCTGGAGCAGAGCAGAGATACTGTGTAAACCTGGGCTGGGCTTTACCTGGCAATGTACATTGCTTTCAGCCTCATGGGAAGGGATGACCTGGCCTGGAGGTCATTGCAGGGAATCAGCTGTACTCCTGTTCTTTTTGACTTGGGTCCTGCTCATTCCTGACTGCGAGTACAGGAGCAACATTTATGTATCTTTACAGTCAGGCATTGTTGCATATTTCATAATGGTAGCTGAATTTCCTGAAATAGCTTGAAAATGCCACTGCGTTTCCTACCTGTTCTTTTTGGTGCTGGAAAACCTTTAAAAATCTGCCCCTTAATCGTCTTAATCTAAAAAATACTGCCATTATGGAGAGACTATTAAAAGCTGACAACTCACTGAGAAATCAAGCTCTGTGGCCTTTGATGGAGTGATTGAGAAAGACTTGCAGACGTTAGGGAATACCAGAAAGCCCAGCTATTAATGATAATGGAGGCAGAAATCCCTCAGAAATTTCACAAAGACGTGCAGCACTTCCCCTCCACCCCAGCCCACCTGTGTATACTGTGATGCTGACAAGAGAAAAGCTGACTGTTGGAAATGGTTTCCTTTGAATGCGTGTTTAGGGAAAAGCCTTTGGACTAATAAAATTCATTTTTGTTGTTTGTCAGTAAAGGTGGATGCAGCATCCCTGCCGCACGCGTGGGAATGCGTAATTGGGATTATTGAAATGTGCTGAATTGCGAGTGCTGGGAGAGCCAGCACGTTAGAAGCAACCTTTCAGAGGAGGAAGCAAGGAATGAGATTCCTTTTATGAACAAACCCAAATGGAATTGTGGTGCATATGCTTTTGTATTTGCTTCCTCTCTTTGTTCTTTGTTCTTCCTTTAGCGGTGCATTTGCATGCAGACTGCTGGTGATCAGCATGCAGAGCTCCTGTACAGCCGAGCTGTGTGCTGGCATTGATCTAGTGGTCTGTGCCAGCTCAGTGGTGCAAGATTTACTTTAATTTCCTCTTTCCTTTGTTCTTCTGCCTCTGTGCTTTAAATAAAGGCTCTTTTTTTATTACTTCCAGAAATTTTGAGAAGTCCTAGCTGTTTTGTGTCCAAATAACCATGACACATTTCTCTGTGACAGATAATTGCAGAGCTCCCAATCTGGTGGGCTCCACACTTGTGTACATCTGAAATTCTCAGTTATTAACTTTGGAGAGGTGTGAATTTTGGTTAGACTGAATGGAGAATGAGCATTTTAAAGCAATGAGGGTGTGAAGCTGGAGGTTACGTGGGGAAACCTCTGCATGTTTTTGACAGAAGGTCAGGACCAGGAACGTGTACTCTTCACTGAGACATCAGAGTTGATCAGGATCATGGAGGAAGAGTATGGGAAGGCCTTAGGGAGTGGTGTAACATGCAACTTGGCCATCCTCTCTTTTTGTTAACTGTTAACATTGAGCAGACAAATAATGCACAGCAAAAAAGTATCCACGTGTTGGTTGGTCTCCTTTATACACAACGAGTTAGAGGTTGCCTTTCCCTTACTAGTATTCCTTGCCAGAAGCAGCACAGATGCCTTCAGAAAGGAGAACAACCTCATGAGTGCTGCTATAGTTGGAGTGGTTTTGGTATCTTTTCTCTCTGTGCTGAAACTGGGTAGCTCTTCAGTGGTTTGAGGTTTATTTACGTGGGTTGATCCAGGGTCAGGGGCTTCAGCCTCTTTGCCTGCACTTGACATGGCTTTCTCCAGTGAATTTATTAGGATTATATCCTCTGAAAGAATTAGTAGAACTCATTAGTTTCTATTCTTTATCTTATTTTCTTAACATATATTTTCTGCAGGAGCAGAACTCTGCAGGAATTATGTTTTAATTCCTTTGTTCTCCAGCTTGATTTCACAAAGACTGTTTTCAAGGCTGCTTTAGTGAAATCTCATATAGGAAAAATTGTGAAGAATATATTCTTGGACTGCATGTTATTTTTGTTTCATTCCCCTCCCACTCAAGTTGTAAACCTTGGCTATCTTTGGGCTTATCCTTGTATCACCACTGTGCTTTATTTTGAGATGCTGACAAGCTATTTTAATACCCTTGTGGAGGAAGCCATTCCAGTTGCTCTGCAGGTGTGCAGCAGCTCAGTGAGCAAGGCTGTACAGAAACCATCCTCCCAGCTTTCTGGAAGGTGGCTTCTACATTTAGAAGCATCTCCAGGTGCTGGTGGCCTCACCTGGGACTTGGGAGATTTTTGACCTCCTGCTCTGCAGCTGGAATTCCTAAGCTGTCAGCTGGTTCTTGAAGGTGGTGGGATGCAGATTCCCTTTCCAGCTGAGGAAACACAGAAACCAGTGTGTCCTGCCAAAATGTCCCCCTCCCAGCATGCAGACCAGGCTGCCAGAGTCAGGCCAGGAGTTCAGCCTGGCAGTGAGCTGTGGGAGCTGCTGAAGGAATAGTTCCCCTTGCTGCAGGATCTAATGTGGACACAATGGGCCATGACCAGAGCTGTGCATCTCAAGGTGTTGTGATGCAGGTGAGCACAGCAAGGAAGGTTATCTGCTGGGTAGACTCTGCAGCAGAGGGGGACGAATGCTGCTTTTAATGAAGAAACTGAGCAGAATTACAAGCAGCAGATTAATTGCTTTCCTCAAAAGGAAAATGTGCTTAGTTTCAAACTGGTTGTTTCAGTGAGCCTTGTATTGTATAACACTCACCTGAGACAGAGGCTGACAGGCTGTCCCAACCTTTAATTGACTAATTAATAGTTATTAATTAGTATTCCCTGCAGTTGTATTCTCAACCATGAGTTAATTGATTCTGATGGGGAATTAAATGTCCCATGTCAGAGATGAGTGCCCATAACAGCATCTGAGGCAGTTATTTTGTGTAATAGACTAAAACAAACCTGCTCTGTATGTGTGTATGCTGCTACTAAATGGCACAAACCTTTGGTTTTGTTTATTTAAACCTATTGCTCTGTGCCTGTTGGATCGTGGGGTTTGTAAACACTTAATGGAGATGCTTATTCTCACGTAACTGGGAGAGAGGAGAGGATTTTTTCAAACCCTCTTCCCTGATGTGGGTTCTGCCTCTCTCTCAAAACTGCCATAAAAACATCTGCCTTTCCAATTCACTTCTGCCATGAGTTAAAATCCTCTGGAGAGGAGAACTAACTGGTAGATTTGATAGTTAAGTATTCCAGCACTGACAGGCTGCAGTATTTCATAGCAGCATAAATATCATTGTGTCTTTTCAGTTTATTAGGTTAAGAGATTTTGGAAAATAACTTCTATTGGGCAGCATGATTTGATAGGCAGGTGCAGCTGACAGAACAAACATTAGTTTTTCTATTCAATTTATACTGCAGTGGAGCCCCTGCCAGGCAGGAGCAGCTGGATGACACTGACTTTGGTTAGCCAGTGTTGTGCTGTCCAAGTCTTCTTGTGGTGCAGTAAAACTTCTGAAGCTGAAGGAAGCCTTACTCAAGGCTTTTCAGCAGAGCCATCCATAGGCTTGTCACTACTCAAATTCAGGCTGCCAGGTTTTATGATATTATGAGAGCTCCTGGCATCTCTTGGTTCAAAGTGTAAACGCAGTAAATAAATGTTAATATATTAAATGGAACTGTCCAGACTCCAAAGCAGCGGGGCATTACAGAAGCCATGCAGGATGAAATCCTGATCCTGTCAAGGTTGATGAGTATTTGCTAAGCAGTAGAACCAACATCACCAAGGGCCTGCAAAGAACATCTGACAACCTGGTGTGCAGGAGGTGGTACTTGCTTGGGTGTGGAGCCTCCTGACTGCTGCCGTTTTACAAGAGTAGAGCAGGGTCCAAGTTTTCTCGTGCTGGCTGTGAATGGCAGGCCCAGAAACAAAATTGTGCAGGCCTTCTCCAAAAACCACCAACAAAATCTTCCTATCACCTACCCATGGGGTATTTTATACTGCTTAACACCCTTGGTTATTGATAAGTCTGGATGGAGGAGGACCAAAGACAGTTCCATCTTCTCTGCAGTGATGACTGAGAGGTGAATGGGGGTGAAGGGAGGTGAGGGAAACTGATAAATGGTTCTGAATTTAACACTTTAGGCTAAGCCACCAAATGTCTAATTAACATTTAAAAGGAAGAGAGCTGCCCTGCAGGTGAGAAAAAGGGATGCTAAATTATTTTGAAAAATTCAGGTGTCAGGTAAGAATGGGGAAGATTTACATGTTAATGGGATCCTCAGCAGGAGAAGAAACCTTGGTGTGGTGATGGCAGAGAAATAGATGCACCCATCTGCACCTTCAGATATTATCACGTAAGTCTGAATAGTCCCACAATTCTTTTTTTAATTTTTTTTGACAAAATTAAAAATGAGCAAAATTTTGTGTTTGGAAGAGACAGCCTGTGAAAGAGCCTCGTGTTACTCTGGAAACCTTTCTATAGATCAGGCCTTCCCACCTGGCCTGACAGCAGAGCTGTTCAAGATGTAACCTTGACTGGTTTAATGCCTGCTGAGTTTGGGGGCCCACAGCTCAGAGCTGGGCACTGGGGAGGGCCCTGGCTCCTGTGAGCTTGAAAAGAAGCGACAGAGACCAAGAGCATTTCTGATAGGACCTGACACACACAGCTGAGCCCAGCTGAGATCACTGTGACTAAATTGCAGGAGAGTGCTTTGTCTGGTTAGGCTTTATTTTAGACCTTAAACAAGCTGATTTTTTCCCCCTTCTAAATTTGTATGTTTTTCTTTCTAATTTTTGTACTTTTTTTTTTTCAGTTAGAACTCTTCAGAGCAAGGCAGGTTTCACAGTGGACCAATGCAGCTTGGCCAAACCATCTCTTGAGAAGATATTCCAGGGTCTGAAGGGACCTACAGGGGAGCTGGAGAGGGGTTCTTTGTGAGGAACTGCAGTGATAGGACAAGAAGTAATAGGGAGAAGCTGAAAGAGAGAAAAATTTGCTTAGCTGTTAGGAAGAAATTCTTTACTGTGAGGGAGGTGAGACCCTGGCATGGGTTGCCCAGGGTCTTCGTGGTTGCCCCATCCCTGGCAGTGTTCAAGTCCAGGTTGGATGGAGCCTTGAGGAGCCTGGGATAGTGGGAGGTGTCCCAGCTCAAGGCAAATGGGTTGGGACTAAATGATCTCTAAGGTCCATCCAATCCATTAATGTTCTATGATTCTGTGACTCTCTGCCATGTCCTGGAGTACCCTTTCATGGGCATGTACAAAATAATTTTATTATATAAATTTATTAAATTTTTGACTCCCATTTACTCCAGTAAACTTTGAATTAATCTGAGGCTGATGACAGAAGCAAAGAGCAATAAGGCACTCTGCTGTCATCTTTTTGCTGAAAAATATTTGACATGCAGGATTCAATAGCCATGGCAAAAGGGTTTTTTTCCCTCTCTGTGTTGATATGCAAAGGCCTAATAAGCTTGCTAAACATTTCCTGCAGAATTATCTGCAGCAGCTAATTCGGCCTGGGCAAGGCATTTGGACCTGCGGAGGAGTTCTTAGAGGTGTCAAGCATTTTATAAATCAGATAATTTTCCTTGGTCAGTAGAGGCCGTGGAGATCCAATCTCTGGGCAGACTGCACTCCTCAATTGAGATGTTAAACTTTGTTTCCTTTCAGAAGCACCATGAGTCAGCTCCAGGCGAAGCTCAGCATTACAGCGGAACCGAAACAAACATAAAGTGGAACCAGTGCTAAATATATTTGCATCCAGATTTTGGCAGACGTTGTTATGGCTTTCTATATTTTATGTGCCTTTTTCATTTCCCTGTGAAATATTTTTTTTGGTGAACTTATAAGGTTTTTAAACTACTTTAAGTTGTTGACTCTTCCACTTATGCTAATGATGCCTCTCGCTCCACTGCTTTAGTTTTTAAGTGAGACAATGACTTAAAGCTTTGCCTCTGCCTTGCCTAGGCATCTGCTAGAAAGGATCTGTGCTCTTGAGAATGCAAAACAACAAGGAAAGAAAGGAAAAAAAAAAAGGGCAGAAGAACATTTTTCTTAGTCTGTGAGGATGCGTAACACCAGAGTGAGGTTTTTGGAGTGACCCAAGACTTGTGTGATTGAAGTTCAGCTTCACTGTGAGACAGGTTCCTAGCTGAAAACAGAAACCTACCCTGGCCTTGAGCACCTCCCTGCAAAAAAACAAAAGGAAAAAAAAAGAAAACAAAGGAAAATAAAAATTAAATTGTAGGAGTAGATCCGGTTTGTATATGTAACAATATAAACATTCATTCCAAAGTGAATCAAGGTAGCTGAAGCACTGCTCTGATCTCATCTTTCTCCTTCTTTAGCTGCCCCAGCAGCACAGACAGAAAACTCAATCCATGGATGGGGTTTTAAATGA
Source organism: Rhipidura dahli (assembly GCA_013399225.1). Classification (NCBI taxonomy): domain Eukaryota; kingdom Metazoa; phylum Chordata; class Aves; order Passeriformes; family Rhipiduridae; genus Rhipidura; species Rhipidura dahli. Next base: position 424,072 of record VXAC01007786.1, read on the forward strand.
GTTTGAACTGACAGTAAATTGAGCCTAACCTTTGAATAAGCCTGGAGCTGGTAGGAAGAGCTCCATTCTGTCTGCATTGATGAGTCTAAATGTTTCAGATTTTTGTTAGAATGGTTTAGGTAGTGACAGTGTAGCTAAATAATGTACTTTTACTTCTAGCCAACCTTTTCAGGTCACACTCTTTTCTTTCAAGTTGTGATAGCTACAAGATGGCATTTAACTAATGCAAAGAAAATGGCTAAATTTTTTCCACCCTGCTCTTAAAATAAAGAGGCACCAGGCTTCTTGGCTTCTGTGGAATAGTTTGCAATTGCTGTGTAGAGTGCATAAAGAACACTGATTTGGTCACCTGAGTAGGAATGTAAAACACCAAATCTACTCCTATGATGATGAAGTGGTTTCTTGGCAGTGTGTTTTTCTTACCAGGTCAAGTTTAATTAAAAGTTTCAGGTATTATCAGTGAAGGCTTTTTATTCCTTCAGGTTTTGGAAATATGTTCCTAGCCAGAATTTTCATACTATCATAAAAATGTTAATGATGACCATAGAACAAAAATCCGATTTTTTATTTTTGAAAACCCATCTATAAAATAGCTGAATGATTTGTCATCTGTTATTTGCTTGCTTTAGGGTATTTCAAACCAAAAGAAATGCTGGCTATTTTCAGTCAGTGCTTTAGATCAGCTTTTCAGCCCTCCAAGCATTAGATGCACAGTACAGATATTTGATGAATAGTCTTGTTTGACTTTTTGGCACTACTTGTATGAGTAAAGTTACTTGTGCTTGCATACTTACAGTGTAAGGAGAACACAGAAATGTTGCTAATTTATAACAAGCCTGCTGTAGAGATACCTAGCATGCAAGGAAAATATTTCTCTACTAGATGAAGCAGTAAGAGTCGAGGAAACATTTCACTTATAGATGGTCAATGACAAAAAACTTCAAGCAAATATTTTAATATAATCCTATTATTAGAAATAATCATGGGGATAATTGGTGATTTGCTAAAAGAAAGCAAAACTTTAGGACTGTAATTGACATTTTTAGTTACAGAAGTCTGCAAAAAGGACCTAAAAGATGCAGTTACCTAAATACCTCAGTGTTTTCAGCAAGAGAGGCTCAGGAAAACTAAGCATTTACTCCATTGGTATGAAGATTTCTGTTTCTGTGGTTGGAGCTGGGAATGCAGATCCCACAGTGCTCCCCACTGAATGCCTCCTAGGAGGTAGCAGTTGACAAATATACCATGATAAAAATTCAGAGGTGCCTGATCTACATGCTTACAAAGGCACATCTGAACATCTTGCTGTGATTTCCTCTCATTATAATACATAATATTCAGTCTCATGCTGCTAATAAAGTTCTTCCCTAGATAAAACTATTGTGAACATACCAGGTATGATCCTTATCACAATGCCTCTTTTTACCAATTCTGCAGTATCAACAGATAGGACTAAATGCAGGTTACTTGTACCCAGTATAGATTCATTTATGCTGCTAGAAAAGTGCAAAGAAGCTGATATAAATGATAATTCAAGTCTAATGTAGTTTTTTCTTTTATATTAGAGAAGCTTTTTGTGCCATAGAAAAAGTTCTTTATGAACAGGAAAGCTTTATTACTAAATATGCTCTATTTTGGTGCTAATTTATTATTTTTGACATCTTAATTATATCCTGTCCCATAAAGTGGTGATTGGTAGTGTCAAGATTCCTAATCTATATCCATAAAATATATTTCCCTATTTTTTTTTTCCCCCCTCAATTTGATTTTTGAGTAAAATTCACTCATGCAGTCAGACACAAAACTGCAGAGAGGAGCATCCCATCTGCCCTTCCCTCTGCCAGGAGGTGCAGAGCAGAGGAATACAGTCAAAACCTTAAAAAAGGACTCAACTTTCCAAATAAATTCCTGGGAAAAGACAGAAGCAGCACCCTGCCTCCTTTTCAGTGGTGTAGGGAATAATAGACCATGTACAAAGTGATAAGAAATTCTGAACAGGAGGAAGTGCTGTTAGGTGCTAGTTCAGCCATGTCTGGAGTTCTGCTTTATGCCCCAGTGAAAAGTCCTTTACATCCATGAGAATGTTTTTCAGAAATGGGGGAGGACAATAAAAACGAGCTTATTAGTTTCTAAAAGGCTCTATCCCAAAGCAAAGAAAGATTTTTAAAGCATTTGGCTTGTTCCTGTGAAAAACTCTTCTACTGAAGTTTTGCAGATCAAATGTACCAGTCTACAGCTGTACAAATTCTCTTTCACAGAGTATGAATGCTGCAATTTGCTAATGTACATTTTGCTTTTCATAATATTCACAAAACCAGTTTACGGTTCAGAACATTCACAAAGCTGCCATTTTTAAACTTTGCTTTTGAACACATGGCATGGTTTTCCCACTTTTAAAAGTAGGGGTGGGTGGGTTTTCTTTCTTTTTTCTTTTTTTCTTTTTTATTTTTTTGCAGGTGTCTTTTAAATAAACTGAACACTCTTCAGCCTTGGTTGAAATAAAAGTTTGAAGGGATTATCCAAGCCCTGAATTCACTGGTCAGGATGCCAGGATGCCAATTTTTTGTTTGTTTGTTTGTTTTATTCAGTATTTCTGGATGTTTCCAAGGCTGTATTTACTGTATCTTTATATCCTCTATGTCACTGTGTGTTCTAAAGCAGCTAACAGAGCAAATGGAGGATGTCACAGATAATGTCCTAACATTGAGCAAGTATTTCTAGTGTCTCTCCTAGGTCTCTGTGAAGACCAAGAGTTAAGAGCTGGTTTGCATTCCCTTGGTTACAATTCACTGGCATAAATGCCAAGTGTAGAAAGCCCTGCACCAAGTTGTGAAAATAACTGCAACGGAGAGAATCTTCTTCTGTGAAAACACAGATGAATATTCTCTTTAAAACCTTTTCTTGTCACCAGAAGAGATGAACAGCACCTCTCTGCCAGTGCCTGGCAAAAGATGGCAGAGCTTCTGGGGCATTTCACCCTTATTGTTGCTGCTAGCAGCCATAAATAACCACTGCACCTTTTCACAGCTCACCCCTTAGAGGAAGATGACTTAGAGGAACCTGGCTGAGGCAGAGGAAAGAGCTCTAAAGCAGATGCTGCAATACCAGCTGGGTGCATGCCCCACTGCAGGAACCAGTGTGTTGTTTTAATGAGCTCAGGGTCTGGGTGCATTTCTTTGAAGCCCACGCTTGGGCTGTTTGCTAAACTGTTGCCAAGGCATTGTGCATTGGGGATATTGTGATGGAGGGGGGAAAAACACATTGCCACAGATGCAGTGTAGTTTTTTTATTTTATTTTATTTTGTCTGCCTGTATTGACTCAGCACCATGGCAGCTGTTCTCTTTTCAAATAGCTTTGTTTTCCTGAGGCATAGTCTATACTTATTCCAGGAAGCTGTAGAGGAAGGCGAGCAAGTAAAGGACTGCAGATGAGTTTCTGAACACAACCATTCTCACACTCTTTAGAAGTAAATTTTATATCAATGCACACTTTTGCAGATGGCCTGAAAAGAAATGGGAAATTGCACATTTTAAGGCAGAGCAGTGTTCTGAAAGAATGGGGTGCCGGGTATTTCTCACAGTGTGTGTGAATGTGTGAATCAGGCCTTGAGCTGGGATGTGCCAAGGGCAAGTGCCCATTTTACAGGTGAGAAGTAGAGGGGTAGCAAGTGGTTTGCCCTGTATTTCAGAAAGTCTGACAAAGCTAAAAGTAGGGTAGACCCAGCCTTGTCCCTCGCAGAGAATTTCCAGGGAATGTGAGCTGCACTGGGGTGAGATCTGAGCTACTCCATTTTTAAGCCTGAGGCCATCTGAGTGAGGTTTGCTGCAGTGATTTGCACTCACTTGGCTGTTTGCTCCTCTCTCCCCAAAGTGCAGTAATTCCTTGCTGAGGCAAATGAATGCAGACCTTGTTGATAACTAGTAGGAAAGGTCCTTAGTACTGGAAAGGTTCCTCCTCATCTGCATGCTACATGCTCCAAAAAAAGAGAATCTGTAGTATCTAATTAGGGTTATTTTCTTATAGGAGATTTTCTTTCTCTTTGTATTTTTTTTGTTCGTCAATATTTTCACTCTTTTTTTTCCCTCTATATGAATGCAAAATTCCAAGAACTTGCTGTTCTTCCTGCTGTGAAAATATACATATATCTAATAATGTCTATTTGGCCCTGAGTTAACTTACATCCTTTGGAGATGTCACCAGGAGACACCTAGTTTGTTAAATACTTGTAGAAGTTGAACATCTTAGTGAATCAAGGAAGTGTCAGGAAAATTCCAAGACACTAGTGCTGAGCTCTTAGTTTGAAAGTGGGGAGAAACATTATGCAGCCTTTCTAAGGTAATTTGTATTCAGTGGATTCTCCCTCAATGTCCTGTTACATTAATCCTGAGACACTTGTCACCAGTCAGCCAAAAGATTAAGAGAGAAAACTTTGAGTTGCTCAGCCTTTCCTAGCCATATGCTTGGCCTTAAAGGATGTGTTGAGTATGAGGTGATTCAAATTGAAAAGCTCAGCAGCTTTATAATCTCCTGGTCTCTAAAGTCACTTCAGCAGTGGCTGCCAGAAGCAGAAGCTCCCAGACTGGATCACTGCTCTGTGTGTTTGGTACATCTTTCCCCTGCATCTTTAGGGGTAAAGAGCCAAAAGGAAAAGCTCTCAGCCATTTCTTTCCTGTCACAGTATAAGTACCTGAAAATAATTACATCCCTTTACTGGAAATATTTGGCGTCAGTGCTGTGGCTCCACCATTAACATTTTCTACAGTTTCATTTCAGACTGCCAGCTCTTTTTTATTACTGCCTTGTTAGCATGACGAAGTGATGAGAATCTTCTATCCTTGCCGTGGATGCAGCCAAATGGCATAAGAACATTTGTCTGCAAAACCAACTGAATAAAAGTCTGAAATGACCAATTAATAACAGCCTGACATTATCTGTAGAGCCTGACCATGCATGCACCACAGTCTCTCAAGGTTTTGTACACTGAGACTAAGGAGATATGTTTCTGTTTAAACTAAATCCAAATAGAGTTTTCCAAAATATTATTTGTTTCTTAAGGCCTCCCTCTTCATCCCTTTCCAAAATTTCTAGCAGTTCTGCTTTTTGTCTTTGGCAAAAGCATCTGTGCTTAATGGGCCCCTAAACAGAGGACAATCTATCTAATTAAAGGCTGATCTTTGGCCATATTCTCTTACTGCCATCACAGAAACACACAGCAAATACCCTGGAATTTTGAATGGTCTTGACACAAAGTCTTGGGCAATGCAAGTCTGGATTTTGCTTTTTACAGTTGGACTTTTATCTGTGCACTGTTTTTATTCATAAATTCTTTATTGATCTTGACTTTGGAGAAGTCTGTGTCTACTTCATCTTGGGCTTTTTTTCTCTACTCAGACTAGTCACAAATGACTGAACATCTCAATTAGTGTGGCTGTGTGTCTCTGCATTACATGGATCCACAGGTAAACAAAAAGCCACAATGCTACTGAAATGTTATCATGAAATAAAATGTGATTTTACCATCTAAAATGACTACTCTCATACCTTTTCCTCTTCTGTGGCTAACTTGCTTTTCTGATCAAAAGCACCTGGAGTTGTAATGTTGTCAGGCATCTCAGGCATGTCTTTGTCCTTCTGTTTGTTCAATGTCATCCCATTAAAAATTAAAAATAAAACCCTACAAGAGGTGTATGCCTTGCCTTGATAGTACCACTCAACATTTGTCTGTTCTCTGTTATTTTCCATATCTCCTCTCGTGTTCTAGATCCCTCCAATTTGAACTGCATGCCCCGAGGGCAGGGCACACCTTGGTGTGGATGAATTAATGTTTGAACTTTTCTGTTCACTGCAGCATGTCAAGCACATCCTCTATGGGCTGGCTGAGACCTGATGAGTAGCAGGGAGGTTATAAAGCACTGTTTGAAATGGGTCTCTGTGTGGTCATTAAAGTGCACTCATTGTCTATCTGCCTATCTTTTACTGTTTTTAACGTCAGTTCTCCTTGACCCAAAATTGCACTTTCATTTCCCATCAGTTTTCATTCCTCTTTACCTGGACAACTTCCTAATTCAATTCTGCAACAAAATATTCAGAGAAACTTTGACATTCCTGTCTTGAATCGAGTCTAGTTCTCTAGAGGGCCAGTGCCGACCCCACCATTTCTTCATTTTATCTGCCTGCAGATGTAAGAAGAAACTTATGGATCCTTGTGTTAATTTCCCTCATTTGTAGTAACTTTGCAGAGTGACTGCCTCTGTCCTACAGGTCCTCTCTTGAAGCCTTTCTTCTGGAAAAGTGAGTTAAGCCAGCTAACCACAGCCTTTCACATTCCTGCTGTTGGTCCAGGTACTGAGGAACTGACTTGGGAAGACAGGGCCCTGTTTCTCTGCTAGCTGTGATCAGCATCTGACATGCCAGAGCTTTCTTCCTCCTCTCCAGCATCTATTTTCACATCTTGCTCTGTGTGGGATTTTGGTTATTCTGTTTGTGTTTTCCTGTCATCCCACGCCCTGCTGCATTCCTGCTGCTGTCAGGTGCTTTCCTGTTTTCCCAAATTAATGCACTATCTCAAGAGTTTGTTCTGAGTGTTGAAAACTACAGCGGTGAAAACTGCTTTTCTCTGTCTCAAATTGTATTTTTCATAGACTACCTGAAGGTAAGGATCTTGTAAACGTGAAACAATAATTGCATTATGCAGAAATGTGTGTTTTAATTTGTGAAGAGGAAGAAGAACCCATGGAAAGAGAAGTCCAACTTTGCTGCCTGACACTTGTTGTTAGCCAGGTCCACTAGAGCATTTTGATGTTAGCCTACTTAAATGTTATCACTGAAGCCTGTGGGCTTTCAATGTGTTTCTTGGAGCAGAGTCATATTTTAAATGTCCTCCTGCTTGTCTGATGCTTTGGCCAGGTCCTGGCAATGAGAATGAAAGGTACTGGTTTGCCAGTAGTGATGCAGTTGACAGCAGTACAATTCTGGATGTCTTCAGAAGAAATAAAAATTGGGTTTGCTGCCCTTAGGAGTTCAAAAAGAGAAAGATTGTTTTGAGATAAAACCTTAGGATTTGGCATAGGAAATTGTCCTATTTTTACTGCCTGCTAAATGGACTGCTCTTGAGCTGTGTCTCCAAATGTCCTCAGGTACCTGTCTGCTTCTCTAATTGCCACAGTTTTCCATCTAAGAAACATTTTCAAAGTAGTCAGAGTTGTTTTCTGGCCTTATGAGCATCTCCAGTTTCCCAGGCTGGCATCTGCAGTGCTGCTTGTGCAGCAATGCCATCCTCTGTTCCTGCTCAAGCCCAAGCCCCAGAGCTCCCAAACTCAGTCTCTGGAATGCAACATGGAAAGATCTGTCTTGTAAACGTGTGCCAGTCCATAAGTGTGCTCAGAGCACACCTGTGCCTGCTGGTCCCTGCTCCAGAAAGAGTAAGGAAAAGTCACAAATGCAGAGTGGGGACAAAAGGGGCACTGAATGTGCCTGGACGTGGCCACCTGCACCAGCTGACCCGGCTCCATGATGGGTGCTGGGTGCAGGATCCCCCCAGGCAAGGGGAAAGGGGAACAGGTCTGTTCAGACCCCCCCAGTCTGAGATGCCCAATCACTTTCTGGAGCACTTCAGCCCCACTCCCCTCCTCCACACTCTCCCCAAATCCTTGGCATCACAGGCTCTGCAGGGAGAGCTGGGGCACCCAATGTGGCACTGGAGAGGCTGAGCAGCAGCATCAGGGCTGGGTGGGAGCCGGGTCCCCTCTGAGAAGGGGAAGGATGAGGATGCTAATCCTGTGTTGCAGGAGATTTGCAGGACTGTTGGAGGGTTTTCAGCACAAAATGTGAGGTTTTTGTGTTGTACTGGGTGGAGCAGCCTCATACAATAGCAAGATGCTCCCTGTGGTTTTCAAGTTCAAAAAATTGTTGGTGCCTAGCAGATATAATTGTAGACATTTATGTCTGCCAGAAAGCACAGAGAGGAGATGAACTGCTAAATGGGAGAGAATGGGTTTATTTCTGATAATTTCAACAGAATTGCCTTTTCTGCCATCATCTGAGAAAGAAGTCAGAGCCATTAGGTTTTATTTGAAAGGAAAAACTGTAATTTGAGTATTTTATAATTTGAACCAGTAGATGTCAGCAACTCCTTTTGAAATGGATCTGGAAATGCAGCAATAAATGAACTGACTTGTTCACATCCAAACTTCTGTGTGATATAAAAACATTTGCCCAAAAAATCTGGAAGTGTATAAAATATAGTCAACAGATGAGGATAGACAGTATCCTCCAAGTTATTGGTGAGAATGACATGAAGAAAAGCAGAAAAACATGGTCTTGATAATAATAAAAATAAAATATTAAATCGGGTCTATTTTAAATGTGCAATCTTGGATTATTTGGCCACTGCATGACATGGCTTTCACATTTGTGGAAGCCTGCTAAAGCCTTTAAAATGTGAGGGCTGTAAATCAAGCTTTCCCCCCCCCCCCCCCTTTTTTTTTTTTTTTAGCTTAGGTGGCAGAGTAATGGAGATGTTATAGCTGATCAAAGAGGTGATTGGTGTCTGCCTTTAGTTGGGCATAAATTGTTTCAAGTTTCATTTGTAAGGAGAAAGATAGCACATATTCTCCCAGCAATTCGATTTTTAATCTGTTGCTTGGTGTACATTTTCTAGAAGCATAAAGATGCATCAAATGGTTTTATTCTATTAGTCTGCAAATTGGACAGTATCACTGAAATCTGAACTGGTAGCCACTGTAAAAGTACCCCAGTGGGATCAAAATAAAACACACAATGTCCTTATTGCTAGTTTTTGGTCTGTGATGCTACTGAAGCTAAAATTAATGTCCTTAGAGCAGTCCACTCCTTTGACCTTGAGCCAATATCAAAAGTGTCTGCAGAAGCATCTGAAAATGATTCGTTTATTTGAGCCCGAGAGTCAGCAGGGGGAGCTCACAGCCGCGTGCTTCAAGCCGGCAAACACTGGTTATTAAAGACATTTTAAACTAGGCCATTTTATTTACACACATGCACACACTCGCCCTCTCAGAAATGTATAAAGGATTCCCAGAGTTTATGATCTACACCTTATCAGGCTCTTTGAAAAGCCCCCCTCTCTTATCCTCCTGCCAGATGTTTCATAAAAAGAGGGGTCAAATGAAAAAAATGTTTAGAAGCAGTCCTAAAATATGATTTTCCTTTTGCTTCTTATCTCAAAGCAAGAGGAGGGAACTAATGTGTCCCTACATCCTGTGGTCAGGAACTGATGCTCAGCTGAAGAGATGCAGTGTGTTAGCCTGGACCTCTAAGGAAGGTGGATGCCTTAGGAGTATGGTCATTAAGAAAGACATTTGAATCAGGCTCTTGTCAATACTTTAGCATGAGATTAGTGAATTTAATTTCATTCTTAATTTGACTGTGAAAAGGTACATTCTGATTCATCTGGCTGCATGCATGCTAAGCTGCTTCCTTTTTGTTTTGTGCGAATAAAAATTAGACTTCTACCATAGGTCCACAACATTTTCTGGAATGTCATTTGGATGAGTTAGTGCAAGTCAGACACAGAGTCTGTGTGAGGTCTTTTCTTCTCCTACAGCCCTGTGTTAAATGGTGTTGTGTTATTATATTGTGTTGATACATCTGATGTTTAGAGGATTATTAAGAGAAGTACAATTTCTTCATACAGACCTTGAGCCACTTGAGGTAAGGGAGCATTTTTACTTCATTCTGGCAGGGGACAGTGAAGTGACATGCCCAAGGTCACAAAGCAGATAGCTGGAACACCCCACCTCCTCAAGTTTCTCCGTGGGGCTCATCTAGAGTTCCATGTCATTGCCTTGGGCAAACAAAGAGATTTTCTCTTTTCTTATGGTCTTTAAGCTTTCAGATGTTTCTTGAAGTATCATGTATTGTTTCCTCAGATGCTGTTTCATTGTAACTGAGAATGTTTTAACCTGTTGATTGTATTGATTTTTGATGTGGAAATAGCAGGCTGCTCCATTTCAAACTAAATTTCAAGGGCACGAAGATTGTTAGAATGGAAAAGCCACTTAGCTCAACAGAGTTGTTTCTTTTATTTTTATCTCAGTCAGGTATAGAAAGAGTCTGAGAGGTCCTAGCCCTATTTTCTCTGTTCTGGATGGCATCCTGATTGCTTTAGGTGCTGGAAGAACTGGGATGAGAAAGTAAAGCTTCTCTGCTGGCTGAGTGGACGTGCAGGCTGTGCTTGTGCTGGGGCTGTCTGGGAACACGGGAGGTGCCTGCAGTGTCCCTCCCTTTGTGCTGTCCTGCCTGGCTGCTGCTGCTGCTGCCAGAGGCTCCTCTCTGAGCCAGGGACAGATGGGGGCTGTCCACCTGAGGGTCCAGCTGCTGCCTTACAAAGCAGCAGCATCCTTAACGTGATTTGTATTCCACTCTCTGAATGCATTTCTGTCTCCTGTCTCCCAGCACACTTATAGTTTCTCTTTTTTTTCTTCTCTAATTGCATCCCCAAGCTAGGATTACGGCTTTTAGGAATTGTCCTTAAGTCCTTTCCTTTGGCTGCACGCTGCATAATTTTTCCATTTAATATGGATTTCTCGCTTTGGTCAATTGCTCCTAGTCCCATTACTTTATAGCAATCTACATTTGATGCACATTTCCTTTTACAGGACCAGCCATGTCCCTCAGAAAGTCACTGCCTGTGCATGATGTGCCTGAGCCAGCACACACCAGGGTCTGTGCCACTGTTCCCCTTGCTCAGAGTGAATGTGAAGCTAAGGATGAAACCCCTAGTCAGCAGCACAGGTTAGTGAAATGGATTCCTGCAGAACCTGGGGGTGTGGGTGGAGGAAAGAACAGTTTGTTTCTGGGCATTTCTTGATCAGAGTTTGTAACTTCTGGAAGAAGCTGCAACTCTTTTATTACCACTCTTCCCAGTCCTGAGGATTTTGCGGTTGCCTGTCTATACAGCCCTTTTTTGGGAAAGCCCTTTTTCCCCTTTTTCTAGGGAAAGCCAATGAAACAGTGGTGTTTTCTGTATTCTCACTGGTTATTTTGCATGGCAGAGCTGTGGCTTTGCTGGGCCATGGAGTTCTCCATCTGTGGAGTGCAGGATGTATCTACTCCAAGCTGGCCAAGACATGAATCCTCGAGGGAGAGGGTTTCAGGCTGGTGACTGGCAGCAGGTTCTGTCCATCTCCAGCTGCTTCCAGTGAACCCAACTCTGCCCCTGTGAGAAAGGCAAAGCCTTTTTTTTTGAGAGTAAAGGAGTGATGGGAGAAAGAGCAACTGTAGCTAGTATGGACATATCTTCCAATATTAAAAAAAAAAATCTGTAATTTAACAATTTTCCCTGTGGCATTTTAAAATACAGACTAAAACCCCCATGTTCTATGTGTACTATCCCCCATCTCCCTCCCCATCAGCAAGTTTTTAAACCACTGAGTCACTGGCAGCTGCAGCGTGGCAAAATGAGGCTGCTTGGGGTAGCTCCCTCTTTGGCACAGGCTGGAATGAAATTGGGGAAGACATCAAATTAAAAAGGGCTCGTTCAAAACTGAGTGCTGATTACCCACTTCCATAAATACATTGGAGCACAAGAAATTTATTGCACTTGGACATATTTGCAAGCTGCTTTTTGGAAATGGATAGAAACACACCCTGAATAATGCACTTTTGTGGCTTGACTGGTGGACAATCTGTCCATAATTCTACTGAAAAGCAACTTATGCTGGATTTTTCCTTATGATGGATGTCTGACATTAGTTTTCATTCTTTCCACAGTGGTTAAGAAAATTCAGGAAGTACAAGAGAGCTTGAGAGAGGGATTCTCCTGTAAAATGCAAAATCATGCTGCTTTTCAACAAATGGGAAATATAAAAGTCCTCGGTCTGGGTACTAAATCAGAGAGCAAACTAAATTTTCATAAACTGTATGATGAGTCAAAAAACCATAGCAATATAGACTGAAATACTTGACATAAAAATTTCTTCTTGACTGTAACACTGTTAAACCAAGGGAATAGGTATCTATAAAACAAAGAATAACATTTCAGACCTGTTAATAGAAAACTGTTTCTAGTTTTAGGACTGATGACATGGGGGCAGTCCAGGGTTCTAAGCAAAGATACCAAGATCTTGGAAGACAAAAACACAATGTGAGAAGTCTGTGCACTTAATGTGTGTGTGTGTATGGTTTTTAAATTTTCCCCAAACGTGACACTGCTTTTTATGAATGTACCAAACAGAATTTGACAACAGCAGGAAATTAAAGAAGTTATCTCTGAGTAGTCTATATAAAATATTATAAAACAAAGGAAGAAAACAGAAACCAAATCACAGTGTGACATTGAGGTTTCTGATATCACGGAGAAGACATTATTTAAAAAAACCCACCAAACCCCACCAAAATCTTGCACGAGTCTATGAAAGACCCCATTGTAGTCTGAAAATCTGTGATTTAATTGCCTCTAGAGCAGCACCAAACCCCCAAAATTAGGCTTGCCCATGCTGCATTTTTATCTGGTTAGTTGATGGAAGGAACACTAAAATTTGTTTTCTAAGTAATACACTGCATTTCTTTTCATACTTTTACAAACTTGTACAGAAAACATCGAGATAGCAATGATAATGCATATTATATCTGAAAATTGTGTGTAGCCTGCATAGGCTTGCTGTACATTGCTAACAGGGATCTGTTAATGAGGGCAACAATGGCTGAATATTAAGGACAAAGTCACCAGGCAGTGACAGAACTGGGAGCAGAACATGGCCAAATCCTTTCCCTCTTGGAACAAACTGTTCCACTCAAAGGCAGGGGAAGAATAAAACACTTAAGTGACTTACTTGGTGTGTTGTAGGTTCTTTAGTGCAAGTTTGGTAACAGCAGAAAAAGTTGGTGTTTTACCTATCCCTGTGTGAAGAGGTTTTACCCAGGTAGCATCCTGGGTAATTTGATTTAATCTGTCTTTCACTGCTGTGTTGGGAAGTCAGGGTGGGAATGATACAATGATTTGTCTGATAGCTGTCGTCACCATGAAATAAAATTCATTTATTCAGAGGAGCAGGAACCTTTGGAAAGTTCTGTTGAAGTACAGAAGCAGAGAAGACACATTTCTACCTGGTTTCAAGGATGTTAGCTGATATTTAGTAATGGCTTAAAAATTTCCTTCTTCCTCTGAGTGATTTAAAATATTTACACAATCTAAGTTTTAAAATTTGTTCTAAATCTTCTGCAAATTATGACTCCATCAGCAAATTTGTTTTCAATTTGACCTGTAATGTCAGGTATCACTGCACTGATTCATGTTCTGCATCCAAGCAAAAAGACAAACTCTGGCTCCTTATTTTTCATTGACATTGTTTAAATGTAATAATTTCCAGCAGCCTGGTGCTGCTGTTTGTAATACTGAATGGTATTTGAAAGATAATTCAGCTGAGTATCTCACATCCTGCTAGATCCCACGTGAATTAAACAGTTTCTTAGTGCGGTCCAAAGAAATGTAATACTAACAAAGTGTTCTGTACAAAAATCACACAGAAACACCAGTTTCACCAGTTTCCTGTGGTGGAAAAGTGAATTTATAGGGGTGGATGTAGATATCCATGATATGCAGACAGAGAAACCATGGCATTTAGTGATTATTTGTTGAAGATCACAGAAAATTAGCCCCAAAGGCCAGAAACGAGCCCAGATCTCCTAATGATTCCTCAAAAAACTGCTGCGTGTATGTTTTTAAAGAATTTGGGTTGGCAAATGACCATTCCCAATCTTGCCATGGGTTAATGACTGATCTTGGGGACTGGAATTCAGTGTTTTATTCCTCATTGTGCCTTTGGCAGCCTGTGTGGCTCGTGACAGAGCTCTTTAGTTCTGTAGCAGTCATTTTCTGCTCTCTGTTACAAATTGCAGTTAAGAATGGTTACTCCGTGTCTTGACATGTTTGAACCACCTGGAAATAAAATCTGAAAGAAATACCAGTTGGCATTACTGATTGTTAGGCTTTTATTTTAATTATTGTTTGGATATTGGTGGAAAGTACTTTGAGCTAGAGGAAAAAAACCCCTTCTGTTAGCAGAATAAAGCAAATGGGAAACGTGGCAGATTAAAAGGTGCATTGCTAACAAGGTGTGGTACCTTGAAGACAGCACACTGGTGCTGCTCAGAAAAGGCCTTAATGTGTGTGTGTAGGAGACAACAGTACAGGAACACCTGATTTCATATGATTTACACACAATCTTCCATTCAAATGATAATGAGAATAAAGCAGGGAAAAAATACAGATTTCATGGGATTCCTTATATCCACAAGGAAACCTGGTCAATGGTAAGAGCTACAAAAGCTGTGGCGTAGTATCAGTTATATCATATAATATTCAAGAGATTAGAGAACAGAGAAAAATGATTCCTTGCTGAAGGGTAAATAGACTTTTGATCTGCCAGAGAGTGCTTGAGCAGCTTTCTTGCCTTAGGAAATGACCCCTGATAGGTGAAATAATTTTTTTTTAAGCCCATTCCCACATGATGGACTGTGCCCTGTGTATGATCTATTGTATTAGTGATTAAACTCATCGACATTCTGATACTTCTGGAGGAAGTAGGACAATAGGACCTGGGAATTGAACTGGAATATTCACTTCAATAGCCTGCTAGGACCTACACAGTGAGGCTGCTATTTACGAGTACTTGTTTATGTTGCTATTTATGAGTATTTACATTATGAACTCTGGTACACTCAGAGATTTTGTTGCATGAAAGAAAAATCATGTGTAGAGGTTTGTTAATCCAGGGAAATCTGCATGCCCAAATCTCATTTGATTTGAATGTAGATCATTGGTACATAGGCATTTTCTAAGGTACTGCATAAATCAAGTGACACATTCTTTCTACAGGATTTTGAAAAATATATTCACTCATATGCAGGAACCAATTTGTTGCAATGAAGCTATAAATTGTAGTATCCTCTGCCCAGGATTCTTCTGGGTGAAAAAGAAGGCTTTTCTCACCTTAATTGAGAAATTTGCCTTTTTCTTCCTTACTTGATTGTGCTGCCACAACCACTGGAGAGGATGCTGAGGCCACTGGGGGAGGTTTTACCAGAGGAAGTTGTTAAGTCAGAGGGCAGAGCACCAGTGGACTTATTGATTTCTACAGTGATCATAAACAGAAATGAACCCCTGACAGTAATTTGAGAGTGATGCTTAATGTCTCTGGTGAGGATATGAGGCTGGACTTACCAATGTTGTAATTGTTCCTTGTTTCTGTGTTATTTTCCAAATGTTGTTAAAGGATAACTGGGTAACTTTCCATGTCTGTGTTCTGCTGGAGGCTTCTGTGAAATATTTTCTTGGTGAAAGTTTGAAGTTCCTTATCTATTCTGCCATTGTCTAGAGTGCTGACTGTATCTGGGACACTGCACAGATCTAAAAGTAAAACCTCAGAAAAGAGGAAGATTTAATGCTTTAGTGAGAGCAGAATTTCTTAGCAAGGAGAGTGAGGGACAAATAGCCAAAAAGAGAAGTAGGAAAGAGAAGGCAGGCAAAATAGTCAGATATGAAAACTTTCAGTAGAAAAGTCTCAGACCCAGCTTTGAAGATGGTCAAAGAAGGGGCTGTGCTGAACACATGGAATTTCATAAACAGGGCCCTCAACTGAAAATTCTATGCTCTCAGCTTTACCTTAACCAACTTAATTTCCTATTAGAAAATTAGCAAGATAGAAACAAGCCTGAAGAGATGACAGCAGTGGCTTGTGTCTGGTATTTGATACTGGGGTGCAGTGCCAAGATGAATGGCTGCCTGAGTTATCAGTCCATAAGTTCAGAGTCTCTGGAAGCAGCTTGAGCTGGCCTTTTGGGCTTCTATCTATCTAAGTATGTGGGTGTATATGTATGGAGGTATGGATGCATACTGGTTCACCAAAATATGCATCCATCCAATGTGGTCACTGTGCTTTCCTTGTGGATGTGGGTTTCCCCCTCCACCTCCTCGCCCCATTTCATGCAGCAAGCTCCTTTGAGACTGAATTGACCTTGCTCATGAAAGATTCCTCTTCTTGTTGCTCTTTGTGCTTGGAGAGGAGTCCACTGGACAGGTTTCACTTGGCCTACTTCCCCTGACCCTTAGTGTATGTTATGAATGACACATTCTCATGCTTGGACAAGCAAATCTGTGGTACAATATGCCAGGGTGGGGGGAAAAATGGGGAAAAGGATCCATGTGCTCTACAGTCCAAAGTGAACTTCCCCTCTATTTAAAATGCCTTTGATGTGGTTGATGGTAGTTTCAAAGGCAGTACTTGTTAGCAAATGGGAAGGAAAGCAACAGTGAATTAAAGATTTGAAGAGATAAAAATGGTAATTTATAGGTGAGAAAGACTGATTAGAGATGTTGTTACTTTTTAGTTAATGAAATGACCTATCTAGTCAAATTGGATAATTCCCATAGTGAGATATTTTTTCTTTATTGTCAGTTTAGCAGAATCTCTCTCTTTCCTTAGTGAAAACGAAATGGCAATTTTAACATTCTTAATTGGTTTGGTTCTTTTCCATGGTAGCAAGTGAACTGAAAAAATACTGCTTATGAACAGGTTATGAACTTCAGTCTAAAGCCTGCACAATGTCGACATCAAATAAAAAGGTGGCTAATGAAACAGCCTTCAGTTTCTAATTTCACAGAGGACTGATGTTGCTTTAAGGTGTAGTTCCTACATAGAATTCATGCAGTGAATGAACATTAGTAATGAAAAGCAGAGATAATTTGTGGTTGAATGGTGTGTCTGTACTCAGAGTGACACAATATATAGCCAAAACTATATATTATACCAGATTCCATTGAAAGCAGTAGTAAAAGTGGAGAAAAATGTTAAAATGACTTCTTTTAAATAATCTTTTTGTTCCCAGATAAACCTGCAGGTGATTTAAAGCTAAAGTATAGCATGCTTGCAGTGATTCATAAGAAAGATATGCATTTGAGGGGAACAGAAAATATTAAGAGCAAATTTTTAATATAGTGACTTTACCTGTGGTCAGAGAGGTGAACTAAGTAAATTTTGCTGTAGGTGTCCAAGAAGATATTATTGACAAACAGATAAGTTTGTCTAAAATAGAAGCTAAGATTTTTGCAGCCCAGCTGTTCGTCTTGTTACCAAGTACTGGTGTCTTTGGTCAGACTTCTGTGAGTTCTTCTTTCTGGCTGTTTTGGCACGTAGCTCATTTCTCTCTGATGTATTAAAAAATTCATAGCAGAAATTATCTCCTCCATCATCTGGAATACTTTGCTCCTGATGGGCTTTTCCTCTCTGCACGTGATACTGAAGTTTAAACCTTTCATTTCTCTAGTCACACCTGCTATCTCTGCCTCTGTCCATTATTCCATTCTTTTAAATTCATATGATGGTCTCCTAGCTTTGTGTTCCAATTTTCCTCCTTTTCTCCTCCCCACACTTCTTTTATTACACACCTTTCATTGGATTTCTTACCTTGTCCAAGAATATGGGATTGCTGCAATCAGGTTGCTCCATATATTTCCTTTTCTTAGGAGTTTTACGAATTTAAACAAAGGATTAAAAATTACATTCAAATACTGACATTGATTCTGGAAACTCAGAAGAGCAACATAATTTTTTTGGTGCACATATGTAATCTGATGTTCTTTTGGTCAAGATTTGTTTTTTTTTTTTAGATTTTTTTCTTTCTCTGGAAAGACCACATTTGAATTTGAGATGCTTTTGTCACATAATATCTCCTCCCGATGGTTTGTTCTCAAAACTACTCAACTGGCTATAGTTGAGAGTTCTCCACAGCTCATTTTGTAGGGAGCTATACTGTGGATTCTGAAAAATGAATTGAGTTTCTGTAAACAGGAGGAATAAATGTGCATCTGTGCAGGCAGTCCTGCATTAGTGCACTGCCATAAGCCATGATGGCAATGTTGATCTGGTAATCCTGAGAGAAAGAGCTGTCATCAGGAGCTGCAGATCAGACAGAGAGCAAGCAGTCACCAGCCATCCATTGCCTGTAGTGCTGAGACAGGCTGGCATATTTTGAATGTTGAAGGAAACCACACTTTTCTAACCTTCAGTGCACTTATCTAACCTCAAAGGGTAGGTAGGCCAGCTAAAAAGGCAGATTTTTTCTTTCCCAGTGGTGGTGTGAGCTGCACATTCCTGGCTCTGCCAGTCTCTCACAATAAGACTCAGCTGTGCTGCTCCTTTATCCTTTTTGTTTTGATAAAAAAGGAATAGATTGATAGTACTGTTTATTTTGAAATGTGTTCCTTGCAGTATTAAAGAAGATTAATTCTGCCTTCTTGTTGCCTCAAATACTCATATAGCCATGGGAACTGAAAAGAAAATACCATTTGTATCAATCGGATTTTTTGTAAATGGATTTGTTTTTCTTGTTATGATTTGGCAGAGAGGTATTGTCAAGATATCTGATTTATGTATTTTAGTAACCCAGGGAAGGCTCATCACTTCCCTAATTTAACCAGCTGAGAAAAAGTTGATCTCTTTGCTGAAAAGTAGGGGGTTATTTGTAGGTTGGTTGTTGTAGTTTTTCTTGTTTTATTTGTTTGTTTGGGTTTTTTTTTGGCATGAATATCTGAAAGCTCTGAAGCTTCTAAAGGGACTGGGTGATAAACTGTTCTGCACAGTGTAATATTAACAGAGAAGAAAGGAACTCACACATCCTTTAAAATACAATTGTTCTTGCTCTTCATTCCAAGTCTCTCTTGGCTGTGAGGGAAGCTCAGGACCTTTCCTATAAAGGGGTTTTAACTGATGGATGTTGGAAATAACCCTTTTGTAGATATTGTGCTGAAATTCTTACAGATCATTCTTTTATTCTTAATATTATTTTTTTAAACTTGAGAAATCAGATTAAAATCTATTAAAATGTGTTAAAGGGTCTTTTTGTGTTGTCTGATACTATATCAGCCCCCACCTCAGATACAGAATCAAGAGTTGTGCTCAGTCTGCTGTGAGTCATACAAGGCAAAACAGATTTGGAGCACAAAAAGTGTTTTCTTTTTGTCTGTTCTGTGTAACTCCTGACTTTAGGTACCACTGTGGATCCTAGTAAATAATCCTAGTACTTTTTTCATTGCTTAACTTGTCAGAAATGTAAAAGTGTTTGAAAAGAAATATTTGAAAATGTACCTGTGTGTTTTTCATATCTGAGAGCTGCAGTTTTAAAAAGCCTTGAGGAAATCATGCAAATCTGCATAATATGTGTAAAAATGTCTTCTATCTCAGGGCCAAACTACGACCCACTAAGTAAATGACTTTCAGAGTCATGCTGTGACTGTCAAATAAACTTTTTGGAAAGTCTTGATTACTATTTAGTTGTTTGGCTGTTTTTTTTTAGTGA
Source organism: Rhipidura dahli (assembly GCA_013399225.1). Lineage (NCBI taxonomy): Eukaryota > Metazoa > Chordata > Aves > Passeriformes > Rhipiduridae > Rhipidura > Rhipidura dahli. The sequence goes on from VXAC01007786.1 coordinate 443,405, forward strand.
AATAGCACAAGTAAGTAGAGTTTAACATATTGAGAACGGAGCACCTTGGGTCGCTCTAATCAAAAATATTTGCCCTGTCTCTTCAGCATATAATACTGTGGCATGTCTCCTTCTCCCTTCTTTCTCTTGTGTTCTCCTAGATCAGCTGTTCATTTGAGAGATGCTGTTTCTACCTGTGTTTGAGCAGCAGCTAAAACACGGAGCCAGCATCCTGCCTGTGGCACTGGCACATTGGTGTAACAGGAAACCTTACAAAGGTGATAACAATGGCTGAGGGATTTCTCCTGTGATGGCTGGTCTGTATTCTTGCAGACTTCCCTCTAATTTTGATTTACAGGGCCAAGCTATTGCCTCATTCCAGTTTGGTAGGTCTGGGGACACAGTGATGGGACCAGATAGGCGGCAGTGGTTGTGGTCTTGGGGCAGGGGACACCAGTGCTGTCCCCAGGCACCATTTGCCTGCAATACATTTGCTGCTGAAAGAATGAGCCCACTGTTGGTCTGGATGGATCTTCTCTGCAGCCAGGGAGCTCTGCCTCCAACACATGAATGTTCCTTGCAGCCTCCTCCCCGTGGTGATGGTTGGTGGTGAGGGGCAAAGAGAGAACAGTCTTACGTTGCGCCAAGGAAAATATAGGTTAGATATTAGGAGAAACATTTTTACAGAAAGAGTGATAAAATATTGCAATGGTCTGCCTGGGGAGGTGGTGGAGTCACCATCCTTGGACGTGTTTAAAAAGAGATTGGACGTGGCGCTCGGTGCCATGGTTTAGTTTAGTTGAGGTGTTAGGACAGAGGTTGGACTCGATGATCTTGAAGGTCTCTTCCAACCTGGTGATTCTGTGATTCTGTGATTCTGTGAAGGATGCCTGAGCCTCAGAAGAACCCAACTGAATCACCATTAGTTTTCCTCCTGTTGTCCTGCCTGACCTGCAGGCCCATTATGGTAGTGACTGATGTCTGTGAACTCAGATTTTTAGCTAAGTCATGTTCAGTGTGAAGGGTTAAGTCGTGACCTTCACAGGTAGCAGGGCCTCTGGTTTCCAGTGCCTTTCTACCCCCAGGTGTGTGGTGCTGTAATGTGCATTGTCAGGCATCTCAGTCAGGCAGGACTCCAAAACACAGCAAATCAGATTTATGATATTTGTATTGAATAATATTATATAAGATGTTTTGTTTTTTACAATGCTTTTGGGGGAAAAAAACCCCCACCAAATCCAAAACAACCCCCCAGATCTCAGCAACACACAGCAATTGGTCAAGAAAAATAATGACGAAAACTTCATGGGGAAAAAAGCAGTAGGGGTGTGACCTTGTTGCCTTTGACATTTCTGTTGGAAACAGAGAGAATCTGGGAGCACTGTGTGATCTATGCAGAGAGATGACAATTACCCTGACTTAAATAGGCATGGATGCTACTGTGAGGAGATTTGGTCAGTCATATTCCAGACTACAAAAAGTATTTTTTTTTAATTTGCAACTTTCTACTTGAATATATATATTTTTTTGGCTTGGATGAGAAGAGGATTGCTATGAATATTTATAACAAATCACTCCTATCAGAGGACACATTAAGTCTTGCAGCATAACAAAACTGAATTACCATGAAATAAACTTTCTTAATTAAACCAATTAAATTTCTTCCCAGCATGTAATTTAGAAACTCTGATAAACCCTGGTTGAAAAGGTTTGTTCTAGCCTTAAGCTGGCCTAAGAAAGACTGAACATCTGGCCTGTATATGAAAGGCCTATTTAGGCCTTAGGCAGCGTGCAAAACATGAGCTGCTGTCCATGGCATTGAACACTCTGCATGGCCCCAGGGCTTTGCTAAAGGACAGTGGTATCATTAGGGCACAATCACATTTATGGAATATGCTGTAACTCAGATAAGTGAGCACTCAGACTCCTGCCACAGTGCTTGTAGCTGAGCGAGAAGTGTTTCTGCTTCTTCACGTTTTTGCTGTAATTTTACCAAAACAGACATGTTTTCTTTTTTAAAAAAAAAATTAATTTATGCTTTCTAAATGTTGATTTTGGAAAGCAGCATGAGGTTTTATGAATAAAGGAAAAGAAAAAAAAAAACAGAGAAAGCAAAGACCTGCTAAGGGCTTTAGAAAGGAAGTATCACCCCCTAGATCACAATTTCTTGTTTGTTTAGGTGCAACTTTGTCAAGAGAGAGGAAACTTTGAGGTAAATGCAGGGACACTTGAAAAATATGCTGTCATCTGAGATTGAAACATAATGTGACAACCAGTATCCTGCTGCCTTAGGAAGAAGTTGAATGTCTTCAATGAGGAGATGCAGTGCCTCAGAAAAGAAATACTTGTACATGGAAAACACAGTGTTCACAATTTATTCTCAGAAGAGCCACATACATGTGCACAAAACCTTGTGGTAAGGGAAAGAAACAGCTCTTACAGCAGGCTGGAGTCTTGCTCATTAGGATGCAATAGTGCTGGGAAAAAAAGTCTGTCAGCATGCCAGGAACATTTCAGAGGAGAGCTGCTACAATGGTCGGTTCTTCCCTAATCAGGAGATGGAAGGGGTGAATATCCTTCTCCCAGCAAATCTGTGATATGTTTGATGAGGAAATAGTCTGGTTTCTATAAACTTACCTTATGCTGTTCTTAGAACCATGGAGGTATTGAAATGCAAAATGCCTGGCACTGCCAAGGCTGATGAATGATTTACAAGTATCTTTCATTAATTTCCATCTCCCAGCTTACACTGAAAAATACTGTCTCTTTCACTGTTTCTCAGGATGGGAAAATCATCCTCTTGCTCAGAAACAAACACAGACATTTTGAAGAAAATAAGAAATAAATCCTAACAACTCTACTGTTGTCTATTTCAGCTTGTTAAGTTTAGCAAATGCCTGAGACAAAATACAGTCGCATAGTCCAAAACTATTCCTGATGTAACTTGACATGTCTTAATATAAAAAGATTTTGTATTTTACCAGTCTATCTTTTCCCCATGAAATCTTGTCAATGATTTCCTTCAGCAAAACCAAGGTCAGTTCTTTGTTGTGTTTTTTCCCTCCCTTTTTAAGAAAGGCTAGTCCTGCTTTGAAGCAAGCTGAAGTAAATACATCACAAACCATTCTGTAGTTTATGGATTTCTGTGCAGCTGTATTTGAAAGCCTTTATTACCAGTTGGGTCATAATGCTGTTGAAACATTATGGAAGAGGTGGTTTCTCTTGGAAAGAAAAAACCTAACATGTGCTTTGTTTCACTGACTGAATTATTGCAGGCAACCTCATGGATCATAAAAGAATTGTATACTGTCTAATTAAGTAAGCTTTATTAGCTATGGTGGCTTTTGATTCCCACTTCTGATCCCTTTCTTTCTCCTTAAGACTGATGCAAAACACCTTTGATGGAGGAGCTAAGGTTCATGCAGACATCTTGAAATAGAGACAGATACCTGAAATGACAGTAATCGTAATTTCTATGAAAGGTATCCTAAAGAGCACAGGAAATAGATACAAAAAGTGTGTGGGGGGAATGGTAAAAGGGAGCTACACAGGTAATTCTAACAGATGCACAGGAACATGGCCTTAGTGCTCCTTGTCCATGTTGGCTGCTCCTGACAATTCTCTCTAGCCCTTCTGCCCACTGCCTTGGGTGTGTCTTTCCTTCCCCCTCTCACCCATTTCTGGCTGCTGCTGACATCTGTGCCCATCATCAAGAAATGTGTCCTTAACCATTCTCTTGAAATGCTTTCACACATCTCATACCTTTATACAGCTCCAGTACTGTCTCCCCTCCTCACCTGTACAGAACTATCATGCAGGAAGCAATTATTATTTCAGGCATGGAATGATGGGGAGTTCAGACAGAGAGAATGGGTGAATCCTCCCCTGTACCCAGGAACCCAAGTCCTACCAAGGTGTATTTTGAGAAGGCCATGTTACAGTCAGGAATTGCTGTGAACTTCTCTTCTGCAGTTACATCCTGGCTCAGGGCTGAGTGCTGAGTGCTGGTGGGCTTTCACCAAGTCTCAAGCAATGGTTTCGTGGCCAGAATGCCATATCAAGCCTTCTAGATCTTTCTGCTTAGTTCTTAAGTCTTCTCAGCATCCCAACTTCCCTTAGCATTTACTCTGTGCTTTTCCCATCCACTCTTTTCTTCCTCAGTTCCCTCTCTTTCCTGTTTTTCTGTTTTATTTATTTTACCATTTTTAAATTTTGCCTGCTTTCTCTCTGGATGATGTTGTCCAGTTGTATAATTTCACCTGCTGTCCTTACCCAACTGAGACACGGCTCTATTTCTCTCTCCTGACTGTTCTGCATCCAATTCCATCTGCTTGTTTCTCTCTCTGACAATTGCTTCTGGGTATCATGCCATCAGCTTAGACTCGATTGTGTGCCTTTCTTTCTCCATCTTCTCCCTGCATGGCATTGTCAACAATGACAATATTGGCACCACCACGGCAGCTTACAACCTGAGGCAGGTTGTTGTTTCAGATTGCTTTCTTCCTTGCTGCAACAGACAAGTCCTGTATGGAAACATTGACAATTGACAATCAAATACATAAAACTGTATGAAAAGGGGAGTAAACTGACAAGGTGTAGCAGAAGATAGTGCTGTCATGCCACTTAAATTCAGGAGATTACGCCTGTGGCAACTGGGGTCAAAGAGAGAATGGAATATGTGTTAATGTGAGAAATTTAGACACTTACATTATTTAATTTAAGACTTTGGGAAGACAAAGTCAAGTGGTTTGATGTTGCACACGATGTTGTTCTAAATTAAGCAACATGTAATAATAGAAAAAGAGGTATGAATTTGATTCCAGTAGTTCTTATCCTTGCTAATTAATTCTGAGCATTATATTAGCAGAGTTAGGGTGTTGTTTTGTTTGGTTCTTTTGGACTTCATCATCTTTTTATGAACACAAACTAATTTCAGATAACTTAAGTTCTAAACTGTACCTCTGAACTCACTACTTCAGCCTCAAGGAGTTGGGTGTGTGTTGATAACAAGAACTGAATTTGTCTTGACATCTTGTTTGGAATATTTCTAATCAAATATTAACATTAGCACTGCTACATGTCTCTGTTATTTCCTTTATCTTTTCACTTAGTCCCATAAGCCTTCTCTAGATAAGAATAACACTAATGCATTACTTAAGAGGTTTTTTTCTTTTTTTTTTTTTTCCTGGAAAGCTTAAATAATATAGAGCCCAGTCTGAACATACTCCTGCAGAAGAAGCATCCTTAAAAAGCTCCCAAAAGAGATAGACCCAAGGAGGCTGACTTCACTGGCTTACGTATTTTTGTGTCACCAGTGATACAGGAAGGACTCAGCACTGACAAATAACTTTAACATATACAGCTAAATCACTGTTTTATTGGGATTATGTGACAAAATTGAAAGTAAAACAGAATGTTTGATGTTGCCATAAATCTTTAATGAATGTTCCATGTTTTTGTGATGTGTCAGACTGTCAAACACATGCCTTCTTTCCTTATACTAATAAGGAAGCAGAGATGAATCTTGCATTTTAACTGTGGACAAAAAATGAAAAAAAACCCCTGGAGTTAAATTTGCTTTCTGTGGGTAGGGAGAGGGCTTGGCATGGCTAAAGTGTGGAGTGAGATAATAAGGCTGTGGAGCTGGCTGGGAGCCTGTGGCTGTAGCCTGAGCCCAAGGTGTGTGTGTGCTGAGCAGCACGGGGCTGCCGGGGAGGCTGCGTGCCTTTGCCGCTGTCCTCGGCTCCACTGGGGACTTTGTGTGCGAGACAGGAGAGCAGAACATTGCTTGTGTCCTCAGATTCTCCCTTCGTCCTCGTTTGAAAGGCTGCAGTGGTTAATTATTTACTGTTTGCCTGCCTGCAGTGGGAGCCCCTGCCCGCTGTGTGCACGGGGCTGTGCCCCATCCCATTGCCCACCTTCTGCAGGAGCCCTGGCTGGGGCTCTGTGGCATCCTGGAGGCTGAGCTGAGGAATCAATCCCACCCAGTGCTGATGGCTGTGCTGCAATACAGCCTGGAACAGGAGCCAGGAGCCCACGGCCTGGCATATGTGACTTATGGCTGAAATGTCTCAGATCTTTATGCTGACAAGGGAAATACTCAGTGTTTCCTGTTAATGTGCTGGCCCACTCCTCTGGTCTGCTAATTCTAGATGCATTTTTGGCCTGTTGGGAGTTGAACTCAATGATCCTTATGGGTCCCTTCCAATTTGAGGTATTCTGTGATCTTTCTCTTTTCTCATTTCTGCCATTCTGTCGCTCACAGCTGCCAAGGATCTTTTGCCTCTGCTGCCCCACTTATTTTAACAGTCTGAGTAACTGGATGACTGCAAGACTTTGCCTGGAAATAAAATAGGTTCTCTAATTAGAAGGATTGGTGTCCTTCTAAAAGTGATGACCAGGTATGACTCAGGAGCCACTAAGTGGAATCCTCTGGCCCACATTATGTAGGAAGCTGGACTGGGGAATGGATATGGTCCTTGGATCCTCTGAAAACATGTCAGTCTTCTCCTCAGAGTCAATAATTTTTGTTCTCTGTGTCTGTTTTTAGAAGCTGCGTATTTCTCCCACCTTGCATCTTCCCAATTAATTAATTAATGCATTAATCTCAAACAGCCTCTGTAAAAATATTGATTTGAAACATCTTTCCAATATAGACTATAATTATTATTTAAAAAAATTATAATACAAAAGATGTTTTCTTGCATTGTTCTAGCAACATGCAGAAGGAGTTGACTGAATTGATGAGGCAGTGGTTTTCACCAGATACTATTTGATTCTTTCAAACAATGCCTGGTAAAGTATAACTTTTAAAAAATGAAAATGTTACATGATTTTAAACTTTTAAAGACACTGTTCTAAGAACGACTATGTCACAATTGATGGAGCAAAGCAGGCAGTCATAATACAAATATTTGATAGTCTTTTCTGCAGTAAATTTTGTTTGTTTTTTAAACCAAGATAAAGAATACTCTGTGTAAGGCTTGGTTGTGCAAGCACCCTTATCTCCTTTTCCTTTAAATTGCATATTACTAATAAATCCTATTTTTTTTACTGGTAGGTTTTTGGGGTTTTTTTGCTTGTATTTGCCAATGCTTTAATGGATTCATAAAACACAAATCCTCATTGCCGTTTAACCATCAGTCATGTGTACAAAAAATCCTTTAATTTTGCCCTGCCTAGATGCTAAAATAAGGAGGAAATTACATATTTAAAAACAAAACAAGCCAACAGGATTCAAAATTGCATCAGCCTCCATTTG
>VXAC01007786.1:451039-617325 GCA_013399225.1 Rhipidura dahli
AAATATTTGATAGTCTTTTCTGCAGTAAATTTTGTTTGTTTTTTAAACCAAGATAAAGAATACTCTGTGTAAGGCTTGGTTGTGCAAGCACCCTTATCTCCTTTTCCTTTAAATTGCATATTACTAATAAATCCTATTTTTTTTACTGGTAGGTTTTTGGGGTTTTTTTGCTTGTATTTGCCAATGCTTTAATGGATTCATAAAACACAAATCCTCATTGCCGTTTAACCATCAGTCATGTGTACAAAAAATCCTTTAATTTTGCCCTGCCTAGATGCTAAAATAAGGAGGAAATTACATATTTAAAAACAAAACAAGCCAACAGGATTCAAAATTGCATCAGCCTCCATTTGTTTATATGAGCATGAAAGAGAAGAGGGGGAGACTTATCCTTTGGGACTGTAAATGGCACCTCCTGCTGCGGTATTAAATTCACCATTTGCAACCTCCTGTGCTTCTCTGAGGGTAGAGGGTGGTGCCTGACTTGTTGGCGCCAGCGAGTCAGCAAAGGTGTCTGATGGCTGCAGACACGAGATGGGGGGGCTTGCTTAACCTTGCTCCAGCTCAGCCCCACTGGGGACAGCCAGCTGATCCCTCAACCCCACCCAGGAGAGCCAGGAGGCTCCACAGGCAGTTTATGGCTTTAATAATTCACATTTCCTCGGTTAATCTCCCTTACCAGCAGCCAATTAGTTGGGGAATATTCATTCTGCTTTGAGATATACATATATATATATATATATATTTATATACTGATCGGTTGGTGGGGAAGTAATGAGGTCAAAGGATAGCAGGTGTGACCATTTATCTTTGTTCTTGAGCTGGATACTTCTGCAAATATTTCTCAGTACAAAGAAATACAGAGCAGAAAGTGTTTGTTGGTTTTTTTTTTTTTTTCCCCCGCTTTCTGATGCTGTTTTGCATTTCCATGAAGCTTTTAGCCAAACACCTGATAGTTTGATTGTCAAGACCCTGACCCTACAAGCGTGTGTTTAAGAGGGTTGAAACAGGATTGCTCATGTGAGTAAACTTATTCACAGACATAAATCTTTGCAGGATTGGGGTCCTTAATGATTTAGGACAAAGCACCAGTGGGAAAAAATGTTTATTCTGTTGCACCTGCATGATGCAGCAGATATTGTGAGAGCACCATTAGCTACTTAACGTACCAGCTAATGACTGGCAGCCTTGGAGGAATGTCTCTGTGTGCTGGGCAGCCTGGTCCATGCGGGTTAATGATTCCAAATGGCTTAGACAGTCTATGGGAACACTGGAGATAGCTTTGCAGCCAAGCAGAGCTTAAATAGCACCATATCACAACACCATAGACACTGGGATGACATGATGAGAATTGTTGACTTACCCTTGAATTGATATTAATACAAAGAGAGGAAAAAAAATCTTGTCCAGCATATAAAGGGCTTTTTTTCCCCCTCTAAGCACAAAACCACAGCGAATCTGCATGTGTTCTGGTGGGTTAATAGTGATATATTCCTACTGTCCATCTAACCCTCCTTTGCATAATTATATTCTTTCTCCCAAATGAAGAGAGAAAACCTATGAAATCTATCACCATGTCACCTACTAGTATGAAACAGAAATCTAGATAAGAGTGTCTGTAAGAAACTGCCGCTGTGGCAGATTTTTCTTTAGGGTGTAGCCACAGAAAAATAGGGTGAGAGGAGAAAAGCAAAGGAATAGAAAATAAAAATGATCTTGGAATACATCAAAGGTACAGCAGAGAAACAAAGAATAGAAGGAAATACTTTAAAAAATTAAGATCAAATGCCAAGTCTAGTTTTTACCACAAAGCACCAAGCTGATTTTTCATAAAATAAAAGAAGTCCCTGAATTGAGAAATATGTGTCTCTCTTAGATTGGATTGTGCAGTGAACAGTATCAAGAACTAAGCAATAATAAATCATCAGGCTGTATGTCAGAGTGAGCACTACAAGATAAACCCCTGTTGGAATTGTCATGAAGGTGACCTTATGAGCAACTACAGAAATACTAAAAAATAAAATAAAATGAAAAAAAATCAATGTTTCTCTTTAAAACTCTGAGGCAAATCTATTCATGCTTTGTCTTTCACTACATTTGCTATTTTAATTTGCTGTTTATTAAATGAAATGTTGGTCTATCTAGGGAACACTGCATGATAAAATTATTGAAGATGCTGCTGGTGCAAAGCTATTTGTAGCAAATGAAATCCTGCTGTGTGCAATTCAGAACATCATATTGAACAGTCCGGATAGCAGCATCTGTGGATAGCTCTCAAGACTTTAGACTTGCCTTAGTTAGCTTGTTTGTTTTTATCCTGTGCTATTGATCTGGGCTTCATCGTATGTGTGTGTGGGGAATGGCTTTTCTGATGCCAGGAACATATTTAGAGGCAGGTCAAGTGAATTGAATAGAGGCATAAAATCTGCTGAATCCTCGAAGATGTCAACACATGACAGAAGGAGCCCAGAGAGTGGGAGAGCTCTTAAACGGGTATTGACATTGCCCAGAAATTTGCAGCATAAAAGGGGGAAGAGCCTTCTGTCCGAGGAACAAAGCTTGCACTCTCAGCAATGCCTTTGTGAGCTTTGACAAATAACAGGCTCCCCTTGCATGTGCTCTGAAAGGTGCAGTCACTGGGAGGTTTTGAACACTGCAGTTAAGGCTGGAGGATAAATAATGCTACAAGTACAGAACGTTTTACTCATTACATATGTCAAAACTATAACAAAAAATAAATCCCTGCACTGCCAGATAAAACGTCATTCAGACTGATTCAGTACCCTCTGGACTATGCTGAAAAAGGGACGTGTGAAAAAAAAGGAAAATAAAAGGAGGGCTATTTGGGCTGTTGAGAAGAAACAGGAGTACTGAGCAACACCCTATTTCTCTGCTACAGGTCTCTTGCATGACCTTGGGCAAATCATTTATCTCCCTGTACCTCAGTCACTCATCTATGATAAAATAGAAGTAGCAGTCACTTCTCCTCTAATAGGGGTTTGGATCCCCAGGATAAATGGACAAGCCTGGGTAGTACAGTCATCATGGGACACAGTAATGAGGATATTTCAGATGCCAAAGTGGCTCCCATCCACTCAGAAGAGCCTCATCTGGCTCTGTGCAGAGCAACTTTGGGTATTTCTGAATTTGTGCCATGCCTTATCTATAAAGTGGATAAACTGTGTAGAGTTTAATTGATCATTGGCTGCAGTATTTTAGCATCTCCAGGGCTGCTTAGAGGCTCGATTAATATTTAAAAAGCTCTTTAGGATCTCGAGATGGAAAGCTTTTATTGAAATAGAAAGAACTCATTGCTACCACTGCTTGAAGGTATTGTTTCCAAGGTTTGTTTTGATATAGTCTGCAACTAAAATGCCTTATCAGAAGCCTTGCATTATTGCAGGATAGACTGCAGTCTAAAACCCTTGTACCGTGACATTTTTTTTCATCCTTATATTCAATAATAAATGGTTACATGACAAAAATATCCTAATCAGGACAAAACAGGCTTTGTAGTCTTAATAGAGGTGCTGTTAAGAATGAGCTGCTTTTGCACAAATCGGGATTGAGTTTGTACATGTGGGATCTGAGGGAAAGCTACACTACTGCAGCGTGCACTGTGCCACATCTGAGGTAACATCGTGGTATTGTCAAGGACTGATTAAAGACTTCCCATGGATTCCTCTGTTCACCTCTCCAAAAAACCTTATTAGATGGGTATCACAGAGTAGCTTGCATGAATCCTACTGCAGCTCTTATTTAGTGGCTTTAAACTGTCAGAGGGCAGGTTTAGATGAGATTTTGGGAAGAAATTCTTCCCTGTGAGCAAGGTGAGACACTGGAACAGGATTCCCAGAGAAGCTCTGGATGCCCCATCCGTGGAAGTGTTCAGGTTGGATGGGGCCCTGAGTAGCCTGGTCCAGTGGAATATGTCCCTGCCCAGGGCAGGGGGCTGGAATGAGATGATCTTTAAGGTTCCTTCCAACCCAACCTATTCTATGATTTTGCAGTGGGTCCACAAGATAAGTCTGTTTGACAGGAGCCAAGGAATTTTAAGTATTTGTCAAACCATGTGCATTTTTTTTCTAAAAGGAAGTGTTCTCACAGCATTTAAATAAATGACTTAGTGCATTTGTTGGTATAAATCAATGCAACTGTGACTTTGCAGGCTTTACAAATACAGTTAATGTATTATGAGATTTTTCTGTTCAAATAGTAAATGAATGACAATTTTTGCAAGTGAAATGCATCTGCACAGCCATCTTTCCACTGCTGGGCAGAGACAACTCTTGTACTTGTGTGTGTGTGTTTCCCTTACCTGCAGAACACCTGGCTGAGATGCAGCTGTGTGGCTTGGAGCATCTGGGATGTCTGAGATGGGCTCAGTCCCCCCTCAGCCCATCCTGTCACTGCTGGCAGCTTTCTGTCGAGCCTCTTCTCAAGGGTCTGTGCTGAGGAGAAACTCAGATCCTGCCCTAAGGAGCACATTCCAGTGCTGCACTGTCCTTTCTGCTGCCCTGTTCTCCACTGTCTGTTCTTCCTTGGTCTAACTTGACTCCTTCTTGCTGCATTAGCTGTGTACATCTTGTTCTCTTTCTCAAGGACATGGGGCATAAATTGGTCCTTTCCTGTATGCATGATTTATTAATTTATTTATTTGTTTACACAGGAATTTCTTTTCAGTGCTTGCACCCCTTCTCAGGTGTCTCTCTCCTTTAGAAACAATCAGAATTCTTTCTATCTTTTCTAACTGGTCACATTTTTGAGTTGGCTCTCTGAAGCTGTGACACAGTGGGCTCTGCTACAGATTCCTGTCTGCATCTTTCTGAGGCAGAGGGTGACAGCATAGCAAAGAGAGCAGAACCATTGTGGGATGGCCTTTACAGGTGTGGCTTTGTGTGTTCCTGTGCCATGACTGCCTCTTGTGAAACAGCATGGTTCTACTAATTCATCTTCAGCTCAAATAATTAAAATTCTAACTATTTATTTTTTCACTTAAGGTCTAGGTTCTTAATAACTCAGTGATTTTTACACTGTATGCATTTACAGGTGGTTATTCACAGGTACCACATCTCAAACTCTTTACCCCATTTTTCTGAACATTTCTCCAGGTTGCCACAATCACTGTGAAATCTGTTTTTGTTTTCTTGCTAAACTGTCAGTCTTTCCAAGTTTCTTGTCATCTGAAGGTGGCAGCTACATGTCCTGTGATCGTGCCATTACAGAAAATACTGAGCCTAGCAACATTTAGGACAAATCCTTTGCAGAAACCATGCAGTGATCTTGCTTAAGTAGGGAAAAATGACAAAGGTAATTTCTCTTTGAGCATGATGATCCAAAGAGTTGTGTACCTAACCCACAGCAGTTCCATTCCTGCCTTTGTTAGGCTGTGGTGTAAGATCACATGGCAAATGTTATTAGATTCAAGGTTCGATATTAACTGTTCTCTCTTACCCACAGAGCCTGTTATCTCATTTACAAATAAGTGATGGTTTCTTGGCAAGATGACTTCCTGACAAAATCTTTGTTGGGTGTAACCCATTTCCTTATTATCTTGCAGGCACTTATGTTTGATTATTTAATTTGAGAACTTTTCCAGGAAATGAAGTTAATTAATAATATTCCAACTCCTTTTTAAAGAATGGAAAATATAATAAAAAATCTAATCCTTTCTTCTACTGCAAGTCTACCATTAATTTCCAAGGCTAACTTTTAATCTGAGGTCTCATCTCTGAGAGATCTGAAGTCTGAGATCACTTCTACCACAGGTTTAAGCAGCTTAGGATAACAGAAGACCTGAATTTGGAAACTCTTAACTTACCAGAAACCAAATCAGTGGTTGATACAATGTATGATTGTATGGCTATTCAAATTTTTTTAAAAAAAAATTAAATATGCATGAGCTCTTGTGTACCACTGGCAGTCAGGCCAGCTGGAAGAGCTTTGCCAGGCTGGTAAACCTTTCTAATTTTCTTCCATTCTCTTATTTCATAGAAGTGGTCAAAGATATTCCCTTGTTTCTTCCAAGGTGATGGATTGCTGATGGTGTACTAATTTGGCAGATCAAGGTAAAATTATTATCTAGTAATACTTCAAAGCTACTACACAGATCAAAAATCTCTTTGCCTTTACTGGGGAAAGGAAGGGATTTGACCAAATAGCAGATTTTCCAGACTTCATGTATCAGCCTTTTCCCCACCACAGACATGCAGGAAAGGCACTGTACTGGCACAGACTCTTCTGGAAAATTCATCACTGTGGCACTGCTGGAGCCAGACTCTGAGCTTTAGGAGCTGAATACAGCAGGTTTGGCATCCTAACTCATGTCTGACTTTACTGCTATCAGAAACTTACTTTTTTGTTCTAACTTTTTTTTTTTTCCCACTGAATTTTATCTCCAGAAAAACAATGCAGGGACCTGTCTTGCATTGGATGCTGCTAACAGTACTTTCTCTGTATTTTAATAACTTTTCTCTGCTATCTCTCCGCCAATAACTGAACATCTTCTGATCTATTTCTATTCACTTGGCATAAACACAGTAATGATGCCCATGTATCTTCTTAGTCAAGAGCATTATATACCTTTTACATACATAGAAAACAAATTTTCCAGAAAGGCAGTGATAAGGGTCGTTTTGTGCTGTATGCTATTTAATCTTCCCCGTGTCAGCTCTGACCCTTGCCAAGGAATTGAAAAGATGTAAAACAGCAAAAAGTAATTTACCTTCCATTGTTTAGTCCATTCAGCTTTCAGAATCAGATCTAAATGGTTTGCATTAATTACTGTGAAACCTCATGAGGTTTGGAGATCTATCTTTATGGGGGTTGCAAAAGATAGAGGTTGCCTCAGCACAATAAGGGTAGGGGTTTTTTTATTATTTGCCTTTTGATTACAAACCTTTTCTATTCAAATATTATAAGTAAAACTTTTTTTTTTTCAAATCAGCAAAAATTGTTTGAATTTGCCATAGAGAAAAAAAAAAGAAAAATGTGTTTGAAACTGTAGCCTGATTCTGGTGAACCTTGCAAGGGTTAGAGGTTAAAATATGGAATTTCCATCTATGTATCTGCATAGAGTAATTTTGATTGCAAGACAAGTCATAGACTGAACACTGATTTCTGTTTCTAAGCAATACTCATTGTGTTTACACACAGCTCCATATTTTGGGAAAGTTTTCTGAAGACTAATATAACTGGCAGGCAGTTCAGCATTGGCAAAGTGATTACATTTTAAATGAAATGGACTTTCAGTGACGTACTGCTCAAAGTTAGTGGAGACAACTGGCAAATTGAGGGTGGGAGAAGATCAATACATAGAATCTACAGAACTTCGAATCTGTTATCCAAATTATTGATTGAGTGGAGAATTAAAGCAGAGATGCAGTGAGTTTAATTCTGCTGTGTGACAGGTGGAAAATGGGTACATTAATTAGGGAGCCCCAGCAGGAACATTCTCAGCAGGACTTGTGGTTGCTCCAGGGAATCCTTTAGTAATTTTGCCTCATTTTGTGGTGTGTTTGATGATGTCATTCTTAAGTCTCATTTTTCTGTGCACTGCACTTTTTAATCTTTAAACATTCTGACTTGCAGAGCCAGACAATAACTGTGCATAATGGACATAAGCAGGGAATCTGGGCAGAACACTTCTGGATGTTTTAGGATGGTTCTGTCATATTTCATTGTTCAAGAATCGTGTTTTGATAAAAGCAAACTGTTACCATTTGCTGTGCTTAACAAGCAATGGGCAATCTCCTCTGTAAGTCCTTTTTATTGCATTTCAGAGTTGTCTGGCTTTCCCTCTTACATGGCAATTCACTTTGCGTTCACTTATAAAACCTTTGCCACTCTCTTGATTTATTGCTTTCTTAATCTGAAATAAATATAACAACTTAAAATAGCTTGTTGCTTTTTAGGTAAGGCAACACATAGCAGATTGTGTGAATGACTACAGGACTCAGGAATGGAAAGTGACAGAACAAGTGCAGCCCATTACCCAAATGTATCCCAAAGATCCATGCGCTATATTGTGATTTCTCTCCTCCCTGGCACAGCTTATCCAGAGGTTCTGGCATGAAATGTCCCCTCTGGGCCTGTGGCAAGTACTGTGCCTCTTCATGAGAGAGAGAAGCACTCTGTCCAGCACCATCTGCCATTGGTTTCCAACAGATCAGAGTCAAGCTGCTAAGGCAGCTCTGGCTTAGGGAGAATTTGGTCCTAACTGTGACAAGAAACGCAAACAAAAATGAAAATTAACACCTAACGCTGTCATGTAATACAAAACTGTCAGAGCCAATTCTAAACCCATCAGGCTTTACATCCATTTGGACTATTTCAAGCATTTTGTGGGCATTTTTCCCTTGACTACATTCTTGGTTTCAGTCAGTAAGATTGGTGTCCCAGTTAGGAGACAGGGAGAGGTAAACACAGAGACCTTTGAAGTAAATCACTCCCCTGATTTATTTCTGTCTCACCTCTGCAGGATGTAACATTGCTTCTATTTTTCGTCATGATGTTTGAAACATTAAAGTCTTAAAGTAGGCATTTAGTTCCCTGTTTTCAAAACATTTACTCAACAGAGGACTGGGGTTTCATGTTTGCTGCCTGCACAACGAGGTGCCTTTCATGAGCTGCAAAAACAGTGGGGCTGAAAATTCCCTGCCATTCTCAGGCAGCTCTCAGGTGGGGTGTCCCAGTGCCCATGGCTAATGGAAGTATTTTGTGTTTGATACAGGAAGAGCAGGCTGCCCACATCCAGAGGTGCTTCTGGGATCTGCAGCTCCAGGCTTGCTGCTCTGAGGCTGCTGTGGCAGCTGCTGCTCAGACCTTAAGGGTCTCTTAAGGGTCAAGGACTCCTTTGTGCAGAGCAAGTTTTCCAAGGCTGCAGATCTGTGCTTTTATTTTTAACTTGTCCTAGAGCCACGCACTCTGGAGATACTATGGCTACATCTTGTGAGGCTGAGCTGAGCCATCCACACTGGGGTTGATCTAAGCAGTCCCCACACAGCTGGGTTGTTGCAAGGTTGGGGTGTTTGCAGGGCTAGCAGCCCCAGCACAGCCTTCCAGGGCTTCCAGGTGGCCTCCTGAACCATCATCTGAAACAGGGAGTGTGAAAACTCTGCTTAGGAAGGCAACCTTGAGAGGTGTGACCTGCAGCTTGGGGCCTTTGAGGTGCTCCCAGTCTGCAGTTGCAGGGCAGCTTTTTCATAATGGTCTGTTCACCTCGAATTTCAATTTGTGGCCAAGTGAAGTAAGCCCAGGCAACCTTTCCTAAAGCAGAGGGCTATGAACACACTGAGTAGAATGACACTGAACAGGACCAAGAGCCATTCTTGTCCCTTTCATGTTGCTGGCTCCTGTGGTTGTTTCCCAGTGAATCTGAGAAATGCCGCGTTTCAGTCCTTTCAAAATGCAATTTTTTTGAAAGTGTCAATTGTTCATTTCAATCCAATTTGAAGCAAAACCCTAACAGACATATTTTTTTGCCAATTGCCCTTTCTTTATATTGGCTAGCTCTATTAATTGTGGCAAATGATCCATAGTACTGCAGTGTATCAAGGTAGGTGCCATATGCTGTATAAAAGGAAACCACCCTGGTGTGTCTCTATTATTTCAAGTTCATAAACAGTGTGCTCCTACAGACTTGTAGTAGGTGCAGGAGGTCTTTTAACAAAAGCTTTGTGAAGTGTGGCTGTAAATATCAAATGCTGAGTAAAGAGAATAACCGTTTTCAGAATGCAATGCAAACCTTTGAAAGATAAGCACAAACAAAACTTATATAAGCAATGTGTCTAAATAAAAAAATGGAAGAAGCAGTCCTGCAGGAAAGGAAAGGAGAATGATTAGTGCTAAATTCTGTTATTAATATTAGTCTTGTTCATTCAGACTAATATATTCCTAGCAATCCCTGCTGACTTGTACAACATCGGCTGATATTTATTGCATTGAAATGGTGAAGATGCTTTAACTGATCACAAATGAGCATGAATGATCATCTGAGCACACACAGGGCAATGATATTCCATCAGCAAAGTACAGCAAAAGTCAACAGCAAAGTCAGAGTTGCTTCAACTTCCAAGGCTTTTCTTGTAAGTCTATTGTAGTGGGCCAAGGACATGTTTTCAAATGTATTTCAATGAAAAAGAATCAATTAATTTTAAAAAAAACCCTTATGCCTCCAGTGTTGCCATCAGAGTGATGTGATTTTGTCATGCATGCTACAAACTCGTCCTACAAAATGTCAGCATTTCTGTGTCCAATTAGGTAACGTGGTACTGTGATGTGATTAGTGACCTTACCCATTTTGTTTTAAATGTTTTGATTGAAAAGTTACTGTTTCTTTGGAACAGAGTTTTTTTTCTCCATGTTTTGTATTTTTCTGTAGCAGTTCTGTATATGAATCACATTAAGAAGAGAGTAAAACTGAATTACATTATACGTGACCCAAGTACAAAGGTTCAAATCAGATTTTCCTTAAACATTGCATTCATGATTATGTTCATGATTATACAGTCTTTTAATAAAATGAAATGACAGGGATATGACATATTCCAAACAGAGGTCAGATAATTAATTCACACATCAGACGGTTTTCTCTTGCAGCTTTCTAAAATTCTTCTGAGTCTGGTACGTCTCTCTAATTCAGTGTAACCTGAACATTTGTGAAATGGTGTTCATTATGTCTGAATTCTTGTATCCCGTCACAGAGATTATTTTCCTGACTATATGCACCACAGAGTAAGGATTTAGCCATGTGGGTCTTCCTTCACAGTCTGTGGATTGATGCTTCTTTTTGGTATATAAATGGATGAGCCTCAGGACATGTGATAGACACCAAAATTTTGCTTATAAATTATCCAGAATATTTAATACAGTTTTTATCATGTGGTCAGTTGAAAAAACTTTTCCTGAGGAGCAGGAAAGAGAAAGTAGAAAATTGACATGATTAAATTCGAAAGGTCTATGGCTGAAAAATTAAGAGAAGGTGTCAAGGAACAATGGATCCAGCTCTCTGCTACAGTTGAGAGCATCTATAGAGCCCCTTACTTAAAGAGGAGGGCAATTGAACCTTCAGGTAGCCAACAAAGGACAACAATAAATCCAAGTCCAAACAGAAGTCTGCTTGTCACAGTGGACGATTAGGGCAGTCATGAACAGGGCCCCAAGGCACTATTCTATTAGGCATGATATATAAATAATAAGGTGATATATTGTAGCCAGAGTTATTAGATAGGCTTTTATTAGGAGAAAAAATTGCTTCCTTCAAGTGATGTGACTATAAGAAGTAGAGAGAGCATGTGGTCTTTGGTGATCAGTTCTGCTCTGAATATTGACAATATAAAGAAATAATTTTATAAAAAATACTTGGTCATATATTTGCACAAAATAAGTGCAGCATTGAAGATTATTCTTAAAAGTGGTCTTCTGTGTAGTTTGGTGCTCATTACAGTTCAAACAGGAACAATAAAACATACAAACATCTGAAGAACTAAAGTATGCAAAGAATTCACTGACTTTTGGCCTTCTTTCTTCTGCAGATGAATACTTTCACTTGTCATTGGAAAACCCGCCAGCACAGCCTGCTCTATGATTAGTAATGCATTCTGCTGTCAGGGAACTGGCAGCTTTCAGCCTCCAAACAAGGGCTTGTAACAACAGAGTAAGTGCACATGCTCATGTTGTTTTGATGGCACTTCTATTTTTTCCATCGTGTGTGTTATATCAGTCTCTTTCGTCCTTGTCTCACTAATATCCTCCTGGTAGTGTCTGTACATTTCTGCAATTGCCTATCCATGCTGACTCTCTTTATGGTGGTTAAAATCCTTGCAGAACCCTATTCATAATAACTCACTTGAGCTATTCTTGATGGGTACATCAAGGTCTTCTGTTCTTCTACCACATTTTTTGCTTCTTTATTACCTTGGATGAGATTCATATAAAAATTTTAAAGGCATTTCTTTGCCTGTGTTAAAACTCAATGAAATATTCCCTTCTGGTCCATTGACCCTGTTGCTATGAGTGGACACAATGCCACCAATGAATATTGAAACCTTTATCTCTAATGCTTTGGCATTAAACTTCCTCTGTGTGAAAAGGTGCTGTCTTCCTTTCTGCTAACTGTTCACCAGCCATTAGTTTTTCTAATACATTAGGCACAGTTTGGGGAAGGTTTGGACTCCCTCCTTCTCTTGTTCTGTTGCTGCATATTCACTTCATAATGTTCTCTGCAGAAATCATGACCTAAATGGAGTTTGCTTAAACCCCAGCTTGCTTGTACCCTTCTGTATGTGAACAGAATGTTTTTCCAATACCATCACTGAATCTTCTCCTTCCTTCTCTCCACCCATTTATTTGTTTGCTTTTGCCCTCTTTTGGCTATACATAATTTTCAGAAGAGAATTACTTCAATTGTAAGTGCAAAAATAACACCAGCAGTATGTTACAGGAGCTTAGGATGAAAAGAAACTTTCTCACAAGGCATAAACCTTTCTGACTTTTTTTTTTTTTCAATATTTTGTAGTTGGGATGGTGCCTTTAAAACTATTTCAATTTTAATTCCTACAACTCTCTGCAATTGATTCTACCTGCAGATAGTAACATGAATCAGAGTATTCTCTAGGACGACTGATAACCACTCTTTTTCCATCCACCAAAGATGTGCTCCTCAACCTTGTAAGGCTTAAACTAAAGTAAAAATGTTTGCTGATAAAATTATGAGGCCAAGCACTCCTGGTGGACACCTGGCCCATAATATAATTAGCAAAACTATAAGTGTACCAATATAAGCCAAGATTATATTTGAGGTTTAAGTTAGTAAAAAAGTGAAAAATAAGTTTAAAAATTCATGCACTTAGATGGAATTACAAATGGCACAGCACAGGTACAAGTTCCTACCCTAGACCTGGCCTGAGGGAAATGGAGGCTTCACTGCTGGCTGTAGGTAATTGCAATGGAAACAGAAATTCTGCTTTGTATTTCTCAAAAAACTGACCAGGAGCTCCCTGTGTATTCTCCCTTTGTCCTGTCCCTATCAGATCAGTTATTTCCTACTTCTTCTAACTCTTTGTCTCCTTCATTTTCACCCAAATGAATGAAGAATAAATTTCCCAATAAGGGAATAAAAGGAACAGAATTTGCTACAAAAATTCCCCAAAGGCATACCATGGTTTTACTTTCTTCATTCCACAGCTGCAAATCCTCATTGCCTTTGATGGTGCTGAGGAAGGACTGAATCTGACCCTGCCCTTTAATACTTAACTTTTCCAGCATTTTCTTCCTTTTTGGTTATATAGAGAACTCAGCCGGAAATCTCTGCACAGCTCAGTCTTTCTTGAATTTGTAGTGATATCATGGTTAGCTTCTTCACATTTTTTATCATGTACATCCAATCAAATCCTGTCAGACAGTCTAAAATATCTGTTCCCAACCTCCTTCCTCAGCCCTAGGAAGCCAAAAGCAGTTAGGTTTCCAGGGATAAGAAAGTAACTTAGAGACCTGTCCTCATTCAGTTCTGTTCTGCTGCAGGCCCCATGATCATGGGCAAATAAATTGGACACTTAGTGACATTTCTCATCTCCAAGGGGTACAGACCTGTTAAACATGCTCTGAGCCTGTAGGATGGCAAAAGTATAAGGTGCAGTGAAGACATGAGTTTTGAGAGGTATTATGAAGAAAAAAAGTATTATCAGAGCGTTGCAGTGCATCTGCAGTCAGCAAGAAACAGTTAATACATTTCCTGAATCCTGACATGATGAACTTTAAACTTTTATCTTTGGACAACAACATATCCAGCTTTTTTTTTTTTTCCCCCTATCACTTTAGCTTTATGGCACTGTGTGGGTGAATATCAGAAAACTGCAGAGTTTATGAGGAAAAGTAAACAATGCTTGGTAATTTCTTGGATTAATATTTCTGTTACAGGCATGCCTTTTCTTGTGTACAGGGTTTTTTTAAAAAAGCAGAAGTCACAACATATACTGAGCACCCATGCAATTAAAGAGTATTCTGTGCCATGAGATAGACTTTTCTTTGTGATATTTTTACATAGCTGGAGTTAATGCTGAATATAATCTACATCCAATCAATGGTATTGTGCATCATCAGATGAAAAACATATTCAACATAACTGCTGTTAGTTCCTGTTTAAAGCCCTAATCAGAATCTATGCCAACATGTAATCACATTGCAGAATAAATGGCTGTAATATCAAGTATGTGGAATAGATACTGAGACATACTAAAAGACTGCTTGCCATCTCCAGAAATAATTGCTGAGAGGTTTCCTTGGAAATGCCTCAAACCACATGACCAAGTGTCTACAACAGCTTTTACAGTACAGAGTGCAGGGCAAGGACCTGTCCAGCTCAGAAGCCAATAAATACAGGGAGGGAGAAGGTGCCCAGGAGGCTGGTCTCACCTAATTCCTTTCTGATCACAGTCCTCCATAAAGGTCGGGTACCTCGATACATTTAAGACTAAAGGATGCAGGGATTCCAAGGTGAGTTCTCTGAAAGTACCTGAACATCTGGACTAGAAAAATATTTTCAGTGATGTTAATGTCTATTTGTGCTGTTAAGAACCTCCTGATTATGAGTGGTTTATCCCAGGAAACCCATGTGGCCAGAGAAGACCCTTTCGACGAACAATCCTCTCCTTGCTTCACTCTGCACAGAAATGTCCTGGTGATGAGTCAGGCAGCCACCCTTGGCTCAGTGGGGTGCTCCAAATCTCTCTCACAACAACCAGAGCTAAGCAGCACAGCAGAATTTTTATGGCACTTTGTTCCTCTAGTCCAGGTTCTTAATTGTCAACCCGAGTGCACAAGAATCCCACTGCCCTCACAAGTGCTCTTCTCATTGAAGTTATGCCAGTCTCAAAAGTTTCTCTTTGCCACACAGCCCAGCTTGTCTGGAGCGTTTAGCACATCTCTGCTATCCTGGAATTTTGGGCTGAAACAGTAGCCAAGCTGACAAGCTGCAGAAGGCAGTGATGTGTGGAGGGCCTGTGAACGAAGCCAGGGAGGAGAGGTGTTCAGCCAGCTGGGGATGCACCTCGTTTAAGGACCAGGATATGGAATGCTGTGCAGCTCCCAGGCACTACTGTGGGAAGAGAGGTTTCATTCTGGTGCACAGCTTTGTGAGCTCCAGTGACAGCTGTGGGACAAGGAGGTGATTTATAAAAAAGGCGGAGTTAATTTTATGTGTTTCTAATCTGTTCCCTTTCTCTTGTGCCTCTCCTAAATCTCCACTGTTCCAAAAGCTCATTCTGGGTGAGACCTTTGTCAGAGCCCAGAAGGCATTAAGCCTGGGAGGCAGTCATGACAATGAGTGTCACAAACTGTTTTTTAAGGCCAGAATGTTCATATATACAAACATCTGCATCCTGCATTTGAAGGGGCTGTGAAATTGCTAAACAGACCTATTATGTGGTGATTCTTTGGCCATTTTCCTCTTATTGCTGCTATCTGATTGCCAGGGCCTCGCTACTCAGTGGCTCACGGGGTGGGTCTCTGCTGGGTTGTCCTGCCTCGAGCCCGTGGTCCTGGAGCCAGGTACCACTGTCAGGCACGTGGTTTGTCCCCAGTGTCCATTCTGTCCAAGAGGGGCCTTTGGGCCAGCACTGCAGGTGCCCTGGTGAGGCACGGTGTGTGCCAGGACTGCTGCTCCCTACGGCGCAGAGCATCCTTTGCTCACCATCTTCTCGGCCTTTCCTATCACGTTCTGGTTGGCTCAGCTCCACGAAATTGGAGATGTATGGATCTGTCTTGCTGCTCCCAGAAAGTCTCTGCACTGCTTTAGAGAGAGCTATCAAGCATGTCCAGTGACTGTCACTCTCCCTCGTCTGCTGGAGCCTCTGGACCCATCTAATTAAGATGCTGCACTTTACTCTGGGTGTGTGTGCACACAGAGCACTCAGCACAAAAGAAATCTGTCTTCCCTTCACTGCCTCTCTCCTGTTTGGACAAAATGAAAATCAAACTCTGCAGTATAAACATGAGGGCTACAAAAGTGTTTCTGGCTTCTTTGGATGTTGCTGCTATGGAACATACAGACCAATAACAGAATTATGATTTAAACACTCTCCCCACCATGAATCTGCTGTTGCACAGTTTTTAATAAAATAATTTGCAGCCGCTTCCAATCAGTTGTGTCAGCAGATTTAGTTCATTTTTGAGGCCCAGCAGGGATGACAGTCTATTTGTTATTAGAGTAATAAATAAACAAGGAACTTGTCAGAAGCAAAACTGCTATGTGTGCCTTTGTAAGATAAATGCTGCCTTTGAATAGACAAATATTTACAGTTTTACAGACCAAAATTGTCATCCTAGCTGAAGGCCTTGTATTGTGAAATTAAAGAAAAAAAATATGATTTCTAGATCTTTCCAGTGAAGGCAAAGATAGCTCTACCTAATGAAAATGGATCAATAGATTTCATGATAATGAGCAGGTCATTTTAGTAAAGACATGGCCCTGTAACCCCAGAAATTTATGTTGGGTATTTATGTCAGCATGCTACTGGTATAGCAAATATTAAAATCGTTTAATATCACCTTCTGTTTCATGTCCCTGAAACTGCACTACATATGTTTTCTGAGGCTTTTTGCAGGAGGTTTTCTGAAACACTTTAGAGGAATTAGGAGAAAGGATTTACTGAAAATCAATGTGATTCCTGATTCGAGTGCTGTAGAGGCTTTGAAAATCTTCAGAGGAGAATGCAGGAGGCTGGTTTGTTTATTCCAGCCTAGCCTATGTGAAGTTGAATGTTTGGGGAATTACTGTATTTTATACAGAACTGGAAAAGAAATGTTAAGTTTTAAGTTTATTATACAGCAAGAGATCTCCTATATGACTATTCTTCCGTGGTGGTAAACCAGTCACTGCATCAACAGACAGAAAGAAATGCAGAGTTGAGGGGTCAAAACAAGATTGGCAAGGCTCTTAAGAATGAAAAGATGTGAAGCATGAAAGCAAAAGGATGCCAGCTGTTATCAACTTTTAGGAGTTAAAGTTCCTGCATTTCATTAAAAATCAGGGAGGAAATAAAAGATTCATCAAAGTGAAGTGAAAATTCTGCTTCTCCTAAAAGAATTCCCAGGAGCTCTCAGAAACTCCCAAGAGGAGTTAACACCTCTCAGACCAGGCATTACTGTACATTTAATTCAGTCTTAGACAGAACACGTTATGTGCAGGCTGCTCCTCGTGGTGTTCAGATCCATCATTGTGTTTATTTGCTTCAGTAAAATGCATCAACCATGGGCAGAATCACTGAAGTTTGGACAGTTCCAATATGAAGTGTAGCCACAGCTTCCAATTCCGTGATACAAATGCAGGGTTTTGTTGGAAGCAGGAGTCTAAATGAAAAATGGCATTGCTAGTCATGAATGGGGTTTTTTTTGGGGTGATGTATGTTAGACAGGAGCTGCTGAGGAATGAAGTTACCTTACTGAAGATGCCAGTGTTACCTGTCCTTGTGCTTTGATATAAGGAATCTGTAACTCCAGCCAGCAAGTTCGTTTGGAAAATTATGATTCTCTTAACTTATGCTACCTCTTATGATCTTCATGCTATAATTATGTATTTTAAAAAGTGTTCAGAGGGAAGTCACAGCTGGGGGTTGACTTTAAATTACTTCGTGAGCTGCATCAAATCTCATTTAGAAGCAGGTAAGGCTTACTGAGGGCTCCCTCAGAGTTTCCCTTCAGGCAAAACTTTGATTCCTGTTCTGTGTTGTTACAGTGTGATGACAGCCTACATGTAAGTCCAGGGCTGATCTCACTTGCCCTAATTTGTCAGTGTGACTATCACATTTACCTTGTTTATAAGCATGTTACTGAAACAAGAATTGTTCCTTTTGCATTTCACAGAAACTGAAGTGCAGAACTTACTGCTATTACTTTAGTGGTATTTTTATAAGCTGGATTCATCTTTTGGTGTTGTCATTATAACAGAGTTTATTATGATCTGCAAGCTAAATAGCCTAAGCAGCAATAAGAAGCAAATTAAAAACCCCAGAGCAGTATGATTTCATTTTTCTTCACTGTGATCTAACTGTAATGTAAAGCTTGCTTTTCTTTTAAGGGGAAATAAAATTTGCTCTTCTGTCACCTTGTTTCTCTTTTAAGAGACTACCTCATTGCCCAATTCACCAAAAATAATTTCCTAAGCCCATTCTTTGTGCTGTGTCCTGATGTACACACAATTTGCTGAGATCATTTTTTGACTGTCACCCAGCAAGCCACACTACAACTGTGCTTGTGCCCCACATGGGACACAGAGAAGCAAGATTAACCACCATCTAATTTCTACTTTTGTCATAAATGTTGCCTATAACACATGGCAGACAAAGTGAGCTCTCTGAGGAGTTTGACACAGCCACTGTCTGGCAGTCTGGGTGGTAGAGAATATATTATTTATCATACTCAATGGGATGAGGCGGGCACTGAAGCTACTTATTGGAGCAGCTGTGAACCCCCAATCTCCTTAATTTTCAAAACAGGTAATTAACTGGAAAGTCATTTATAATAACTACTGACATCTCCAGAAACCACAGAATGGGTTGTTAACTTTGCAGCTTTATTGTACTGATATTTTTGTTGACAGTTTTGTACTGAAGTCTGTCAGAAAATCACATATTCTTTATATTGAAGGAGAAATATATCTGAACATTTCTGACATGTCAATATTAGCCTTGGAATCACCAGAAGAAGTGGTTAGAAGATGGGTGATTTGGAGGCCAGAGCACTGGGTTGTTCTCAGCTGTGCTTGTTTTTTAACCACTGCGTGGAAAAATGACCAGAATCCCAGCAAGTTGCATTTCATGTAGTAAGAATTTTTCCATGAGCTCTATTTGAATGCTGAATGGAATCCTAAAATAAAAATATGCCTTTGTGTAAAGTCTGACATGTTGGGAAGGGCAGAGGACCAGCAGGCATAAGGCTGCTTCAAACAAAAATCTGCTCTGCTTCACTCCAGCTTAAGTAAAGGGCCAAGGTCCAGGACACTGTGAAGAATGAATTGGTTCTAACAGGGCTGTCATTCCAGATAAGCAATCAGATATTTAAAGTGGTAATGTGGAGAATCATGTTATGAGTCCGTGTATGAGAACTGACTGGTAAATGGAGTCAGTTGTGGCATCCAGGTGCAGTGACAAGGGTCTGGCAAATGCATTAGACAGATGAGAGGCATCAGATCGGTGCCCTTACTTTATACTCTGCTTGGCTGTGATAAAAACTTCCATCTTCAGATGACTATCAGGGAGGCTTAGGCTGAATTTTCTGCTCTTCTCAGGAAGGTTGCTCAGGGTGAAAGACATCTGATTTAAGCAAATGTTTCTGTGGAACATTTCTGAGCTGTGAGGTGTCTTTATTACACTGTTTGATTCCTGTGAACAGAAGGGAGAATTCAGCAGAAACCCGGTCTTTGCAAACCAAATATCATTTGTCAAAATATACTTGATATTAAAAACCTAAGCCCCAAATATGTGGCAGTGAGCAGCAGTGTAGGCTATCTATCAGGGGTTTTTCTTCTAAACTCGGCAGCATTGTTCTGGAGTTTGTGTTTGTCTTAGAAAACTACTGTCTGTGGCTGTTAGACAATGAGAGAAGCTCTTTGAACCTCACAAACCACAGATTTATGACACCTCTAGCAACAACAGCAGCTGGTTGGTAAGAGTGATAACAGAAACCAGGATTGTGCAGAAATTAAAAAAACCACTCAGCAATGAGTAATTGTGCATCCATTGAAACATGTCCCGGGAACAGAGTTAGGCAAAGGGGCAGTACTTGGAAAAATTCATCCCATTGCAGAGGGAGCACGTGTGGAGCAAGCATGTTGAGGTGGTGTTTTGTGAGCAGTATTCTCCAAATGCCATTTTTGTGGTCTTAATTTAAAGACATTCAAGGTTGAAAAACAGAAACTGAAATAATCGGTCAGGAAAATGAATATGAAATACTTTTCATTCAAAATCTACCTGAGAACTTGGATCTTTGAGGCAGATTCTCCTGTTGACTTTACCCATTATTAACACACAATAAATGCTGTTCCCCAGAATATCCAACTCATTTTGTGAGGGCTGTGAACATGGAGTGGACAACAGAATTCAACTCTGAGATTTTATTTACTAAGTGAAATTTTGTTTCTGTGTTTCTACGTTTGCCTAATTTAATTGGGTTTTGTCTATTGTAGTGGGAAGCACATCTTCCTTCTTTGCTGAACATAAAATTAGCTTTCATTGGCGATTTGGGTTTGTTTGTATCTATATAAGCTTTTTCTCTAAATTAGTTTGTTCTTTCTAAAGCAAATATCACTCTCATATTTTGGAGGTGCAGAAAATTTGTAATCTTGTTTCTTCATTTTCCTTATTATGTTGTGTTAATTTATGTATACATTAACATGTATTTGCATGATTTATTCATTTAAAGCTGTACATGTTTATTTGAAAAGGAACTCAAAGAGCTTTATCACAAAAATGCTAAATTCAACACCATTGACAAGAGTGTGTGTTTTTGGACTTCAGCCACAAGAACAAAAAATGGGTCTATCATTTCATTTGATTAAAAAAACTTTCTGAAGAGGAATTTTCTATTATTGTAGTTACTGAGGGTGAAATTCTGCAAGAAATATGAGGATTAAGGAGAAAGTGTTGGTTCAAAGGCTCTACTGCATAAGACATTGTCTGGAGTGTTTTCTTCTGGTCCTTGTGTAAGTCTGGCGGATTTAGAGGAGGCAACAGTAGATCAGGCCAGACCTAATGATTGTGAAGTGTAAGGAAGCATTAACTGCTGTGGAACAGAATTCACAAAATCCATTTGCAGCAAACCAGGAAAATAAGTTTCTTCTCTACAATTAAAGTTGATAAAGAAGTGAAAATATCTTCATGAAATTAAAACCTAACATTTGCTAATGTTCTAAACCCAGAAGTTCCTTTCCACTACTTGTAACAATGAAATCAATTTAATGGAAAAAAAGGAAACTTTCAGGAAATTGTCAGATGGTGCCGGGCCTTCTTCAGCTGTAAGCATGTTAGACCAGAGCTAAGTCAAAGGAAAGAATTAATTCCTTCTGGGATCAGTCCTTGGATCCAATCTCCACTGCAAATCAGAGCTCTGACCTTGACCCTGCAATGAAGAAGTCTTCAAGGTGTAGCATTTACTACCAGCAAGAGAGAAAGCAGTCCTGGGGGGGTCTCTTATTTGCCACCCTGTCACAGGAACAGTGCAATGTAAGAAACTTATATTTCTAACATAAAAAAGGCCATATGTCCATTCCAGTATAACACAGCTTTGCCTTGGATTTTTCTGTTATGAATATTGACATTTCCTAAGTTAAAATCAAACTCAGCAAGGCAATGATGCATCTTTCTTATTATTTTTTAATAAGATTCCTGTTGCTGTAATAGTTTCAACTTTTCAACTACTTTTTGCCAAAAAAGATTAAGTCACCACTTCAGCCTCTTGTTTAAAATAGTTGAAAATTATGAAACTAAACTAAAAAAAAAAAAAATCATGTAGAGAAGCTGAGTGGAAAATTGAAAAATCTGTAGCAGTTCATGGTGCTGTGTAAAATAATTGTCATTAATTGCTGTTTGGAGCAGGAAATAAATGATTTTCAGTTGATATTACGTAGAAAATAACTTAATGACAGTTGCTATTAAATGGGTGAAATTGTAAAAAAGTAGTCAATGAAAAATATTGAGCATGGAAAATTTTTCTATTAGGAAAATGTTTCATTAAATGCCTTGGTATTCAGCATATGGACCATTTATCCACAGTCCTCTCCCATTTTCTGATAGGTCATCTCAACCTGATTAAAGAGCACTGTCAGAGCACTCCTGCACTTTGGGATTGGATTGCTGTGCTCTGGCTGGGACAGAGCTCCTCAGGCTCTCAGTTAATTGCAGCCAGAGCCCCTCTGCAGCCTCACCCACCATCCCTGCTGGAAATCCCTGCACACCCTGCCTGAGCTCCGGCTCCAGGACTGGCTGCAGGTGTGGGGAGCAGCCTGACCCTGTTTGCTGCCTCTGTGGGTCACCCCACGTCACCAGAGAGGGGGCCTGGAGACAGCTGAGCTTTGGGTTGGACTGAAGCTCGCTGGTTTTCTGGCACAATTCTCCAGCTCTTCCTCCACAGCAGCTTCTGGCTTGCTCTGCTCCCTCAGGAAGGATGTCCAGAGTTTCTACCCTGTGCCCAGGGGTGTCTCCACGGTGTTTCACCTGCCAGTGGGGGTGAATCCACTGAGGCTGGTCAGTTCTTCTTGCCTGAAAATGCCCTCTTGCTTCAGTGCTGAGATTCTTTGCTTGTAATTGCTCTGAGATGCCATAATTGTTATTCACTGCAAAGCTAATACAGGCCTTGCTGGGAAGAAAGAGCATTTAACTTCTCTATGTTTTTCTCTCCAAGCCACAGTGCCTCTCTGACCACCCATTATTCTAGGAAAGCATTAGAAGAGAGGCTTCCAAATCCCTGGATTTGCAGAAGCCAGCAGAACCAGGCAGGATCAGCTGCGTGGGGCTGTTGACTTCAGAGATTTTTCTCTGTACAGTCCTTACCAGAACTTCTGAAATAGGGTGGGCAAGACATGCAGGGAGTGGTGATCAGGCTGATTGCAGATAGTGCAGATACAAGGGTTACCCCAACAGCTACAGGGCTGCAGTGCAGAATGATGTTTCTGGTGTCCTTTGCCTTGGGAGAGAAGAACCTGCTCCTCTAAATAGAAGCTGCTCCTTTTTTCAAAGAGTTGAAGAGCTCATCCTTTTCAGGTTCAGTTTTCTCTGCTTTACCTTGAGGTCAGGATTCAGTCCTGAACAATTTTGAACAGGAAAAGAGTGTTTTTTGCTCAAGCAATCCAATTTTAAGCTGCTCAGTCTGCAGTTCTTTTCACACATACCCACTCTTCACATGCTCTTGATGATCTGCAAATAAACAAACAAAAAAAATCAACAGCCACCAGTTGTGAGTTGGCCAGCCCACTCTGTTGGATTGCACTGGAATTGTGTAGGCACAGGGATATTAAAAGAACTGTGTTGAAAAGGTTTTGTGTATAAGGCTGAACCTCGTACAGAAAACGTATGTGATTGTTATTGCACAGAACTGGATTACACAATTAGCTGAGACAGAAATAACAGAGCCTTTAAAAAAATCCTCTTCATTCTCGTTTACTTTATTCTGTGAATCAGAGAGATCCAAGGCTAAATAATGAAAATAGGAAAAAAGCATCCAGGTCCCATGATGGGCAGCAGACAGCTCAAATTCCTGTCACCACACAGAACTCCTCACTGGCTCAGGAGCAAAACAGACCTGTAACCTGAAGGTTTAAAATTTAAGAAACAAATCAGAGGTCAGATCTCAGTTTCACCTGTGATCTTGGCCTACCCTACTGTTTGGAAATCTTGGATTCTTCTTACAGCATTATGGCATGAGGCTTCAGCAAAAATTCCAGCATGGATGCTGATGTGTAGAGGTGAATTCAGATTACATTTGGACTGGGATCAGAATTCAAAATTTGTGGTGCTGAAGTAGGTAAGGGCCCTGTGTTGTGGGTTTAGCCTTCTTTGCTCATGAAACTCATATTTTTGGATTGTAGCTTTCCTGGGTAGGCATCCAAATCAATATGTACATGAATGATGTACAAAACATGAAAGTCAGGTTTTCTAAAGAGCTCTACAGCCACATTTTGAATGATGTTGGTGTGTCAGTAGCTGCCTAACCAGAATTGCAGAAGTGCCTGCCCACTCCCTTCTGACTGATTTCCACTGAGCTTTTGGAATTTCATTAAGGGTTAGCTGACTTGTTCAAGTTGCTGGAGGACTTCAAACACGGGCCCTGCTTGTGCTGGGAGGGCAAGTTTCACCCATCTGTATTGGGCATAAATCTGTGAGTCAGATCTTTCTGCACATCTTATGCGTGGGATTTCCAGGGAGAGATGCCTGCACAGTGTTTGCAGCAACTCTGGAGCTGCTTCCCTGCAAGTGAGGTGAAGCTGGGAACAGCACAGTTCAGTGAATGAGTCTCTACTGTGTGGGTCAGGCACAGGCTTGGGGATAGGTTAACCTTGGAATTGCTGGTGCAAATTCTGGTGATGAGCAGCATGGAGTGTGTGTGTATCTCTAGGAGAGTGAGGATATCAATAATCTGATAGAAAGTCCCTCAAGAAGGCTGGTGCTTGCTGCACCTTGAGCAGGGCAGAAATTCTGAGAAATAAATCTTGTGATCTTTCTGCTTTCCAGCTGCTCCTTTCAAGTATACAGTGGAAGGCCAGGCAGTTTCTGCCTTCATTGGGGGCCATTCACTTGTCCTTGGGAGCTGTTGCTGATTAATTTGAATGTGGCTAAGATAGCTGGCAGACTGAACACTATGCTTGCTTTTCTATTTCCCTTTCTCTGCATTTTCATGGGGTGCAGTATCACTGTAATTCACATGTGAATGTTCGTTTGAATGGTGTTATTGTTGCAAAAAAAAGTTTAATAGGAGCCCGAGGGTGTAGAATATTATTGAAATGAAAGTTTTTTTGAAACTCATATTTTAGAGCTCATTAACTTACACAGTTCTGTGGGGGGTAGGGATCAGTAAATGAACAGCGATTATAGATAATCTCTGTGCTGATGTCTGCCTTAGCTTCCTGTCTAGCTCTGTGTCTAGATAGACAACCACTGATACAATGGTACATATGGTACAGAGACAGAATTTCTCTTTGGAACTCATTGTTTAACAATGGATAAAAATACAAGATGACTGCACATCTAATCTTTGACTTGAACTCAAAGTCAAGTCAGAATGGGAACCAAGAGAGTCAAAGCTCATGAGCTGGGCTCCATGGGGAACCAGCAAGGTCAATTTTCAGTTCAGAATTCGTCTTTCTTTGGTGGTTAGTTTGGTTCCACATCTGTTTAAAGAACCCCTAAAGGCTGGATTTTTTTTCTTTTGTAGAAACATACGTTTCCTTCTGCCCTTCCATAGAAGAACTTGAATAATTTTTACTGGTTTCCCAGCCTTAGAAAATAGCAGCTCTAAAAAGTAAAGTTTGAGAAAATTGGGTAGATGAAAATAGGAAATTTTCCTGCTCTGATCCAGGAGTGGCTGCTCAATTTAGCTCTAACTTGTGGTGGACACAGCACAAGAACCTGCTCAATATCATACAAAGACACTGAAGGATACCTAGACAGAGTAGATCTCAAGTAATTTGTGACACTTCTGCAGCTCTGACATATGGAAAAGGCTTAGAGAGTGTTCCTGACTGTAAACTTCATTTTGTAATTTATTAGATACAACCTCCCCCCCGATTCACTGTATTTATATTATTCTCCTTTTCCTGCAATTTTGGTTCAAGCCTTCCCAAAGCTATCTACAGATTTGGCCACTCTGTGCTCTCCTCTGCTATGCCTCACCTCTCTTGCTACTCTGTTTTCCCATAAGGCTTTTCCCTCACTGCTGTTCTGCTTCCTTAACCCAGAATCTCTTCCTCTGATGTTTTGCTCTTCTTGCTCCCTTGGAATTCATCATCTTCTTGTCCTACAGGACCTCTGCTCCCGTTATTTCACCCTGAAGATTTCCTTGTCCTCACTCCAACTCCTGGCAGGATTAGGAAGCACTGTCTGCAAGAGTGACTTCCATCTGCAAGTTTCAGCACTGTATGCCCAAGGCAGCATGGAAGGGATTGGTTTTTATTTTAAAACACTATTTGGGACTAATAAGAATTCCTGATTAAGTTTTTCAAATAAAAAATAAGAGTTGTTACAGGGATAACCCTAGGGTTCCATTATTTCTCTTTTTTAGCATACAGTATTTCACAGTGAAGATATTGGGTCCATTTAAACTTCACATTCCCACTTCATGGCTCCCAGAATATGTAATTCCATCCAGTCCTACAGGCAGAGCCCAGCCTGGGTCCCTCACACTGCCCGGAGCCACTGCGAGGGGCGGGAAAGGAAAAAGCAAGGCTGACTTCTGAGATGGGGCTGGAGTTTTTTCTTTTAGCTGACATCCCAGTGGCTTTGCTGATAGGGGCTATCTCCACGGTTATCTTGTGGCAGTGGAACTGGGACAATTCCAAGGGCTGACAGAATTTGCTCTCTTGAGTGTACTGATGTCAGCAGTACTGCTGTACATACAAGTGGCACTCAGTGTGCTGGAAACGCTGTCCTCTAACAACAACACACTGAACTACCCCTCTCTTTCTCTTCTTGATCATTTGCCCACTCCAGGTTTTCTTTTTTTTTTTTTTCTTTCCCCTTTTTCTCATTTTCTTTCCACTGCTGCTGGAAATTTAACAAGAAAATTTCCTTTCTCCAGCCTTGTAGCCAACTGCAGCTCTTTTGATTGCTTTTACTCGGGGCTATCTGCACTTTGAATTTTTTTTTAAAAATCTTAAAGTGGGATGGGGAGTTTGTACTCCCGATCTGACTTTTTAAAATAAAACAGTTACAGTTCAAAGCCAGGACAGCTGCTGGTAGCTGCCATTCAGAGTGCTGGCTGTCAGTCTGATTTTTAAAATGACTGCTTCCCTCTTCCCCTCCCACTGTAATAGCTTCACATTCCACATTGAACCTCAAAGCTGTGATGTCACCCAGAGGCTGTATGTACAGCAAGCTCCAACTTAAACATTACTAGGCTTTTGAAACGGAAAAAAAATCGAAAAATAAGTTCCTTCTTACTTTTCTGCCAGTAAGACAGCAACACCAGGGCTGAGAGAGTCCTGCCTGCTGTCAAATCAATGCCAAGGATGGGAAATTAGGGCCTCCTGGTTTTTTTTTGTTTGTTTGTTTGGCTTTTGTTTGTTTTGCTATTGTTTCTGCTTTAAACCAGTGTACTAAATTCAGATCCAGTCTGAGTCAAGTGCTGGAGCTGGGCCCAGCTCACCAGTTGCTGTAGGATGGGCACTCAGATCTCGGGCTGGGAAGGGAAAAACCTTTCCAGCCTTTGTGTACTATTTGCATGCTGATGCACATACACACCCAGTGCCAAAACCTGCCAAAGGTTACAGATTCCAGGCTTGCTCACCTGCTGGTGGGCTTAGCAGTGCTGTAGTAGTTTGAATAATCTCTTTAAGATACAGTTAACTTGATAGATTTGGTCAGGAATGCAAGCCTCAGATCAGGCTCAGATTTCCTCAGACGTGGTGATGGAGGCTGACAGTGATTAAAAGTAACACTGGAAGTTTCCTTTGAAGTTTTGGTCTGTAGCAGCCTGTAATGCTCATGACCTTGAAACTTCCATCTTCTCTGGGTCAGCCCTTGCCTAGAGATAATGGCCTTGCTCTCCTTGCACACACAGTGATAAATGAACAGGATCTTGGTGATATTTAACATACTTTCTCATCCAAATGCTTGAAGGAAAGAGGGAGTTTCCTTCCTCTGAGATAATCATAGAACAGTTTGGGTTGGAAGGGTTCTTGAAGATCATCTAGTAATGAAAGGGTAAATATTTTTTGTTTTTTGAGTCCCTGAATGTAGCTGCTGCTGCAATTATAAAATCAGAAAGTCTCCTTTTGGAGAACTATTAGCATTGAAAATGACATCAAGAATCAATTCATCAGAAGCCACAGTGTCAACTTCAGTTTAGTAGTGCAAAACAAACAGAAAACTGAGATGCTGTTCTGGGGGGAGGAAGGAACTGCTGTGGGGAAGCCATCACATTATGAGCACCTTTTTCTTTTAACAATAACATTTAATAGTCTTTAAAAGAGCATTTTCCCCATTCCCCCAAGTAATTTCTTGGCAGGGAGTTAAGTGAAAGGAAGAAGTTTTTTTTTTCTAAGGGCTTTTAAATGATACTAAATAAATCTAGCAGCCTTCTGAACAACAAACCCCTCCCCTGTGCTGCCCAGACTGTCTCTTACCACCAGCCCTGGAGTGGCCTGATGGTGTCTGACTGGTAAGTGCTGAAAGCATTACCAAGCCACACTGAGGGCTAAGCTCTCCAGCAGATGCCAGATGGAACTGGCATCAAGCAATTATTATTATTATTTATTAATTACCCACCTCACTAATGTGCAGAGCAATCTAATGCTGTTAAAAGGCACATTACAAGTGGAAAACAGGAGGCCTTGTTTTGAGGACTGTGTCTGTTCTCCAGGGATAGACACCTCCTTCTAAAGGGAGAAGTTTTTCCTATATCAAGGCAGAAAGTGATGGGCACCTGGTCATTTTAACAGTGTCTCTTCTGGTTCCCCTCTTTCTGCAGTGACCTCAAAGCCCTGCTGTCACACTTCACATGCTGCAGAGGTGGAGTCTGCTGAGTTTGCCTTGCTCTTTTTTAAATCATGTCCCACATGTGCAAGGGTCCCTCACCTGCTCTGCTCTCTGGATTCCCTTGGTACTCTCAGGGGAGCAGGCAGGATTTCTCCTGGAATAAGGAACCTGGTTCTACAGCTGAAAGGAGGTGGCAAAGGCTGGAGGTGCACATCAGCACTGTGCATGTGAACCTGATCTTTAGGATCATGTCCAAGGAAAGAAGAAATATAAACAGCTGTTCACAGAGTGACTGAGAGGTGACATAAAGAGAAAAGACCTTTTCTGACAGCCAAAGGTAGCATTATCTCACAGGGGTCAAGGGCTGAGATGTGGGTCCTTTTTCCTTCCTCTATCATGTTTTGGCTTGTGTAGCTGTATAATTTGGGGTTTCTCATGTTGTGAGGCTTAATATTGTTTGCCTCTAATGTCAGTTTTCCCTGCAAGCTGGAAGTGCTCATGTGAGCACGGAATAAGTAATGGTTGTAGGCAGAGCTGGGATGAGGAACAAGACATGCTGGGAATTGGAAGAAAACAGATCAGAGAAACGAGCAACACTAAAAATGTGGAACCTCTCCTGACCTGTCTTGCACATTTTTTTCCTGAAAATTTCCACTCTGATGTTTATTCCCCTGCCCCCACTCAGGCCCTTATGTGGGCAGGAGTGCAGGTGCTGAGGGATTTGCAAGGATCTCTGAGTGTCTGGTTTGTAGCAGAAAAGGCAGTGCTGAGGTTTGTGGAGCTGTTAGCTGCAGCTTTGGGAAAGAGGAGGAAGAAGTCAGAAAGAAAGAAGTAAATCTACTTGTCTGCTCAACATCAGTCTTGGTGAGACAGAGGGCTTTATACCAGAGCCAGGATTCCTTGACCCAATTGGGACTGACCCTGGTTTGGCACCTGAGGTAGTGGGCATTTCTCACTATTTTGGCCTAAACTGTTAGCTTGCCTAAGGGACATTTTTGATATTGAGTTTAAAAAATAAACAACAGCACCTAATACTATATTCAGGCTGTGAACTGGACTGAATATTGTGCTGACGATCCAGTTCTTGACATTTGCATGCCAAGGAGCTATGTAGTGCAATGTGATATATATTATTCATGCTCTCATGTACCTCATTTTCACTCTGTGTGACAGCACTTCCAGGATCAAGGTTCAGCACACTTCAGTGGACCTGGAGGCTTTATGGTTCTGATGCCTGGAAGCAAAACAGAAAAGAAACATTTGGGATGTGAGGTGTCTTTTGCCCAATGGATTTTCTCTGGGTTGTGCCTGTTAACCAGGTCTTTGGTCAGCATGCAAATAGGCACTATCTTGGGCTCGAGCATGCACCTTAATTAAAAGGATTCAATTAATGCAGGCTAATTTAGGATTCAATTTAAAAAGACCTTAGTTAAAGCAATGTGGATAGCTGTGTAGACACTTTGATCTTTCTAAACTAGAGTTTTTTAGCTGAGTTTAAGACATTTAGGCCAACGTGAAACAAGATGCTCACCAATTAGTAACAGGGGCT
Source organism: Rhipidura dahli (assembly GCA_013399225.1). NCBI lineage: Eukaryota > Metazoa > Chordata > Aves > Passeriformes > Rhipiduridae > Rhipidura > Rhipidura dahli. The sequence continues at coordinate 480,767 of VXAC01007786.1, forward strand.
TAGCTCATCCTGGATAAACTGCTTTAAGTAAATCAGAATAAGCTTGTGGGCAGATAAGGACTAAATAGGTCAGAGACAACTGGTGTTGACTTAATAGATTTGCATTTCCCTCTGAGTTAGTTTAGAGCTGATGCCCTCACACTGTGGGGTGTCTTTGCTGATGGTGCTGTTTTTCGGAGGAGCTATAAAGATGAGTTCCTGACCAACTATAAAACCCCACAGAATAATCCTTCCTCTTTATATTGGCCTGCTTCTGCTTTGAATATAATTTGTGTTTGGGGTGTCTAAATTTTAAACCGGTGAATCTACCTCGTGCTCGTGGCCCTGATCCCGGGTGTGAATCAACAAGTGCACATCACAAATCAAGAGGATGTTGAAAGTTTGGGTTTAAGCTGCTTTTGTGGTGCTCTGCCCCACTGCAGGGGTACCAGCACAGAGGTGACTCCTGCACAACACCCATCCAGGCAGCTCTAAACTGTGCAGGCTGCCAAATGCCCTTTGCAGAACGTGAAGCTCCTCATCCTCCTTAGGAAGAGAAATTTGCTTTAAGGGAGGAGCTGTGCTAATTCCATTCTCCATGACAGTCTTCCTGTAGCAAAGGATGCCTCTTTATCCTGGTTGCAGGGCTGGCCCCACACGCTGTAATTGCAGAATATACCCAGGAAAGGCCTGGACTGACAGTCCCTGGGAGCACTGCATGGTGTTGATACCCATGAGCTGGAGACATTTTTGGGTAAGATGACAGTGGGTGACAGAGATTCAAATGACATATTTTTCATTTTCTTTTCATATCAAGTACCTCTCTTAAGCAGACTCTGGGATGGCTGTTTCAGTGGTGAGATGGACCATGCAGCAGTCACACTGCTGCCCAAATATCAGCTGATCTTATCAGACTTCTCCAAAGCAGGGGTATATCCTTACCCTTTTTATGTACATGAGAAAATGGGGGCAGAGAGAAGCTATATCATTTGTCTGGATCTGTACATTCAGTATTTGTCAGCCAGGGGTGTAAATTTGGATTTGCCAGAGTGGGAGCCCATGACCTACCTTAGACCATTTTATTCTGGTTGAAAAGGTTATTTGACATTTGCATTCAGCTTGCAAAATGCTTTGGTTCCTGGCAGCCATTAAGCAATTTGTAAAACATTGGGCTGAGATGTAAATAAGAGAAATTAAAAATATACACCCAGGGCCAAAATGGGCTAATCTGTGTGGACACAATTAGATGCTGCAAGCAATCAAAACAAACCCTTGGTTTTTGGAGACACTGACTTTTTATATAAGAGAAGAGCATCCAGGTCTGTAGAGTTTAGACAGATTTGGGCTTTGTCCTTTCTGTCATTGTGATCCCTGTGCTGTGATTCCTTGTAGACGGCCATGAAGATGGAAAGCTACACCCAGTGATCATTTTTAATTAAGAATAGTTGCTATTATTTAGCATAGTGACATGGATAGCATATCAAGGGAATTTCAAACTTTGTAAGATAGAACTGATGACAAAAGCATTTCCTGAAAGCTAATTGTTATGAGTATATCCAAAGTTGTGCTTGCTTTGCCTTTGCTGTGAATCAGAGGGTGGAAACCAGTGAAGCAGGAAACCCTGGGTGCAGCACACAGAGTTCCAGGGGTGCACTGATCTGCCCACACTGCATTTGCTGGAGTTTTGGGCAGGGACTGAAGCAGCACACAGGATTTCACTCTGCTCAGAAGCAGCTGCCATCAGTATCACAGGGACAAGGGCTCTGCCAGACATGGGCAGCACAGGGGAGGGGCTCTCTGAGAGATGTGCTCTGCCAGATCCCTTCCCTGTTTGTGCCAGGGTTCTTCCCTGAGGGTCCCTGACATCCCCCATGGGGCACTTGAACAGGGGCACCCTCCCTGGCACTTGGTTAATGGGGTGCCTTTGTGCAGAAGGCAGCATTTCTGTGAGCCTCTTTGTACTGATGATGATTTACAGAGGAAACACTGTTGGATATTTGTCCTTGCTATGAATTTTCAGTCTTACCAAAACCTGAGGTGGGGCTATGGAGTGTTTGTGTCTGATCCTGGTGAACTGCTGGGCTTTCACAGTGAGATATTGCGAGTAACTCTTCATTTCCTCCTGTTTATATTTACTACAATCTTTTTTTTTTTGTCTGTAAGTTTTAAGTTCTCTGTAATAGTCCTGTGTTTTTACCACACTTAGGAAGAAAGGATCCATATTTATGAATAAAAATTATAGGATATAAAAGAATAATAATAATAAAAATCACAACAGAAAAAATTCTTGTAAGAATCTGGGCCATGATGATAGTCCTGTCATAGGATGCAATTGAAATTGAGCTTTTCTTTTTTTTTTTTTTTTTAGCTTTTTGTGAGGAACACTGGTGCATTTCTAGGGATAAAGGCAAAGAACCATGTCAACGAGGGGTTAAAAATATTGACTTTTGGTTCTTATAATAGGAAGATTTCCCTTAGTTCTGCAGGCAGGCTCATATCAACTTTGAATTCAATTTAGGGATTGAATTTAACATGCGTAACCCACTGGGTTTGAAACTATAAAGGGACTTAAAAATGTACAACAGATAGGACCTTAGAAGTCTAAAGGATCCTTCACAAGATGAAAAGTATTTTATGTTGTTTGAGATACAGTAGTCTCTGAATTACACTTCAAAAAGCTTAACACATCCTTAAAATACATTCACAAGGGAAGATAATAATGTACAGTTTTAAATTTAGGCAGTGCATGTTCACCAATAAAGTTTCATCATCTTGAATAATTTAAGCTAGTGTGGATATTATCACTGAACTTACAGAGAAAACTGAAAAATGTGGAGACCCCTGCTTAGTGCTGATGACTGTGTAATGCTGTGAATGGTTGTAAATTCTTTGGGGAAGCCACTGATTCATTCTTCTTGTATATTTATAACAAAACTCTGGAATTAAAGTTTCATTTTCTTCTGTTTTAAACCTAAGCTGAAACAGGAGAATAAAAGCCATCGAGGAATGCAGAAGTATTACTAATGTTTCAGAAAATGGAATTATTAACCATAACACAATAATGTTCAAGGCCTGCTAGATGTTGCCTACTGATCAGCCCGCCTTGAAATTATGTTTATTTGCTTAAGTGAGTTTTTGGTTTATATTCTGTGAAAACAATTTTTTTTTTTTTCCTCCCTGTGCATGAACCCAAAATTGCTTAGTCTGTGTCCTTTTCCCTTGGATGCCATATCATAGCAGCAGCAGCAGCAGCACACGCAGTTGCTAGCTAGGTAGCTTATTATTATGGTCACACTCCAGCACACAGCATACTTGTTGGAAGTTTCCAGAAATATTGCACTGCAGTCATTTTCCTTGCCGTTATGCTAATGGAATCAGGAAAATCAATTGTCCTTAAGGAACAGGGGAATGAGATGTGCTGTAAATGCCACAGGATGAGTGATTGGTTGATTGCAGGGATGGTGATTCAAACACGCCTCATCTCTACATTATCCTGATGAATTTTTATGGCCCTGCCTTTTTTTCTTCTATAGCTGTGGAGGAAGGTTTATGGCTTGCAGCTTTTTAGTTGATTGAATGCAGCTGGCATTGTTGCAGTGCAGAACAAATAGGTACTTTTTCTTTACAGCCTTAAAAGTAGATTGAAGAAATTGCACACCAACATTTTTGCAACAAAAGCATTCTTAAAAATGCAGATATTTTATGAAATTACTTTGCTCTCCTTCTCTACTGTCAGTAATCTTTCTATCAGAATAAAGGACAAAAATTGCTTGAGATTCTAGAGGAACATAGCTCCAATTTTTTATTCTTATCACAAAGAAAGCTAACTAAGGAGTTTCATTAGTATTCATTTTAGCCCAATGTAATTTTCTCCTTCCTAGTAACAAAAAAAGAAAAAAAATGTATGCCTGTAACACCACTGAACCAAAGAAGGTCATCCTAAGTATATCAGCATTTCCTGTAACTCTTTCAGATTGTATTCACAAGGTAGTAAAGATAACTGCTTCAGCTCAAATTATAATAGTTCTAGTTACAGAATATAGAACACTCTAATATAAAGGGTCTTATTTGATTGAATAAAACAACACCCATGATCAGCTCTGAGCGCTGAGCTGCTGACAGCTAAAGCCAAACACATAAGAGCATTCTATTTATATCCAATTAATTTGCTGATAATTTATTCTCCCACTATACAATTTCCACATTACAGACAATGTTGATGTGACGTAGGGAACCTTTTTTTGGAGGCAGTTTTTTAAAGATGGAAGCTCAGCTTGTTTTCCCCCTTTGAATTAGCAATCCTTAAAAGGCAGTAAAATTTGAGTTACTGTATTTCCTTATGGAGTAATGTTGTTACACTATCATGACATTTTGACTATTTTGCCATTACATTTTGCATGTATTTAATATTTTCTGACCCAAGAGGTCTGTAACAGCTATGCACTGTGACACCTTTCTGACACAGCCATGCCTGTGCATTTTGAACCTGATTTATAACAACTTTGTCCTTCCTGGGCTGCTCCTGAGTGGTGCCTTTCAGCCTCTACTTGGTGATAGTTACACGGGAATTTAAGATGAACTCAAACCATTATTTCCCCCCACCCCGTGCCTAGATTTGGTGATGGTATCTATAGGTGAAAATGTGTGCTGTTGTTTTAAATACAGAAGGCCTCGTTCACCGCTGTGTTTAATCTCATATAATAAATTGCATCTGTGCCAAGCGGGTGCGAAATACCACTGCTGATGTGATTGGGGAATTGTGATTTGATCACGTTTTACACTCAGTTTGCACAGGTGTTAATATCAGCGCGAGTGTAAGGAAATGAGGAACACCAAAATTAAAAAAAATCCCTCTGTATGGAAAATTAAATCCAATCTCCTGCTGTTGTAAGGTTTTACTTTTACACATGCATCACCGAAAAGATAAAATGCCTCTAATATTTGGGGCAAAATAATTTTTAATTGGAAGTACCAATGAGCAAAAGAAGCATTTAGGTGTAACAGATTGTATACACACCCTGAGTAAATGTAGGCTTAAGTAGGACATAAGTTACACACAGCTCTTGTCCTGTGAATTTCACCTACTGACAGCATTATAACGAGAAACAGAGGTGCCAGATCGTAGGGCTAACCTCAACAGAGGAAATGAAATATGATTTTTTTAGCATTGTGATGGCTCTGTTCACGGATGTCATGGATATTGATGACACTGTGCTTTAGTTTTTGCCGCCAGGTTACTGGAAGCAATTTTATTTTTTATTCTTTACATCCTGTTACCTCTGTTAGCAACATTTCCCTACAAAATCGTCACTTGTGTTTTCTTCTTGTTTCAGATACAAACACAGATAAAATTACCATGAATTACAAATGCCCACTATTGGAAATAGGTACTTTCTGTGTCTATTGTGTGTCAGATAGATTTGCTAGAATTTAATTTTACACACATAATATTGTTCTTTCCAGTGTCCTGGTTTCACAATGAAGCAATTTCCTCCAAATAATTTATTGGTAATTCACTAATGTGAAATGGTAATGACCTTCTCAGGTTATTTGTTAGCGTTGATTCTTTTTTAATTGGAAATACGTAAACGTGGTTCTGTTAACACGTTTATAGTAAATATTGCACAAGTTACTCATCTTCCCTTTGGTTATAATGGCTTTGATGTGATCTGTGTCAGCCATGGGGAAGCAGAAGAGCAGTAGCTGCGTCACGAGGGTTCACCAGGACAGATTCATGTTTTCTGAAGCGCGTGTGGATTTCAAGGCGGTTTACATTGATAACGCTTTAAGAATGGCTTATTATCATAGTTACACAGGCAGCCAGCCAGAGTCAGCCTTCCCTGGCTAACGTGAATGGTCCTTCTTGTTTATGTTCTGGTCAGCTATCTGAGAGACTGCAAGGAAGTAGAAAGAAACCATTTTGAGTGTTAATGAATGAGAGAAAATCATGGCTCGTCGGATTACAAAGCCCGCGCTCGTTCTGGTGGGCAGCAACCAGGAGATGCTCCCACGTCTGCCTGGGCAGTGGATAGATAGCCCTGGTGGAAGTAAGAGGGCTCTAACAGTCCTGTCTCCTGTGGACGTTTGCATTCTCAGTGCATTTATTTACATTAGGGTTGTTTGTGCTGTATTATGCCTGATTGAAACAAAGCCTCTTGGAGAGCAAAGTGCTTTTATTTTGACATTTTCACATGGAAGTCAGCCATCACCCCTATAAGGAGAGTAAGCAAGATTTATGATGGGAATATTGATTTCCTTTATACTCTGGTATAAAATACATCTAAGCACAAAAGATAAGCTAGACCTCTCTGTTTGCTCCTTCTTGCCATCTGATGTCAGGACTTGCTGGAAGTGCCTTGATAATTTAAATCATAATGCAGTGAGGAAGGCAATTTGGGTTCGTCTGTACAGCTTTATATGTATCGTTAAAAACATTAGAGGGTGAGAGCTTCAGCAAGACTGGACAGAAGTGCCAGCCTGGGGGAAGGGGGAAATGCCTTTCAGCAGCTCTGTGATCCCTGTCCACAGCCACTCCCTACACCAGCCCTTAACCTGCCCTTGACGTGTTGTGCAGGCACCTCCAGTGATGGGAAATTGTCTGTGCTCCTCTGCTCCAGCTCTGGAACAATGGCCAGATCTGGGGTTTTGAGGACGTTTGTGCCTCTCTGCTTCCATGTCTGCCATGAGGAAGCTGGAGCAAGGATGGAGCTCCCAGCTGTTGTTACCAGCCCCATGTCCTGTCCAGGTGTTGCTGCTCTGAACACAACACTGGGGCCCAGTTTCCCAAAAGCTTCATGTACATGGTTTGTGTGCAGTGTTAGCCCTGGCCACGCTGAATCTGTGAGCTGTGGCTGGCTCCTGCTGATGTGGCTGACAAACATCTCTTTGCAATGAGAGCACGGTCAGCCCAACGGCAAAAGATAAGTAAATTAAATCTTTCCAGGATTTGAGTCCTGGTAAGTTCCTTCACCCTTTGCTTCATTTATTATGGGTCTGACTTTTTTCCAGGTAAGTTCACCGAGGTAGGAACAACATGGACACAAAGTCAAATAACGATGTTAACAATACTGTGACTTTTTGCCATTTGCCAATTTGCAAAAACTTATTGAATGCATTGAAGATAGCTGGCATTAATAATGCACCAACCCCACATTTTCTCCTCCTCTCTTTGGATCTCTGCTTATTACACCTATTGCTTGACCTTAAAAAGAGAATGAGTAATTTTTCCCTGGAATAGAAAGACTTTCTACTCTGGGTTTAAACTGAAAGTAGAACCCAGCTCGCAAACCAGAAATTCTTGATTATGTCAAATGTTTATGTATCACGGGGTGCCACGTGCCTCACTATTCCTTACTGGAAACCACCAGCAAAAGACAGAAATGTCAGTTAACCTTGAAGTAAATTAATTTGGGAACCTAAGTACAACCTTTTGTGACTCTCCTTAGTTAACGTGTACTATGAATAGAAAAATAACAAAACCGCCAGGATCTGATTACTCTAAATAATCCCACTAGGGGGTGCAACAGAGTAAATTATTTCCTTCATGCAAATGTGTTAAACTTGCTAAGAATCAGAATTATTCCTTGTAACTGAGCCAGCTCCAAGAGTGACTGGAGCTCGAAATGTGAAGTATTGTCTGCCTGCTACTCCTCGGTCATCAAGGCTAAGGCATCAAGGCAATTCTGCTGGTAACCAGGCACCACCTGAAGTAGGGAGCCTTATGCTGAATTGTTCACCTGAGAGTCTGTGCTCTGTGCCACAAGGGGAAGACAGAATTATCCCTGTTTGCTCTGGAATTAGATATGTATATAGTTTTCATATGGAAATATCTGATACATCTGTTTTTCTGAAACAGACATGGCTCTTCTAGTATTTTTTCCTTTTTAAATTCGGAGATGCCATGAGTGGCAGAACTCTCAAGAGCCATTTGATGTTTCAGTTTCTTGCTGCTTTGTTTTTATCATGCTTCATTTCCATGCTATGCTTTGATGCTGTGCACCCATTTTTAGCTGTAAACGCAGATTTCACATATTGTGTGTGTTCCAACAGAGAAAGAAAGATTTACTGGTATCCCACGAAAAAAAAAATTGAATTAAAAAATCCAGATATAATTATGCAGTGGCATTCTATTTTAATGAGAGTTACAGATGGATACAGCTTCTGCTATCCAATAACAGCTGATGTGCAGCCAAGGTGTACACTGTACCAACAGGCTAACAGTGCTGAACCATTTCCCATTTCAGTGAAAATTGTCTTTTTTTTTTTCCTGCAGCATTTATCTTTAAAGAAAGTCTTTCTGTTTTTCCTTTTGCTATTAAAAAAAAAGAAAATCCTTCAAAGGCCTATTTATAAAGGAAGTGACTTGCAATTTCTTGCTGGATTGACAAAATTATTGACTCATTTTAATGTTGCAGCAGGAGTCAAATTCAGGCGCTTTGGCTGGATGTTTGCTTCCAGGATTCTTTGGTCAAGGGCTGCAGAGGGTTTGTGTGTGGAAAAGAGCAGTTCTTGCAGGTCTTTCAGAAGACAAATATTTAATGAGAGATTGTGCAGATAATTTTGCAGTGCGGTAATTGCCTGGTGTGTGTTTGTGCCTGTTGGTGTGTGTGAGAGCCACTCTCCAACCCCTGGATTGTATGCTATCTGAGGAAAGATAAGTTGAAATAATGCAAGGGTCTGGCTTAAATGGAAGAAATGTGGGAAATTCAGTTAAAGGCTGAAATGTCATCTTCAATTCATCCCTGCTGTACTTAGTTATTGCAGCACACTTGGTACATAAGGTCACCCACTGCTCAGAGAAGGCACTGTTATCTCTGATGTGCAGGTACAAGAGGATAAGTGAAGGATGATGTTTTGGCCCAACTTTGGAGTTTTCCTGATTTCTTTCACTTTAAATGAATCTTTTAATGAAGGTTTGGCAGGTTTGTCCTATAACTGAGTCTTCCTTATGGACATTTTTTTTGTTTGTTTCTTTACATTAGTTTGTAAGCTTTTTATTTTTCATGTTTATTACTTTCATGTATTTATGAGCCTGGGTTATCAGGGTTGTTCTGATGAGCAGCTCTAAGTGCTACAGAGGGGCTGTTCTTTCCCTGAAGTACTTTAACAAATATTTGGAATAACCACGGGCTAATGTTAAACGTGTAGCTGGGGTTCCACTGTCACTTGAGTGGGAATTTATTGCATTTTTAGAAGGATTCCTTTATCGTGCCGGGCTTAAATCATGTAGTATTAGCTTTTCTGGTGTTCAGTTTGTGAAAATGCCTTGCAGCCCATTCTGTTCAGTGTCTCCAAAGCCAAGAAGGATGCGTATCTCTCATGCACTACTGCAAAACATCAGGTTGGGCCAAAGCCTTCTGACAGCATTCTCAAGGGTGGAGCTGCTGGGATCAGTTAAGGTGCTTGGAGATCCTCATTTCACCCTGAATCCTCCTGCAAATTCCTTCCTGACTGTTTTAGAGAAGACTTTAAATAACCTTTGTCCTCTGATTCTGGAGGCTCTGAGTGATGGGCAGTTCTGCTTTAAAGGCCAGATTGGGGTGGCTGACCTTGCTTCCCTCAATGGATGAGAAAGGAAAGGCCAGGAGCTGGGATAAAAGCCTTGACCTTGCTCAGGGCAGGAATGAGAAGCCAGGAGCAGCAGTAGAAAACCCAGCAGCAGCACTTGGTACATGCATACAGAACATCTGTGCTCAGCACTAGGACTACTAAATTATGTCTGCTTTATCATTTATCAATTTCACACTTGGTAATTAGTTTATCTTTCCATTGCTGTTTTAAGAAAGCCTGGCCTCCCACGTTCCTGGCAGCCTTTGTTCACCCTGCCCTTCCCTGCCCTCTCCCCGTTACTGCCCTTCAAATGGAGCAGGGTCAGGAGGCAGGCTTGGTGTGCCACATCACTGAGTGTACAAGGGTGTAAGATCAGCAGTGGAGTGGGAAGGCCCTAAAATAGATCTGCTGCCAATGAAACACAACCTTTTTTTCCTTTGTGACGTTTGTTTTGGGGCTCTTACTCCCTCTTAAGCTTTGCTAGTTTGGCTGCATGTGGGCTGTGCAAAGCAGGGACAGAAGCAAAACAAACCCAAACAAAATAATATAATTGCCACCTTCCCAGGCTGGTCACAGGTTATGCTTATAACACAAAATTAATACCTCTGGCTCTGTAGTATAAAAAGGAATCTTGTAGGCTTGTCACTTCTGCTTGTTTGGGTAGAGCCAAAGAGTGATTTTTCAGAGGAAGTCACAGAAATTTGTGATTTTGAACTACCTGGTATTTTAAGTTTTCAAGCATCAATTGCTTCAGATGGCATATTGCTGTGCAGCTATCATGGTCAGGGCTAAAATAAAATCATCTTGAAAGCTCTTCCAGCTTTTGGCACCTAAATCCTTTGGCATGTGGATTCATTTAGAGTAAAATGACAGTCAGATCAGCAGACCCAATATGTGCTTCATTAAGTGTTTGACAAAGACAAGGAAGGCAGTAATCAGTGCATGAGGCTGTCGACGTTTCCTTACTAGTAAGAAGTGCAGTGTGGCACTGGGCACCCCAAAATGTTGACATCTGCCATCAGAAAGAGTGTGCAGAATAACCTGCTGGAGAAGCTGGAGAGGCAGCTGCATCATCCCAGCTGTGGCTGTGCAGTAACCAAGGGCATCAGCTTGATTTTCAGTAGAGATCTTCCAAACACAATGGTATGGCAAAGAGCCAGCCTGCTTGATTTTTGTGCAACTTTATTCCAGTTATAAGAATGGTGCTCTGTCTGTATGTAGAAGATGGACACAAATATCTTGGCACATATTTCCAATTGCTCTGCTTGTGCATGAGAGGATTTTTCTTTATGTAAATACCCATGGAGGTGACTGGGAGCCTGTTTACACGTGGTCTGGTTATGTACCCTGGTGATTTGACCTTTCTGCATCAGTCTGGCCTGGGAATAGCTCACTTTGCAGTGGAATTGCAGGATCCAAAATATCTTTCAGTGGGTAAGCAAACCCACCCTACCCAGGGGCAGATAAAGATTATACACCTTTTCCAGTAACTAATAACACCCCTATTTGGAGAACAGTGTCTGGAAAGTGTCTTCTCAGTAATTTTTAATGAAATAAAAAAATGGGACGAGACTGAATTCTGTCCATGTGTGAGCTGTGCAGGCTGTGTTATAGATCTGCTGGGACATTGTCTGTGCAGGATGCTCACTTGCAGCTATGACCTTGGCTTTAGGGGGCCATGGCTGTAGCTCTCCCAGGCAGTGTGTTCACCTCCTAAGGAAGGAAATGGGAACTGGATGTTGAGTGAAGTATTCTGTAAACACCAAACACACGTCAGTTAAGTGAGTGCATTGATAGGCCACTGTCTAGATAGTGTCCTCTGTGATCCACTCCTGCACTGAGACTGCACATGGTATCACTGAAGGACAGGGAAGGGCTATTTATTAGATGTGTAGCATCTAAATAAGAAAACATCGCAGTTTTGAGGATCAGTGCCTTGTGCTGCTATGATTTGTAGTAAAAAGCCAAGGCACAGATGGAAGATAGACTTGCAGAAAAATTTTCAGGAAGGAGAAGCCAGCTTTGTCTTGAACAAACTGCATGAAATGCTGTTTCCTTTGAGATAGCGTCTGGGACCAAACCTGCTTTGCACATCTGAGAAAGCCTAGTTTACTTACATCACAAAATTCTGGTATTATTTAGGATTATTATTAATAGATTTTTTTTTTTTTAATAAAGAAACCTAGAAGATTTTTGTAGGTAAAGAACTCAGCTGTAGTAATTGGCAGTGGAAACTCTTCATTAATTAGTGGATTTTTTAAAAAATTCTTCTGTTCCTAAGTATAGTATCAATTTTCAGGGAACACATGGCAATCACTTGTATGTTGACATTTCCTAGAAAAATCAGTTGGATACAGTATAAAAGGAACATTGTCTAATACACAGAAAATTATTTGTGATTCTCTGAAATTTTAGCTGATTTTCCCAGTGCACAATCTTTCTTCACACTCCTTTATTTTCTTAAAAACACTGTTTAAAATACTTGTATGGTGTGGAATTTATGGGATCTGTGGCAGCACAAAAAGTACAAATCTGCCCATCGTGGCCATCTTTTGTAGTCCCTCCTGGGAGAGTGGCAGGATTGTTATCTCCACCCTGCCAAGGTTCTGGATAAGATGTGTGGCTGAGGTTCCTGACATGTTTGCAACAAGTGACAGGGACCCCATGGCACACCTGTGTGCAAACAATAGTGTGAATTGATACTCAACAGTCCCTAAATATCAGTTTGGTCTGCCAAAAGTGCAGCATGAATTGGCAGGTTGAGAGAAGCAGAGGATGATTAAATATCTGAATGGGAGCACACTGATTGATTTAGGAAAGTTGGCTTAGTTTAGGGAAATAATTGGCAGGTGTTTTGCCCTGTTTGCTGACTCCAGAAATTCAAGAAATACTGAGAATTTGTGAGATACCTGTAAAAAATCTGCATGTCAGACTACTCAACTAGTGTTCAATTCAAAATCAAAGATGGAAATGGCTTAGGTAGAAGACTTTCTGCAAGTTAAGGGGCTGTTAAGGAATAAAAGCAGTTCATGATGGGAGGAAGAAACAGAAGAAGAAAATGTGAGGGTGTGCTTGAATACACATAGATGAAATCAGATGAAATGGCACATGTGAACATTTGCAGGGGGACTGAAGCCCCATACAGTCAGGAGTGGCAAGGAGGCTTTGTTCAGAGCCAAGTTCACTTGTTGAAAACTGTGCTGTGGGGAAATGAAAATGAAGAAGAGATGAAGAGATGTTTTGGCCTTGTGGTGACAATATGCACATTTTAATTGTTTGACAAATCGCATGTAAATCAAGAGCAGTGAAAGGGATATAGGCTCAGTTTCAAAAATTATCTGCCTCCAAAAATTAGGTCTTCACACCCAGAAATAGAAATCTAAGGCAGAGCCCATCGAAGCCAGTGCACAGGCTGTCAGCCCCGTCGTTCCATTTGGAACGCCTTTGAAAATGGGAAAATTGTGGTATGGAAGCAATAAAGAGCTCAGTTATCTGCTGCCTTTCACTTTGTCTTGTTGCCTACACAGATGCAGAATGCCAAATTTCTGCTGTTTCTCTGGCAGTGGCTTGCGTGGGTGCTCCCAGAGCTTCCTTTTTCTTGGGAGAGCGCGGGACAGAGGAGAATGAGGGCCCATGGCCACTTTTGGGGTGTGCTGTGCACAGAGGGTGCCATGCAGCAAACAAAAGGCAGTGCCTGGGGTTCTGTGCAGCTGGGCACACAAGACCTCATCAAATCAAGGATTTTGTTAAGCGGGAGTGTTAAGCGAGCCAAAAGCTACAAGAACGTTGCTGTGGGCCCCATCTGGGAAAATGCCACAGATGCGATATTGTGGGAGTATGTAAGAGGATAAGTGGTAGGAAAAATGATATCTCAACATATATAAATCCTCAAAAATACATGAGGGTATAAAGTCTTAATATTAATTTCAGCAATATTCAGGGGATTTTTTTAAAGTGGTACCTCTAGGGGCTGAAGTAAATAGTCCCCCTTAGTATAAATGTTTGATTGAATTCCCAGTGTGCCAAAGTCACTGGGTATCACCAGTAGTCTGGAGTTACATGAACTGAAATAATGATTAGTGTAATCGAATCCAGCTCAGTGCTTCAAGGCAGAAACTGATCATTTGTGGACATTGGGAAGGAAATTTGCCATCCCTGCACGGGGTTGCATAGTGGGTGAGGTGCACCACGGAAAGTGCTTGTTTGCTTGAGTTTTAATTTATTTCACAGACCACTCAGTGGTGGTTACCAAGTCCTGGGCTCACCTGTTCAGGGGAGCCATGACAAACAATACTCTGGAGATCTCACTAATGAACAATTAGTGAAAGAAGGTGAGAAAATCTCACCCGTGTTGGTTTTCCAAAAGCTAACTAAAGGCAATGCTGTGGGCCAGATTTTATCCCTGGTCAAGGGAGCAGGTATGAACCAGAACCCATCTTACACCCCTGCATGGAGGATGGGCACACCAACATCTGGGAGTGACATGGGCTGTTCAGACACATCTTGGAGGACTAAAGGGGGCCTGGCTTGAAACCTCTTCCCAGCTAAGGCCCTTGGCCAGTGATCAGGAGCTTAAACTGCTCCAGGCCAGCAGTAAAGAAACATTCAGGGGAAATTGGAGAAAGAGAACTATGGTTCTGAGACACTGAAATTTTAAATTAATACAGTAATTGCATTAATTTGGACAGGGGAGCTAGACTGTAGTGCATCACTCACGCTGTGGTGAGGTTTCCTGTTGCTCAGGAAGGGCAGCTCCACTGGAGCCACTCAGAGCACTAAGAGCAGCCATACAGAGAGTTTGTGGCCAGCTAATGTATGATCACATCATGCCTTCCTTTTTACTGATTTTCTCAGAGGGCAAAACCTCAGAAGCTAGTCTTGAGAATGCTGTAGACAGCTCAAGATACTGACCCAACATGAGAGGTATTTCCTCAGGGTATCATAAAGAAAAAAAAACCAACCCTCTCTGAAAGCCTTGGCAAAGAGAAGGAGAAAGATCTGAGAGAAATGTAGTTCAAGTAGTCCCTAATTTTAACACTGGAGTGTCACATGCATAATCCAGAAGGACATCTCTTCTACCCAAAAGGGCTTCACATTCCTCCTTTTTTAAAGTCACATTCTAAGGTGGGTTATTTACAGCATTTGCCTCCATGAATGACAATATTAATAAATTCCATAGCCACTGCATGTAAGGAATGTGCAAATTAAGAGAAACATTTTACACTGAGCTATGGAAAAAATATGAAACCTTGTCCCCCCTCTTTTTCAAACCAGAGGTACAGAATTTCTCAGGCACAGGCCTTCACTAGAAATTTTCCAGCCTGGGCCTCATTATATGGACCATTACTGCGTCACCGTAAAATTTCCCATTGATTCCAGCCATGGTGATCTGCTGGGAAAAGTACCCTGCTCAAGGTTCTAAACACAGCTGTAACCTCCAAGCAGGCTGGAAAGGGACATGGAGCTGGTGAAGAAGAAAGATCTTTCACTTAAAATGATGCCATTAGTGCCCCCGAGCTGGGCAGGGGAACAGCTCTGTTTCCACGTGGGAGTGCCTTTGAGGCAGGGGATAAGGGGTTGGACAGTGTGTGTTCCTCAGCCAGCTGGAGAGCCACGTTCCAGGACAGCCACAGCTTGCTGACACAAGAGGATTGCTGTTCTAGCTATTCTGAAAGCAGTCTCAGGAAGTGGAGACATTTTAGAAAGTCACTTTTGCTCTTCCCTGAGCCTTTAAATGAGAGCAATCAGAAAAGCAAGATGGCTGGTCAGAAAACATGTACTGCTGGATGCTGAAGGAACAAATCTAAGCCTTGCATTTATTAATCTCAGTTACATGAGACAGACTAATGGATTAAATGTATTTGTAATGTAGTTGCCAGTTAAATTTTTCACTGGCTCTGAAGATGATATGCAATTTTCCAAATCGCCCTTGTTTAAACGCACCTTTAAACCTAATATGTTGTTTCAGAGGGTGAGACATGATGAGCTGGGCACAGATGTGTGTTTGTATCATTTCTCAATATGCAGATGCTCAAGAGTTTTCCAGCAGTGATACCTTTGAGATGGAGAGTAGCATACAGTACCCTCACCACTGCAAAGTGTGGTGTGAAGGAGGGGGGTGTTACGTGTGACCAGCCTCAGCTCTCAGCAAGTGCTTTTCTCAAGGAGTTTTGGTGTGTGGTTCACAGATTGCAGCTGTCATGGAGCACACATCACAAAGCCATGCATTATGAATGTGTCTGTCTTCTAACTCGAGGCGCAGGAGAAGTACAAAGATAAATTAGGTCCTCCCTAAATGAAGGAGTGGATGACTTTCTAAAGTCATGCAAGACAAATCTCAGGCATGCAAAGCACTGGAACAACCTCTGGTGAGAGGCACGTGGCCTTGGTCTCTGCATGGGCACATTTGGAAATTCATGGAGTTACGCTGCAGACCATTCTGCAGCCTTGATTGCAAAGTTTATAAAGTGGGTAAAAGTGGGGCTCTTGCCCTTCTGATAAATGAAAGACACCCAGAACATGTTAATGCTCTGGAATGAGTCCAGAGGCCAAGATCCAGCTGCAAGTTGCCTTTGGCTAATGCAGCCTTAGTGTGAGCACACTGATGATTGAAACTATCAACTGGAGCAGATCTGGGAGCAAAGGTGTGAGGAGCACTAATCTACCTGCACAAAACAGCAGTTAATTAGCTGACTGTGGTTTCTGCAGCTTCTGGTTGTAGTTAACCTGTAGCAGCCTCTCCTATTGGGAGGTGACAAGGACATCACCCCTGTAGGTATTTCAGTGCCTTGGTTTCTGTGAGAGTCAGGTGGCTCAACCCTTTTGAGACTGACTCATAGCTCCTTTAGTTAATGGATTTCAGCCGCAGAACTTCTAGTCAGTTGTGAATCAGATGATTATATTGGTATTGCTTATGAACAAAACACCTCATCTGGGTCAAAACCAGTGCTTTTCTTCACGTGTAGCATCTCTAAAATCTACTTGTGTCTTGTTTCAGTTCTCTTACAATAACAGAAGGTATTTCATCTCTACTGCAGGTCCTGTCACGTGGAGAAACATCCCTATTTCTATCAGTGGTGATGAAAAGTAATTAAGTCTACAGGGTGACACCATTTTTGTGTGATTTTCTTGCAAGCCTAGGAAAATGGTGAAATCTCCTCTCCATGCTCAGAACAGGGCCTGGAAATCAGGTAAACTCTCAGATTTCAAAAGCATTCACCTCTTCTTAAACTCCAGATACTACATCAGTTTTCATACGGTATGTTCAGGCCTAAAATGAAAGTACATTGGTGGGATTGTTGGCTTTGGTTTAAATATCTGTGGAATCCCTCAGATGAGGAAACTTTCCCTTATAGTAAAGGACATGTCAGACATCATTTTGGTTTGTGAAAACCTGAAAGTGGTGCTGACTGGAACCCATGTACAAACAAAGGTGAACCTGTCTAATGAGCTCTGTTTCGAAGCGAAAAGAAAAACAAAAAGAACAACAGCTAAAGAACAGCTAAAATGTTAAAAAAAAATTTTTATGATCAAAATTTTACACATAACTGATTTGATATAAAAGTAAATACATCACTTTTAACTTGGTCCCTTTATTTTTCTGTGGCTGTTCTACCAGTTGTAGAACAGAGAGAATTTTTTCCTGGGCACGTGTGGCAAAACCACAATGTAATGCAGTAACAACTGTAATGATCAAAGCAGTTGTATATGATGAAAATTTAAATAATAACAGTAATCTATTCCTCATGGAGGACAGTGTACACAATACAGGAGGATCACTACATACTCTATCATGTTAGCAAAGTAAGGTGACAACTTTCATTCCCAAGTTTAGTGAAGAAGCCTTTAAAGCAGAAGTAAGCACAGATCCAATATTTCCCATGTAGCTACAAGGTTTATTTTTACACCAGGAAACTTGTTGATGCTTCATATTAGCTCAAAAGCCTTCAATCCTGATTTTTACCAGCTAAAGCCACACAATTGGCAAGAAGTAAAACTGAACTCAGCCAACAGACAATTTATGACTGTTCTGTGTTGCTGCTTTCTGTGGGTAACAGCAAATGTTGGCATGGATACATTCAGGAAACTCATCTCTTGACCCTGGAGAGAAGGGTGATCTGTCCCTTAATGGAAACCCTCTCCTTGCTGCTCAGAAGTGATTCAAGAAGTCTCTGGGCTTCATCCTGACATTTCAAACACCTTTACCTTTGCTCAAATGGTAAGGCTGGGGGGAGGGAGGTGGCTGCCACGAGCCAACACGTTGGAAGTGGGTGGGGTGGTTTTATTCTCTGGGTGAGGAAGAATAAAACTCCTCTGGCAGCAGAGGAGTTGAGGTTGGACAGGCTCATGAACAACTTAGCAGGGCACAAGGTAGGATCAAAATCAAGTGGCTTCACTGAAGTGAGACTGTTTGCTCCTGATTGCTCCTGCTGCCAGCTGATGCTGCCAGGCTCCAGGCGAGGAGTAAATTCATAAAAGAATGTAAATTGGATCTCTCAGAATATTCAAGTATTTAACTCATTGCCTGTGCTGGTCAAAGTCACAGGCTCAGGTAAGGACTACTAAGCTGCTGCTTGAAAACACTTTCATATAAAACCACTGTAACAAGAGATTGCTCTTGTTGAGAACCTGAACCTCAGCTGTGGTTTTGGTCTGCATGGACCTATTCAGAATCAGACTGGTTTTTAGCATCCTTCCAGGAACAAGAGATAAAGCTGGAGTTGAGTTTTAAGTGAGGTAGGCAGTGTTATTTATGAATAGAAGTTGTTTTAAGCTGTTTTGAGGAGTTGCAGGGAGTTCAAGGAGGGTGAATCTGTCTGCATGCACATAGCTAGGGACAGGATTATGTAGCTCTTGAACAACTGGTTTGATCAGCAGTGCTTTGCTCTCATGTTCTTTTGCTTGTATTTTCAGAGAACAGAAAGAAATCCTTTAAAAAACTAGCTTGATATTTATTACAACATTTTTTAACTTGGGCTTTTTTAGTATGTGAACCTTTTTTAGTATGTGAACTTCAGGGCACTGAACTATCATTTGGTTATAAACTTCACTGTATCACTTCACTGCTGTAAGAAAATACTCCCAGCACATGAATAACAATTAGTCCACAGTTGTTTATAAAGTGCATAATGGCTGGAGCAGATCAATACATTTAACAAATAAATGAACCACAAGGCAACCTGGCAAATATGGGATAAAGAAAATATGACAGCTTAGGTTCTTTATAGAGGCATAAATCCCTAGTCCCACCAAGATAATAATAAATAACAAACTTTTCATTTGAATAAAAGTATGGGTTTGGAGAGATAAGAAAATATATGAATTTATGTTAATCATAGCCATCACAATGAATATTAAGAAAGTGCAGCTAATATTTTAATCACAGTTATAGTTTGCATTCACAAAGTACTTGGTTCCCTATGGTCAATTAGGAGGGTAAACATTTAGCTTCAATTTTTCTAAATAGATAACTGTGATGAAATATGTGTGTAAATTGCTGTGCTGTTTGTAAATTACTGCAAGGCTGCACCTCTCCCTCAAATCCTACTTTTGAAAAGAGTTTTGCTGTTTCATGAAGGGCAGGAGGGAGATGGGGAAAGCCTTATAAAACCTGATCTGTGAATCTTCACTGGATGTGCACTGAAATCTTCTTGACAGTCAGTTTGACACTGACTGGCTTTCAGCAGCAGCAGCACATCTGAAAATGTGAGAGTCCAGCTCCTCACGAGGGGTGGAGGGGGTTGTAGTGAGGCTTCTTTCACGACACTTTATACAAAGAGTTATGGATTCATTCTAAAACTGTTTTCAGCCAAAATATGGTTTGCATTGTAACAGGATGAACGCAAAGATCTGGTTCAACCAAGCACAGGGCAGTACATGAAGTCTGTTAAGTCCTTGCTGACCAAATAATTGTTCATTCTGGCAAGGAAAGCCTAGTGAAGTTGGTTGCTGGTCCAGAAGATAAAAGCCTGTGCTCTCCTTTCCTCCATGCCTGTGAATCTAGAATCTTAGTTTGATTTTTACTTAGGGAAAAGAAGATGAAAAAGTTAACTGCTGAAAGGCAACTGCTGGAAGATAACTGCTGAAAGATAACTGCCACTCTGCTGTGCCCTGTATCTTTTTAGGTTCACTTCATCTCCTTCTGTGTTTCTGACCCACTGAAACAAACTAATGACAAGAATTACAAAATGTTCAACTTCAGACAAGAAGAATGTGTGCACCACACAGTCTGTGTGATTTAAACATGTGCCTAAACACTTTGCTGAATTTTGACTTAAATATTTACTCATGCATTAATTGTAATATTTTTAATAAATGGATACTTTATTCAGTATACTGTAGCACCATTCTCTGCCCATGCCAAACAATGTCATTATTATGCTATGATGGATTAAGATTTTGCCTTGTCTTATTTAAATGTCCTTTCCATAGGCTGTCAGGAGGAAGGAAATAAGGTTATTTAATTACTGTTTTAAGGAAAAAATGTCTTCTTTTCCTGGCTATTTTATGAAAGAAAAATTCATAACACCATTCTGTCCATTTTTTTTCTAGAGGTCAAGGTGTTCCCAGGTGAACTAGGCAGGGTCATGCTTCTTTGGGCCTAGAGGTATGGCTGGGGTAGGAAACAAATGATTTTTAGGCTGCAGATTCAGGAATCCAGGACAAGAGTGTGCCAGTCTTATTATGGGATAGATCCCAAAAGGAGCTCGGAGTCTTGGTGCTTAGTGTTGGACTAAAATCTGGGTTCTCAGCTGTGGGATTAGAGTTAAAAAGTAAAAGTCACATGCTTGAGATTTCTGTACATGGGCTAAAGAGAATTAAGCCAACAAACATAGCAATGGGAGGGAACTTAAACTAGGAAATAGGCAGTGCCAGTGGAAACATCCAAAACTCTGCCTCTTTTGTGTTTAAGGAGCTCTTTGAGGTCTGTAGTCAGTGAACTCTCTGAACAAGGTACAAAGACAGTAATACTTCCTATGCTTAAAATGCACAAGGGGCACGGGAAAGAACAGGACAAAACGGCAAAAGCTTGTGATGAGAATGTTCTCAGAATGAAGGAATTTAGGTTAAATTTTGCTCCAGCTGAGGAGATTCAAACACCCACCTCCAACCTTCAATGAGAACATTCTTCCTATCCGCAAATTGGCTATTTTACAGTGCTAGCAAGGGATGCCTTCTGCATCTCCAACTGAAAGTGGGCCAATGTAAAACCAATTATGCAAGAGTCATGGGGACAGAGAGGGAACAAGCAAGGGGAAGTCTATGACCTGATGGATAGAACTGAAAAACAAGAGCATGAGGACAATACCAGTGTTTGAAAAGGTGGCCACAGACGCACAAGTCGTTTGCCACCTGACAAACAGATGCCTGAAAGTTTGCATTATTATAGTCACATAAAACTCAAAAAGTATCAAGTTTTGAGGATGCAGTAAATGAAGTCATCCAGGCATAGCAGAGTTATATTATTATAGTGATTAGTTTTCTGGACATCAAAAGAGACAACAGTGGAGTGCAACCAAGGGGACTTTATTAACACAAATCTGCAAACATCTCCATAGGAGCTCTATGCTCCAGAGTTCTCAACAACCCTAAATATGTATCAGGTAAGTCAAACCCATGCTTTCTCTGTGCCAGGGGAAGTCCAAAAGTTCCTGACCTCATTGCTGGAAGCAAGAACAAATAGGCACTGATTAGACTCAAGTTAAGTGTATTTCACCTGAGGGCTCATTAACTATAAGAGAAAGGGAATTGGGATGCCTTTTGAATGTAATAAAACACAGTGCTTGTGCTGTGAAAAAATACTGCCTTGATGGCAAAAAATGTATATAATGAGTTTTGTGCTAAAATTATAAAGATACAGTTTAAGAAACAAATTTCCAACAAATAACAAGTAACAACTACAAGAGCTAACATTAAGAAAGTTTGCCATTACTAATATGGATACCAGAAAACATAGAAAAAAGCAAAAATGTAGCATAGGGCTAACCTATAATTTAAAGTTATGCTGTAATTTTGTACAATGTTGAATATAATAAGAAGTCTGATTAGGAGATGTGGAGATACAAAAAGAAATCCTACAAGGATAATGAGGAGATACTACTAAGTAAAGATAAAGCTTAATATTGCTGTTAAATAGGGAAAGAGTAAAAACAGAAATTGGCACACCAGATTTTAAATATGGAACAAAAGCAAGCTATTAGAAGATACCCTTTACTAAAAAGAAAAATAACCCAAACAAAGCCAAACCTCACCAAAGCACCAATCAAAAAGAGTAAAAAATGGAATTGTGGGTAGTGACTAATCGGGGAGCTCACCTGAAGGAAAAAATTAATGGCACCAAAAGGCCATTGGGAGCTCACTATCAGAGTGTTTTGCTACTATTAAAAACTGTGTTTTTATTAATGCAAGTAGCACTGGACTGTAAAAGCTTTAGACCAGATGCAGAAGGAAGATGACTTTGTTACTGATGTTTACCTCTGTAAAATTTTAGTGTTTGATTAGTGCTTGCAGCAGCTCTGGATTCACAGATAATTGTTGATGCATCAGCCCAGCCCAGGATACATAAACAAGTATTCCAGCAGCTTCACTGAAAAAGCTTAAATGTTGGAATCAGTTTATAAACCCCAGAGTTGATGGACTTTGGAAGATTTCTATGACTTAACAGAATATATTTATTTCTCTGAATCTCACAATATACATACTCCAGGTGATTTAATTTTGATATCAAAAAGTCTATTATATGAGATTCTCAGTATCTCTGACTGTGCATTGGTATTCATGAAAATAAAGTCCATGTCAGAGGAAAAGAGGGAGATTAAGTAGCACTGAAAGAAAGTGTGAATAAAACAGAAAATCACACAATAATTATATGCTGGGCAATCTCTTACAGAATTTATCTTCAGAATCCTAGGAAGGAGCCTTTAAAGTAATTATAAAGGGATATGTGTTTGCTTGCATAGTGGATTTAGGAAAAACATGAGATAAACACAAATATGTAAGCTTAGAGCAACAAGTTTGCACTTTGGAGGAGCCATAATGAGATAGACTTTGATGAGAGGAAAAAAGTGAAACATCCATTCTCAGACATAGACTGACATGAGCAAGAGCCAAAACACAGAAAGAACTTCTATTTGCAAACTAGTGGTCTTTGGCATTTTTTATTCTCCATAGGGAAGAAGTTAGACATATTAGCAGACAGATTAAATTTTAATAGATGATCTGAGGTAGCCCCAAGAACAAGAAGGAGTGCTCAGAAACAAGGCCAAGCCAAATAGAGAGATTTGTAAAATGCAAGTGTCCTAACTCTGTACAAGTGCATATTTATGAATATGGAAACATGGAGGGTCTGCTGATATATTGCAGGGTTTCAAACATCTGAAAAATGTGATGTAGGTACAATAAAAATAGGGAAGGGTCATGATCCTCTGGATGCCTCTCTGAAATATTTGGGACCCAGGCACCTTCTTTCTTCAGGAAGGCTCTTTTCTCGATGGAAATTGAATACTTAGCTGACGACTTTCCACCCTTACAAGTAGTTTTGAAACTCCTTCCAAATCAGGATGAACCTAATCAACCTCCTTCCTGAGCCAAGTGTTTTCCACTAAGTCTTGGTGGAGGTAGAGACAAGAAAGATTGTGCTGATGCAAACCAATCTGTGTTTTAGGAAAAGAATTCCCTTAGGTAAGTGCAAGAAATTCTTCTGTGACTTTTAGCACATCATAGATCCTGAAAACGAGGCTTTTTCACAATGTATAGGTACAGAGAAAATGTTCTGTTTTTCTTGGTAGGATCTCTGTGTTTAATTGGGATGTTGGAGAAACATGAAAAATGCTTTCAGAATTGAATTAGCATGTGAAACGACTTTCCTTGTGCATTGGGTTCAAGTGCTTCAAGAACAAGGAACAAGAGAAGACTGTTCATTATAATTTGTTTAATTATTGAACCATTAGTGCCAAAGATTAGGGACACTGAAGAAGTTTAGTAAATAAATGTACTGGGAATAGATATCATATGCTGATTACTTCAAGCTGGCTATACAAAATACCAATTTAATGTAATGGAAACTTTCACTTGGGACCCAGTTTGCAGGCAATGCCTAGGTTTCAACTGCCTCAGGAAAGCAATGTCAAAAGGGTTGGATATGGAAGTATAAATACTAAAATGATAGAGCTGTGGAAGTTCTTAAATTTCTCTGTAATGACGTAAACAGCTGGATGTTGCCATTGATAGAATTAATATATTTTACCTTAAGACTTGTATCCTTCTTTAGAAAAAAAAAAAAAAAAAAGTTAATAATTTCTTTTTTCTATGATCAACATGAAAAACAACAGGAACATTGGAATTGCATAGACCACTCATAGATCAATCTGGTGCTATAATGCATTTTTACTGGAGAAAATCTATTATGGATTAAAGCAGAATAAAGATGGTCATATAACTCATGCTAGAACTATGTATCAGGCTTTATTCCAAAATTATGGCCCCAAGAAATTGCATTTAATAATTAGGCCACCATAAGGTATAACGAAAAAAGAATTCTTTGCTGAAAAAAAACATCATTTAGACTACTAAAATAAATAGAAAGATCTCTTCAGGGATGAATGATGCTGAAAATAAGGTATATTACATTAAAATGTGTACACAATAAGTTAATACAGATTACTTGCTTAATTGAAACGCTTCTGGAAGAAAATAGCAACAGTAACTGCATAAAAGTACTTCAGACATGGGATAGCATTTTGGTAATTAAGATTATGTCTAGACCATCTAGTTAT
The DNA here is from genome assembly GCA_013399225.1 of Rhipidura dahli. Taxonomy (NCBI): domain Eukaryota; kingdom Metazoa; phylum Chordata; class Aves; order Passeriformes; family Rhipiduridae; genus Rhipidura; species Rhipidura dahli. Next base: position 505,069 of record VXAC01007786.1, read on the forward strand.
GACTGTTTTTTTCAGAGGTAAACCACACTAAGATATTTAGTTATGAAGTGCAGATTGGAAATATAAAACAACAGGGAAAGCATAAAATGCAAAAACTGAAATGAGCAGAAGTAGGTGATAAATATTGGCTTAGCTACTAATCAGGTAGTGTAAGTTCTGTGCTGCCTGGTTCACAGAATATTTTTCTCTCTGTATAATAAAGTACATTTTGTTGTGTTGGATGTCTGTCTAAAATGCCAAACAAACTGTCTTTCAGAAAAATTATATGGCACTGTTGCATTTCAATGTGTACTGGAAATCTGACAGGAATAATAAAAAAAACCCTGAGATGGGGAACTCAGCTAGATCTTAAAAGTATGCAGTGGGAATTGGAGTGCTAACAAGATTTCATTTGCTCTTTGTATATGAGCTCTTTTAAGCCTGAACCAGTGTCTTTTATTAATATTTTTTACAGTCCACTTAGAGAAAAAAGTAAAGTATCTAATATGAGACACTTCCAATTGTTTGGGTATTAAAAAATAGAATAAAGGTAATAATGTATCTTGCTCAGGAAAACATGGCATCATCAGAGGAAAGAATTAAGTAGGTGTTAAGGTGCTTAGAAGAAAAGTAGTAGGAAGAAATGCCCTTGTAAGGGAAGATCATTTAAATGTCCATCTGTAGTTGTCCATACTTCTGTTCCAAGTGTCCTGCTCTCTGTGTTACTGAAAATGTTCAGCTTTTCCTTGAAATCTAAATTCTTATTATACAATGAAAAGATTAACTGTACAATTAAGCCGTATTTTTTTAATTTATAGAAACCTTAATGGATTTTCTCTGTAGTACAAGGTCAATATATAACATTTTTCTGAACAAGTCCCAGTCACAGGAGGCTCCATCGTAGTTTCTGCCAAAGAGGCAGCATCAGAGACTGTCCCAACTTGCCATCACAGGCAAAGGACAGGGTGAACAAAGGTTCCATGGAACCAGGGGTTCATTCAGACCATGGATTCGCTGATTCTGGGGAGGTCAAAACTTGACTTCTGCCTACATCGGCAGTATCTTTTTAATATCCAGCTGCAAGCGTCTTTCCAGCACTGAAATTATCTTTAATGTAATGTTTCCTACCCTGGATGAAAATAGTTTTTATAATCTAAAGTGGGACTTGAGCCCAGTATCCCAATATATAAAGCCATTACATTAACCAGCTGAGATGCTCCGTCATAAAAAGATAACTACCTTTACATAAATAACTCCTGACTATGCAAGCAGGGCTCGTCTTTGAAGGTGAGAGAGAACATTGTGGTTTATTATATGATACGAATGATAAAAATGGTATTTATAGACCAGACTACAAGGACTCTCGTGATGAGCATTGAGAGATTTACACTTTGAGGGGAAAAAAACTTTTTTAAGGACTGACATCATCATCAAACAATTCGTGTTTCTCAGTGAATCCACAAGCTGAGAGTGGTGTTTTAATGACTAAAAATCATGAATATTAAACTGGAGAAAAGTTGACAGTATTTAAATGAGCATCATTAAGAGACACATAAATTAACAGGATTTTTAGTTCTTGTGGAACCGCCGTTTCAATGTTAATTAAACAACTGGAGTGCTCTTGTGCATTCCCAGCAAACTGTCCCTAATGTGTTCTGCTGAATATCATTATGGGTGGCTGCCTCGCTGTTTAATTATTTTCAAGCTGATTTTTTTTCCCCGTTGCTGCAGTGGTTTTATGCTTGTCTTGCATTCAGAAGGCGATGGGGCTTAATCCCAAAGGAGTCTGTCAGTTTGATCTACATGTGGTGCTTATACTGAAATACCCATTTTTGTAACTAATAAAACATGCACATATAGTGTTGCTGCCTAACCCTGCTGAAAAAGCCTCACTATTGACTGCATTATCTTTGTATGTAACAACCATTTGATGACTTACTGGGATTTTAGCAGTAGTTCTCTATCACAGTGGTAATCATTATTTATTCCATTCTGCACACGCAGGTGGTAAAGAATATGAATTTAGATATAGAGAAGGGAAGCAAAATAAGCGTGAGATCTAGTTATTTTCTAAATGTGAGCAGAAATGCTACACAGAGCGCTGTGTGCTGTATCTGTTTAGCAAATTCACTCTTCAGCTGCTCCTTTCCTGCTACCTGCATGACGTGTGTGTACAGCAGGAATTAAAGCAGGGCTTCTTCTCAGTCTTGGACATTCACCTGCCCCTCTCAGTAGCAGATCTGTAGGGAGAACAGGCTCTGTTTGATTGTCCTTCAGCAGACCTTGCCTTGTCAATCTCCTGTAAGTGCCTCTGCATCCTTCCCTTCCCTTCCCTTCCCTTCCCTTCCCTTCCCTTCCCTCCGGACTCTGCCTGGCTCACAGGTGTCCCCACAGGGTGTGTGAAGGAGATGCTCCCCCAGATTTCCACATGGATCCAGACCCGGTGCTGGGCTGCCTGCTCACCCAGAGCCTGCTCACAAGGCTGGAGAGGCTCTTGTGATCCACAACCACCTCTGCTGCCTCTTCTCTTGCCAGGTGTTGTCCATCCTGTCTGCTCCCCCCAGACCCAGCAGGTTCCTGCACCCAGCACGCACAGGCAAACATCCCAGCTAAGCTCAGCAGGGATAAATTGCAGTGTTCACTCTGACTGTGGTGCCAATGCCATGCCAGGTTCTACATAGGCCCCACACAGAGGACCCACTGAGGATTGCTGCAGGCTACACAGTGAACAGGATGGGGCTGCTTTCTGCCCTTTCTGGACTGCCCAGGCAGAGCAGCACACAGACCCCAAACACTCAATGAAAGTGAATTAAGTCGTGTGCTACTGCCCTGCTTCCATCCCTGCTGCTCTGCAGCATCACTAGAACCAGAGGACACTGTCTTCAAGTTATGGCCATGTTTTACTGAAAGCCACCAAATCTGAATGTTTCCTTGGAAGCTGTTGATGCATTCCTGCACCATTTCACCTCAACTGACCAACAGCCCTCAGATGGCAACATGGCCAATTGCTGGCTGGCCAGCCTGAGTATCACAAAAGGTCTTGTAAAATTTCTTAGCTGAGGAAAGAAAAAAAAAAAATCCCTGAGAATCACAGAAGGTCTTTTAAAATTTCTTAGTTGAGGGAAGAAAAAAAAGACATCCTAGCTGTGTGTCTGGGAGAAGCCAGACTTGGGAGTTGGTGGTATTCCATTACTATTAATCTGCAACTATGTAAGGCCAAGGAGTGTAAGTGTTAAAAAAGTTCTAGCATCCTACACATTCGTAATGCCTGTAACAGTGAGTACACAGCTCTTGTGTGGCTCTCTGTGTGGAGCTCAGCAAGCCATTGAGACAATATAGTTGGTGTTACTCTGTGGAAGTTATGAGTAATAAAGTAGATGGAAATCAAAATTCTGACAGGTTCCTCAGATTTAGGACGATTTTCACTCAAATTTTGTGAGAAATGTGACTGAACATTTGTCGACGGGGGAAAAGAATTTTGCATCCAGACCTCAATTTAATTAACTAAAAGTTGTTTTGAATGTTTTTCCATCCTACCTACTTACTCGCAGTTGCCTGTATTAATAGAAACTGTTGATAGATGTCTTTAGGGGAACTTCCTATCTAATTAGTAGATTTTTTCATGCTGCATCTTGCCAATAAAAACAAAATTAAAATAACTGAACAAAGCTAATTATGTGGTGCTTTGAAATACCTGTCACATAGTTGAATATACATTTCCTCCTTCCCCTACTGTACATTACATCAGTTAATAAGTATTTATATATCTTGTATTTCACTTTTTGCTGGGTTGCTGTTTTGACATATTTCTTTAGAAGGTGGTACTCAGGTCCTTTTTGAGCTGTTCCTGACTGAAACAACAAGAGATGAGGTAATTGTAGTTCACAGAGTAAGCAGTTGTGTGGTGCAAACAAGTGCTTGGCTTTATTTGTTTAGACTTTTATCCTTGGACATCCTCCCCCTGCCCCAAATCACCAAATAGTTGATGACTAGAGTTGTGAGTATTCAATGTAGGTGTGAAACAGCACACAGGTCTGGGTGTCTGGCTGTGAGATCTAACCTGGGCTACATTTGGTGCCTGATTTAGCCTTATTTTGGTTTGAGACACAGAGAAATGCTGCTCCTCACATGCCATCTCTTTGAAAATGTAAATTAGTCCTTTGTTTGGGACTTTGGTGCAGATTTAATAAAATAGATTTCCTATATTCTCTCCAGATTGGTTTCAGATGTAATTCTAAATTTAAGATAATGTGATATTGTTCCAATTTGGCTCAAGTTAGTAACAGCGTTTATTTGGAGATGGACCAGCTCTTTGATGAGTCACCTACTTGAGGATCTTGTACTAACTTTGAGCATTCACTGAGGATTTCCTGACTACAGGGAGGTGGTCAGAGGCTGAACTGTGTGTGGATAGATCCTATATTGCACTGAGTAATATGAACTCATGGAATACATCCTGGGTATAGCTGCCAGAGTGAGTAACTAAATTTAATCAATCTGCATATTTTTTGGATTATATACCACAGGAAGCTGGCAGAAATGAACACATTTCTATGTTTTACTCTTTGGAAATACTTGGGTGTGTTCATTCCTAGGACTACTTGCACCCATGGAAAGTTGTAAATGCCAGCAGCAAGGGCAGGCTGGTGGTGCTGGTGCAAAGGCAAACACAATTGCACTGGATCTAAGTCTTGGCTACAGATTTCATGAAGGAGAATGACAAACCTAACCAGAAACCTAAATTCCCATCAGGTCAGCAAGCCAGAAAAACCCAAAATAATTTAGTATATCAAAATAGGAGGCAGACTTTCCTTTACACAGTAATCTGTAGGAGGAAAAATAAAGTCCATAAATGGAAAACAATATCTCAAGGGTCATGACAAACACAAAATTGTACCACTGTTGAAGCCTGCACCTCATGTTGAAGGACCATGATCTGATTCATTTATATATTATCATGGTTGCCCTGATATGACTCCGAGTCATTACATCAGTTTTTTTTTACCTTTGCCTCATATTCTTGGAAATATCTAGTACAGTATATAGGTTCCTGTATGAAAGAAGAAATATCTTTTCTTTTGTATGGAAGAAGAAATATGAACCTTCAAAAAGGCATTCATGATGAAGGCAACTGTGTCATCTTATTCTTCTTTGTGTTTACCAGGGAGCACAAACTCTTATTCCAACACAAGGCTGTATAAAAAGCAGTTATTTCATGTTTCTGGATCCATAGCATGGGATCAAGTACTGTTGTTTCATTGTTAAGTATTTTGGAGTGTTTCTGTGTCATTTAAGTACTGCAAATTGCAGCCACTGCCTTGTCAATGGGGCCTTGTACAGGTGAATGGCCTTGTAATCATCACCACTGTGACAAAAACACTTACATGCCTATGTCTCCCTGTTTTGGATTTTCTTCCTTGCTGTCTTTGAAACTTTGATTTACCACCTGCACCTGAAGATGGTTCTGAAGATGCCTGCAGGTTTTCCAGTGGAATCCCATATCCTAATTCTTCCATCTGCAAAGCAAAGCCAAGTACTTTTCTGTTATTTTTCCTTCAGTCAATAATATCTTTGCTATCTGTAATCTTTAGACATTCAAAAGTATGGACAGGTTTTAAATACATTTTTTCTGTACATAAGAAGGCTACTGATCTTTCTGGCTCTGTGAGTAAAACAGAGGAGTATTGAGTCCTGTGTTCAAAATCTGAGTGCTATTACATGTAGTTCAATGGCTGTGATCAGTAGAGGAATCCTCTGAGCAGCTTTTAGGACTGGCCTGCTTGCTTGACCCAGCTGCTGCTGCAAGTTTTTGGTTACTGAACAGGGGAAATCTGGCTTAGATTATCAGCCCAGCGTATGTGTTCATTTATAGCCACATAAATTCTGCACTGGGTCCCATTTTAAACTCTCCATAGAGGTGTCAGGGATGGAACAAGCAGGGAATGCACAAAAGAGAAAAGCCAAATAGCAATACAAGGGCTTGAAGACAGCCTGAGGAACAGAGAATGTTCTAGGGGCAGGACATCAGGCAGAAGCTGAACCCTTGCTTTTGGACATGAAGATTCTGGGACAAGATGGAAGCCCAGCTCAACTGAACTAAAATCAAACCCAATTGAGAAAAAAGCTTCTGAGCAGGAGAGTGTAGCTCTCTATCCACTGAAACCCAAACACTAATCTGATACTCTTTGCTTCTGCAACTCTGAGCTGCCCCAGCACGAACATCAGAGCTGTACACACAAAATCAGATATAAACCAACTTTTCAAAAGTCTTTCTTTGTTCAGAGCTTTTTATGTTTATTTTTCTTGTATACAATGACAATTTTAGTTAAAATAACACTGCATCGTTTGGCTCAGGTTACCAGATAATTGGGGAGTCTTTAAAGCAGATTTTCAAGTTGAGAGTAATGGAGAAAATTTATAGTAGAACAGATGGTTGGCCTTCATTTGCCTGTTGACAGGTAGCGTGTTGTCAGCACTTCAGGTTGTTATCATACAGAGAACAGCAGTTCAGAATCTTAATTGGGACCCAAAAGGATATACTCTACAGCTTTTTGTGGGCATTTACAGGCACAAGAAGATGTATAAAAGAAGATGGGGGGGAGGAAAGAAAGCTGATGTATACGTGTGATTCAAATGCAAAAACGTTGAGTTTGTGCACAAACTCAATTGATTTTGGCATACAAATCTTTTGATGAAAAGAATACAAAAATGGAGAGGCTGAAAGAGGTCGAAAGAGTACTGCTTCCCCTGCATGAGGTATTGCCAGGGAGTTCATATCCTCACACCAGTGCTTCCTGTTGTACCAACAACAAACAGTTCATTAAAGCAGGCAGAACACACTGTGTGAGCAGCTATGCACAGCACCTGGAAGAAATTTGTGAAAATTGAGAGATCTCTGGTTGAAATTTTTTCCACTGTGATTCTCATGTTCACTATATTGAGCAGGAAGCAGCTGAAATCACGTTCTCTGAGGCAGCAAAACCATGATTACTTACAAAGTACTTGTCCTAGCAAGAAGAATGTACAGCAAAATCTGTAGCACTTTTCAAACAACAAGGTTTGCGTAAGTATTACTAATCAGTCCCTGGTTTTGTTACCTTCAGATTTTATTTTATGATATTTAATTGCTTTATTTTAATTGGGTGTGCTAAACTCCACCTGGGGGTCTGTGTTTTCAAAAAGCCTTTAGCTCCAAAGGGTTTGAAGAAGAAATGTTGTTTGGAGAACGGCAGGGAAACTAAAGTAGGTGCAGGCTGGCACTGTGGTCTGTCAGGGACAAATTCCTCCCATACATGCTGCTTAGCAAGATTCCCTGGAAATAATGCCATTATCCCCGAGAAAATTGTCAACCTTTGCTCTTCAAATATTCTTTATCTCACACATCCAGTTATGAACTCCTTTCACCACTCATTATTATTATCGAGGGCTAACACTGTGCTTGGCCCGAGTCAGTAATACGTAAATCCTGCTCAAAGGGCTAACAAGCTGTGGTGGACTGCTTTCTTGCAGAAATGAAATCAAAGTCTAGAAGCAGGTCACATCCCAGCTGTGATATTTTCCCAAGGAAAGCAGCTCAGTTAAGCATACAGCCAAACTGTGATCTCCATCTGAGAGGCACATGATGCTGTATAACTTAGGCGTGGAGTATTTCAAAAACTGAAAATTGATCTCTAGCAGCTGCCTTTTTAAATCTTGGAAAAAAAAGGAAAGAAAGCAAACACTTTTAACAGCACATTGTTTTTAGGAGTAATGAGACATCCAAAGAGATGCTGTTATAAAGCTATTTGAGATTCCACACAGGAGTACAACAAACACCTATTGCCTCAGAAATTTCAGGAACATGTGGGAGATACACACAAGCTGGATTAGAAACAGAATGTCCTCTAGCAAGCTTCATTTTCTTTCTTTCCTATTTTTTTTTTTTTTTGGTCCAGCAAGCCACAAATACTATTTTAATCCTCAAAAAGAAAAGAGGGAGAGAACTTTACACTGGCTGAGAAGTGTGAGAAATTAACTTCACTGTAGCTTCCCTTGTGGATAACCAGCTGACCTCTGCCTCCAGCACCCACCTCTGCCTCAGCTGGGCACCCAGCTGGACTTTTGGCATATTTATTCTACAGCAAGGCTTGGACACTCACTGTTTCAGCCTTGCAAAAGATTATTTTGGCCAAATCATGATTAAAAGGGTATTTTTAGCTGGCTTCTGCAGACGAAATGTCAGAGGATTTGTTTCTGAGTCAGAGATAGAACTTCTGTTTAGAGAGTTTCTGGAGCACTCCCTGCAATATTAGTGTGGAGTTACTGAGTTGTTGTTCTGGGCTGATAATTAAGTGAGTGCTAAATATTGGCTTGAGAGCCACAGCATCCATGCCTGGGGTCAGTGACACTCAGCTTTAGGCAGAAGAGATGCACCAGGAAATTAGCAGGCTTGTTCCTGCTGGAAGCTGTGCGTGCTTGGAAAGATTGGAACCAAAGGTGGGTTTTGATGGCCTGTGCATGTGTAACAACACTGAAAACTGGTCTGCTTCTCCCCACTGCTGCATTTGTGTGTGCACCTGGAAGGTCATGAATAGGATAAAAACACCACTTATTTGCTCTCTTTGCTCATTCACATCTTGGAGAGTGCTGACCCTGAGCTACAGAAATTAGCTGAGCTCAGGTGATACGAACATGTTCTCATGAGGAAGCAAATGAAAGCCTCCTGACCATGTCTGTGAAAAATTGGGTTGAGATTAATTTCAAAAGTGCTGTTGATTTTAGGGCTTTTATTGGCCTCTGTGCCATGACTGCTCTCATTGGGTGTGCCTGATATTATTAACCTCCTACACAGTCCTCCCCATCTGACAGAAAACTGCCTACCTCGCAGTCTTTGCCAAAAACTTGTTTAATCTTCGGCAGCTCTAACAACTCTGTGCACAATGTGATGAGGTGAACAGCTGTAGAAGTGAGAGATATGGGAAATAGACTAATTTCTCTTTTATGGCCAAGAATAGGATGAAGGATCTGTGCTAATTCTAAACATAGTTATGCTAAACCTCTGTCTGCTTTGGCTGCTCTTAAGCAATTATTCTCTTTCTGATGTTTTATCCTTTGAATTAGTCTGCCTCAGCTGCAGAGGTCTGAGCAAATGCTTGAAGACTACCTTGCTGAGAGGGCTGAAAACACAGAGAGGGTGATATTTGACATTTAGCTTGTCAGGAGTGCACCATATTCGTTTGCAGATGAACCTTAGGGAGGCCTTGGAGCTCACAAGTCTTTATGAGGGGTGGGGTCACCCTGCCTGTAACCTGCCAAGCCCTCCTGGCCAGTGCACAAGGGCCCCAGCTTCCTTGGGTAGCATCTGCCAGGGGTCAGTGGGGTCAGAGAGCCAAAGGCAAGGCTTCCTATGTCCTTGTTTCCCATCCTGCACTCCAGGTGAAGCAGGTACACTCTGCCCCTAATTATTCCCAATTAATAATTAAGTGTTTTGTTAGTTTCTTTTTATTTTTTTCTTTCTTTAAAGGTTTCTCTTTCCCTTCCATTTTCTTTCCTTACTGTAATGTTTTCTTGTAGTACTGGAAAGCATTTCTTCATTGTTTGGACTAATTTCCAAACAGATTAAAAACTGTTGTAGCAGTCAAGCTTCAGTTCCTTTGTTTATTAGATTCAGAAGACAGCAAATTCCTTAAAACACAGATATAAACAATTATGGTAATGCATTCTGATTTTATAATTAGTTTTCATCACAGGAAACATATAATTTTGGGCTTCAAATTTTTTAGTACACTCCTCTCCTCCCATCTTTGACTTTGAAGTTCATGCATTGCTGTTCCCAGCCTTGTTTCCAGTCCTTGGTGAGCCATATAGAAAGAGACAGAAACTTAACTCTCCGAGGCTCCAAAATATGAGAGAAGGTCACAGAAGGACATGGACCTGCTGGAGTGAGTCCAGAGAAGGCCACAAAGATCATCAGGTGGCTGGAGCACCTTTCCTATGGACATAGGCTGAGTTGGGATTGTTCAGTGTGGAGAAGAGAAGGTGCCAGGGGGATTTTAGAGCACTTTCCAATGCCTAAAGTGGCTACAGGAGAGCTGGAGAGGGACTTTGGACAAGGGCCTGGAGTGGCAGGACAAGTGGCAATGGCTTTAAATTGAAAATGGTGGACTTACATTAGATGTTGGGAAGAAATTCTTCCCTGTGACGGTGGTGAGGCCCTGGCACAAGTTGTCCAGAGAAGTTGTGGGATGTTCCATCCCTGGAAATATTCACTGCCAGGTTGGATGGGGCTTTCAGCAACCTGGTCTAGTGGCAGGTGTCCCTACCTGTGGCAGAGGGGTTGGAACCAACTTATCTATAAGGTCCCTTCCAACCCAGACCATTCTGTGATTCTTTGAGCTTTTTCAATGACATTTTTGGGCACAGAATCAACCTGCCAGTGCTTTGCTGTAAACTGAATTTGGACCCTTGTTTGCTATATACATACAACATGAGCTTCTTAATTTTTGTTTTAATTACTTTTGTCTTGCATATCCAGAAGGATAGGAAATGAGTTTTATTAATATATTGAGAGTGTAATGATCATTAAAGAATAAAGAAAGGATTATAGTATTCTGGTGCAGTCCTCCCACACGGAACCCTGAAACCTAATTGTAGCCCTTGAGGGTTTGAGCATTGCCCTGCTTAATGATAATTTGTGTCACTGCTCCAAAAAAATAAGTGGCTGTTAGGGCAGAAAAAAAGCTCTGATGAACAATGGGAGAGATTAAATTAACATGAATGGGCAGAAGCCCCATATGTGGTTGCAGGATCTGTTAAGAGAGGTATTTCCAGGAGAAAGAGGAAAGTGTTAGGACCATTGTAAAACGCAGTGATGAGTTCAGAACAATCTCATCTTTATAATTCTCATCATTTTCCTTCAAGGAAAACAAAGTCAAGCTGAAACAGGTGCTGGAAAGGACAGTGGGGGGACAAGGGGGAGCTGGAGAGCCTGCCTGACAAGTGGGGATGTGTCTATTCTGTGTATTGAAGTGCAGCAAAGAAAGCCTTGAGCTAGCACCTGCCCGAGCTCCTACATCCAGATGGTGCAATCAGATCTGGAAATAGCAGCCTCAGTGTAGCCCTGAACCTCCACTGAAGCACCCTGCAATGCAGCAATACTTCTTTGCTCAGGTGGAATGATCTGCTGAGGCACCTTTATGACTTTCTAGAACTGGAGTTGGCTTGCACAGCTCTTCTCCTTCAGACAACCCATAACCCATCCCAAAAATTTGCTGAGGCTACTCAAGTCAAGACCAGAGGAGTGTAATTTCCCTCTCTTAAGGATACACACTGAACTGTGTGCATGTGTCCTGTGGGAAGGGTGAGTGAAGGAGGAAAAGAAGAACTAGTTAAACCTGAGGAAAGAAAAGTTGTACTTAAACTGGTCATGAAAACAGTAGAAGCTCCAGCTGGCAGAGGAGCAGTTTTGCAGTGGCTTTGCATTAGGAATATTGAATCTGCTCTGCAGGTTTGTTGCCTTCACTAGCAGTTTGAAAGGCACCACAATATTACCAGCTGGAATTGTTCAGCCCCTTCTGGATGAGAACTCAGTTGGCAATTGATTCACAGCACATGGTAACCTCTGTAAGTCTGGACATGGGAAGTGAAGATTTGCCTAAAACAGCAGAGTGTTTTGCAGACCAAGTTCTAGTCACCAGGTTGGGGTTCTGTGGTACAGAGGCTGCTCCACAGTCAATGTACATGGCAAAAAGTACAGCATGGAATTCTTTGTTGAACTTACCCAGTGAATGATGTTGCACCTGGCTGATGTCTGCTGATGCCTGGAGATCTGTGCTAGAGCACTGCTTTGGTAAGAAATAAATACCTGTTGTAGGAACATGAACTGAACCCCCACCTCCCAGGCTCCCACTGCTCCTACACGTGATCTTGATTTGTTTGTGATGGGTCCAAACAAAACTCCTGCAAGCACAGAACATGATGGCTCCTTGCCTGTGGCAGGAGACAGACCTGCACAGAAAGCTGTCAGTGTAGCATTGCACGGAAGAGAAGCTCAGCTGGCAGGAAGAATTCTCTTGTGCTGGTGTGTGTGGGGCAGTGATGGGCTGTGGGGCAGGACCCACCTGAGCACAGGTGCAGGTGTGTTGGATCTCTGCTCTGTGTGCTTAAGCCCTGCACCGAAGGCAGCAGAGATGCATTTAGTTATTTCCCTCTTCAAGGCAATTTATACAGCCCAGAAGAGACAGAGACCGTGGAGGTTAAATATTCAGGGTGGGGATTTAGCTGTGGATCCTATTAAGGTTAATGGAAGTTGCAGCACTAAGTCCCTTGGCATCACTCAGTGAATAGTCAGTAACCCTTGTACCATGAGCCTTAAGAAGAGTTAGTCATAAGCAGTAGCAGCACTAGAAATAAAACTCATTTGATGAGCTAAATGAAAAACGAAGTGTTAAGGAAGAGATTAAGATTTTGTAAGAGGTGATTTCTGTTTTCCTGAGATCCTTTTCTGAGGTTCACAATGCAACAGTTTTCAGTATTATCCCCATGAAGATGTCATCACATTCTCACCTTATCTATCCTGAGAGCTGAGCATGTTGAGCTGTTGGCACAAACTGGGCTCTAGTCAAAATGAGTCAAGATATGACTTTAACCTTGGCTGTAGCAGTGCCAGGTCTTCTACCTGAGATGCTCTTTCTGTAATATCCAAGTGCACAATCCCAGCATATTGGAACATTGCACACTGGATTGTTGGATTTCTTTGTGGTGCACCACAACAGAAACAGGACGACAGGGGGAAACTCTTCTATGCAAAAAATCATATCTCACTGGGATGTAATGAAGTTGCAGACACCTCAGCTGGGCAAATATGGATCCTCCAAATGTGGAGGATCCTCCAGGAGTGCCCGTAATTGTCCTGAAAATGTTTCTCATGATAAAACCTTTTCCTCTTCAAGAGTGGCTTTTGAAGTAAATTTCCCCAACAACTCTGTTCCCCTGCGGCAAGATAAGGGTTAAAAAGCCTTTCTATCTCTAGGAGAAAACAGTAGATTATCAGCCTTATCCTCCTCAGAAACATCCAGATAGAGGTCAGCTGAACCTTTATGTGAGTCAGGACTCATTTTCTCTAATATAATCGTATGTTTGGTGATGGATTCAAAGAAAATTGCCCAGTACTTGCAGGGTTAAACCACTAATAATGATGTTAGTAGTGATCTGGCTGGCAAAGTATAATTCCTCTGAGATCACTTTCTCCAAGAAAGGCAGCAGTGTGCTGTGGTGCTTTTTGAGCAGAAGGCATTATACCCTGGGTTCCTCATGGATTAGGTGACCACTTTCTCCTCTCACCCTTTTTTGACACTTGAAGTTCATGTGGCTTATCGGTGAGGTGACAAGAGGGTGACATTCACTGTGGGCTGACCATCTTTTGTCTTTATTTGTCTTCATTACCAGTTTTTGGCGACCTTGGAGAAAGAAGTTACAGGGAACTATCAGCCCAGATGACAAATTTGCCAGCAGGCCAGGGTGAGAGCTGAAGAATCTGATCCAACGTGAGTCCCTGTTCCTCTTGAGTAATGCACCTTTGCGAGCTCCACTCCTCAGGATGATTTGGTGGAGCAAAAAGGTGCGAAACGGGGAAATCCAGACCCAGGTAATTCTGCTCACGTTTAAAAGGAGGTTTTGCTTGTTGATTAGGTAATCCTTCTCTAGGAAATGCACGGCACCAACTGCTTTTCATGCTAGATTAGTGCTCCTGTGGTCAATTTGCTTTTACTAATGTCAGGGCCCCACGGAGCAGGTTCATCTGTCGCATAGCAACTGCTTCAGCAGCAGTGGAGGTAGCCATGCATAAAAGATTACACATGATGGCAGGGCACAAGTGTGAAGATTTTCAAAATTAGATACAATCTCAGCATGAATATGAACTGCAGAATTGACATGGAAGGATTTTTTCAACTCATCAAGTTTCCATATTTATCAGAAAAAAGTGATTTAACAGCAGTGCATGTGAAATGAAGGAAATGCAGAGGGCAGTAATTTAGAAAAAGCAGCAAACAAGGCAGTGTCTGTACACAAATAAATGTAAACAGAAAGCCCCACACACTTTCTGCCAACTGTGAGGCCACCTTCCGTTTCGTGCTACAGATGCCCTCAGGAGACGAGACGATCTATGGTATTTTATGTACATTTCAAAAGGTCACACTCCAGAATGTCCCACAGTCGCTGGAAGGAGCAGGTGAGATACCTTGTGTGGCTTCATTTGCAGTGGACCTCGACAACCCGTGGAGCTCCCACACCCTGCCCCAGGACACTGCCTCTTTTCCTACATTTTTTGGAGGAGCAGGGACATTTTCAGCTTTTACTGTTTGCTTTAGGTCTGGCTTTTGCTTTGTCTCACAGATGAGCTTTCTTGGACATTTCTTTTCAAACTACATTCAATCTTCTCTCTTAAAAGACAGACAGAGGGAGGGAGAGATTGATCGATTAGTTATTTTAAAAGCCGTGTGTCAAGGATTGTGTTTTGTTGCTAAATGAGGTTTTTCTCCTCTGTCTCTAAAATAGAGCAGAAGTGAAGGTTTGAAGATCTTTGTATTTGAAATGCCCTGCTAATTTGACAGGCTACTTTTGCAGGGAAGGTTTGTTTTTGTTTTGTACTTTTTTCCCTCTTACTGGGAGGACAAAAGGCTCAGCTCACGCTGCAGAATTCTGTGGCTGATCCTTTTGTATGCAAGACTAGCAGACTTGCCTGAAACAGGAACCTTGGAGGTAAATCAGGCTAATGAAGCAGCTCAGAGAGGCAATGTGCATTACTTTGTATCCCACAATGATTTTAAAGTCAACACACATACAGTACCAAGTATTTTGTAGCCTAAGATACCTGAAGGAGATCCAAGGAAAAGCTGTTCATCCTGTTTCCTCTGTGCTTTCATTTAACTGATAGCAAATAACTCTTTTTTTTTTTTTTTTGTTTTGTTTTTTTTTTTTTTTTTTTAACATACCAACGAATGTAGGAACCATTTTATTCTCTGGATAAATTTTATCTAGGCAAGAAATTGTATTATGACAGTTGCTATCCGTGACACTAAAATGCTTTTATTAGGACAATTACAGCTCTTTTTACTCTAGGCTGAAAGAGAAAGTGAAGAGCTAGCTTTGCTAGAGAGAAAGCAGTTTGTTAGGAATGGCCTTTTGCTGCAAAGAGATCAGGGTCTTCTGGATTAATCTTTGGATTATATAGATTTTCCAAGGATAAGACAGCTAAGTCATCCTCCGTCTCTAAGGAAGACAGCATTGTAGCTGCTTTGGCTAATCTAAGACAACAGCTTTTCCCTTAGAGGGTGTCAGTAATCCAAAAGATTGGTAGATAAAATAATTGAAGTTCTCAGGGGTTAAGTTTAGAGACTGCAGCCATTTTTGCAAGAGCAGCAGCTTATTAAACTGACAAAGCCACACTTCAGTACCCACTGGCCCTTCCTTAGCTGCCACCACAGTGTCATTTCCTCAGCATGTGTTTGGGGCATTCTGAGTGGAAGGAAAAGTGGGAGAAAAAGGTTAAGGCCTTTTAACAGCCTAAATTCTACTTTGCCATTTTAAGATTGAAAAGGATGTGCAGTTCATCTGTGTTTACCTACTTGAGGTATCAGAACATGCTCTAGGCTGTAATGATGGGGGTTATCCCACCCTGCACAACAGAAATGCTTTGCTGTCCCCATCTGTAAGTGGGAAACTGAGGCACAGTGTTTAGCTGGCATCCTTCCCATTGTGCTCTTGGATGATGGCACAGGAGGGTGGACACTCTCCAAAACTCAGCCCATGGACCCCAGGCCTCCACCCCTCTGTGCTTCAGTGTCTGTGAGGATGAGCTGCACAGCCTTGCAGGTCACAGCAGCATTTTGTGTGATGTCTCCACCATCAGCCTCCCCTCTCATGCTCCTCCAGAAGGCACAGAGCAAATGGGCTGAGGAGCAGAAAACTATTGCTACATCAACACCTTGTTCACATTCAGTGCTGTGAAAGGTGAGAGACTGTCCCAGGGGTCACCCAACCTTGAGTCTGTGTTTTTGAGGCACCCCCTTTTTAGCCTCCACTCTTTGCAGACACCTACCGTATTCAGAGTTCAGTTTTGATAAAATATATGAAATAATTTTCAGCCTCCCCTTGCATGATATTGCCAAGACTTCATTTCCTATCTCGCACTTGGACTGCCAGTTTTATCAGACCAACCCTGGTTTTACTCAGAGCACAGCAGGCAACCACGATTTTTTCAAGCAGTCAAGTCCTTCCCTGACAGACTGTGAGCAGAAACATGCTGCCATTTTTCTGGAGCTGTTGAAAGGAGCCAGTTCATCATCCTTCTTCTCTGATAGGAAGGTGAAAATAAGGGTAGGAGTCCTATCTTTCTGTCTAGATGTTTTTAAGCTCATAATGGTTCTGTTTGCACCGCAAAACCTGTGTGTTTCTTAAATCTACATCCACTGTACAAACACACACACACACACATGCAATTTCAGTACTTGCAATATGGATGGATTCTTTCATTCTTCTCTAAGCTGTCCTTCATTATCTTCTAAAAAACACACACAAAGGGGAAAATTTGACTGCCCTGTTTGACTCACAAGGATTTGCATTGTCCAATCCTTTAACAACAGTCTATGCCAGTTCCTGCAGGCAAAGGTGCACTTATGGGATAACTCTGGCCAGTCATCCTTTCCTACCAGTCCTGACAGGTGCAGACTCTGAAGCAAATTGCTTCAAAGCCATTTAAAAGGAGGAAAAAATAGAATTACCTTGTGTATACTGCCTGTTTACTGCAGTGTATCTTCAGTCGTGGTGAGGTAGCAGTACCAGAGTTATCAAGTTAATGTTTTTGAATTTGCAACTGTTCAGTGTCATTGTGTTTTCCTTGTACTTCTGGAAGGACAAACACAATCACAAAGAACTGAGCAGGGCTGTTAAACTGCTTTTTTGACTTTTATCATAACCTCTCAATCTTTTTTTAGCGTAAATAGTCCCAATATCTGCAATGTCTCTTTGCATTCAGTTTATGTTTCCACCCAGTAAAATCAAACCATTTTATGTTACCTTAAAAAAAATCAATAGATTTGGTATGGCACAGACACTAATGTTAATGTTTTTTTCCCCAGTATTTGTGACTACTCCTGTTTATCTGTGATTTTATGCTTCAGCAAAACTGTATGCAGCTTCCAAACTCTTCAGCTGCAATCTGGTGGGCTCTGATGGAATTAATTTTGATTTTATCATCTTTATCTGCTCTTAAATATTTACCAGCACACCACAATCTCTTTTCTGTCAAACACTTTGTTCAAGACTTCTTAAAAATTTGTTCTACGTTCTTTTAGAGTCTGACTGTAATAGCAGCTTTACATGATGCCACTGCCTTTTCCTTACAAATATTTCAGATGTAATGGCATGATCACTGGATTCTAATTGTGTGTTTTATTGCTCAGCTTTGTTCATTTTTTGGAAAAAAAGTCCAGGACAATTATGGACCTCTTGCATCTCACGCAGATGGGGTATAAACCCAACAGACTTTGAAATAGAAAGCATCCATCAGAAATTATGGTTTTGCTACATTTTTTCCTCCCCCAATTATTGCTAATGCAGTTTTCAATTTGTGAAAATTGGTAATCCTGTTTGATACTTTTTTTTTGGTTACCTTTAAATCTGTCTACATAATTATACTCTGTTTTGAAGATTTTCTTGTACATAAAACTCTTTTCCTACTTCTTCCTTCCCGTGTTTCCCTTCTCCTGCTAATATCACTGCTGTGAAATATACAGGGTTTTTTTCTGTATTACTGGATTTCCATGATTTACTCCAGTCTATATTATTTTGGAAATTAATATTATCCATTTTTAGGCTTCTTAATGCAAAAAATATAATTCAAGCATTATGCATACTGTATAAAATTTGTTCCAATACAGAAAAAATAGGCTTCACTTAATTTTTTTATTGATAATAACATTTTCTTGCTGGAAGGAAAAATCAGCCTTTCCATTTTCTCTTACTTTGTTTTTCTCATTATACCTTTTCAGATTAATAGTATTTTGCTATCACCTACTTTCACCTGAGATTCAGTGTTTCCATTCCACTGTATATTCAGTCCCACAATTAGCATTTGCTAATTAAAAACATCATATTTCACTGTTAATAGCCACTGTGTCCTCTTCATTTCTTTGTTCATGTACAGTTTATTTTTCTTAGTCTGCATTGTTTAACCACCATGTCAGGACTGCCTCAATGCAGATTCAGAGCCTTCATCCATCAGTGACAAACTGAACTGTTTGTTCATCAAAAATTTTTGCTTAACTCCCAGATTCCTGAATGACTATAAGTGAGCTTGAACTCTTTACCTCTTCCCATCATCTCCCTCACCTCACCGTGGGGACTTAAATCTTGTTTTCAATGCCATCCACCTGGTCTAAATTCTGGCCCCAACTTCTCAGGAGTCTCTGTTTTTTTTCTGTGTGCTCATGGACTCTACTCCTCATGTCAGCTCAGAGACACCATGGCAATGGTTGCCAAAAAGGTGCCTAGCACTGGGATTCCAGCCTGGTTCCATGTGAGGCTGCAGGTAGAGACAATGGAAAGAGAAATGCACCTCCAGAGAGCAATTAATGTTAATATCTTAGACACATGCCATGAAGCTCTGCACTGGCAGTTTCTCTTTCTCTCTCCAGTGCCTGCAGTGGGAGCTCAGGTGACCAGCTCAAAGTCAGTGCCTTGGGTGGCCAAAGGTGGCTGTGATCAACCCCATCCTCAGGTTCAGAGCATGACACCCGGTGGTGCACAATATGTTACCACATAAATCAGGCTTGTTGACAAGGAGCTGGCTGGTCCATCTGGGATCCAGGGATTTGGCTACTGTGCAAGTATGGAAAGGAGCAGCCCCACTCCACGTGGATATGAGCTGCACTGAGCAATCTCACTGCCCAGAAGGGAGTTTGCTGCTGATGCTGTCACTGATTGAGCCTTCAGCTCCTACCAGTTATGCCAGGCTGTTCAAAGTCTCTGTGTGCCCACACGTTGTAGCACAAAGCCTGTACTGCTGTTTCCAGATGTTGGCATCTCATGCAGCCAACTTGTGTACCCTGGTGACCCCCAGAGGTCACTTATTTAATGTGTGTTTAATCCTGCCTCCCTTATTTCTGGGCTGTCAAAAAATTTCAAATTCATCTTCAAGCTTAATTTTATAATCACCCATAGGTACTTTAAATATTTCAGTCAGTTCACCTCCTAATCACCTTTCCTTGAGGCTAAATAATTCCCATTTCATCATTCTCTCAGCTACTGTGCCAGCATTCTCCAGTACATTAATCATGTTGGTTGCCCTCTGCTGTACTTTCTCCATTTTATTTACATCTGTCTTCCACTCTCATGACCAAAATTAGACATTATATTCCAGATTTGGTCTACCAGCACAGGGTCTTACATAGTAAAAATGTAATTTTATTGGCTTTGTTACAGATATAGCTCTTTCTTAATGTGTGCTAGCATCTTACCAACCTTCTTCACTGCTGCTGCCTGTTGATGAGAGCATGAGCTGGATCAGTCAAATACACCCAGGGCTTTTTCCTCTTCATGTTAACTGCTTCATTACCAACTCATCCTTTCTTAGTTTAGTGTATCTCTGTTAATACCAACATTATTTACTCTGTATGCACTAGTTTATTGTGAAGAGAAAAGAAGAAGAAGTGAGGAATATTGCAATAGGAAGTGAGGATATTGAAACTAATCAGTGATTTTTTTTCTTGAAAACCTGGATTATTTCATTGTCTTCTCTTCTGCTTTATATTTCATATTTCCTTTATGCCCTTCACATTTACATTAGTGCTATCAAAGCTATTCAATATACATAAATCTCTCAGAGTTTCAGTGATCAGCCCTGTTTAGCATCATTTGTATTTTTTAACAAATGTAGAGAAAATTCTTAAAAGGGATGGTCTGAGGATAGCACAGCAGGGATACAGGGAATGTTAAAAATCCTGACTACATTGCTGGTCTGTTTTTCTCTTATTTTTCCTAAAATACCTCAAAGAAAATACTTCTATAACCAACCAACCAACCAACCAACCAACCAACCAACCAACCAACCAACCAGCCACCCCCACAATTCATGTGTAATGTGGACAAAGTTTCTGTCCAGGTGAATATGGATGATCCTATTTTCTGGACAAAGCCAAGCCTAATTTTTTTCCCTCAAACATTTTGGCATGTATTCTTCCTAGGATTTCATGGGACCTTGTATTTAGACAGACTCAGAATTATGAACCTTATAATAAATCAATACACTTCATTCTTAGAAATGTGTAAGACACTGATCCAGAGTAAAGCAGCAGAATCAAACACCACACTAGATAAGTAGAGAGGAGGATGGGTAGGGCACACCATTTTCTTCTAAATTCCTTATTATTTTAGTGACAGATGATTCCAGTAGTTGTCAGGTTGGGACTTAGGAAATTTGAGTTCAGTTTGAGTTCAATTGGGTTCAGTTTCAGGGTAAGTCATGTAATTTATCTCTGCCTCAGTTTCTCACTGATGACAGGTGCCCTGTAGATGCTGAGTGCACTGGATACCACGGTCATAGAGACCATAGGACAAAATAAAGGGCTCAGATGACAAGCTCATTTTAATCCCATTTTTTTCTGGAAGCAAGGGAAATGCTTTTATGCAGCAATTAGACTTAAGTTGCTGATGACCAAATCCTGAGGCATGGCCAGGAGTCCTGCCTGGGTTTCAACAAGCTGGAGGGAAGGATAGGGGTGGTTTCTGGAGCAGCCACACATCATTAAACCAGTTTGCCTCCTGCACTTACTGGTCAAAAAATGTGACTTCGACATTTCTTGTGAATCCTTGTAAACAAGTGCAGCCAGAAAGGTATGAAGAGGATTTACAAGGGCTAAAAACATGGGCCAGAATTCCCAGGAGGTTTGTATTGTAACTAGACATTGCATTCTGAAAAAATGTCCTGTGTCCTCTGAGAACAAAGCTACCATAAAGATTTGCAGGAAGAAGTATGCCTTGTGACTGGAAGTATTCCAGGTTGTTTGGACAACTTGGTCGCTTCAAAAAAAAAATAGAGAAAATATACATGTAAAGTTTTTCACTAACCATCTAGACTCTTCCTCCTTTCATCTGTCCAGACTTCACATTCTGCCTTTGTTTCAACCTGGGTACCAAAAGGGTGTCATTGAGAACCATTTTTAATGTATATTTAATAATTATAGATTTTTAATAGTTAAAGATATTTAATAGTTATGGAAAAATTGTTGGAATATGATGTTCAAATACATTCAGGTGGTAAAGACAAATAACTGAGGAGTCCTGAATTTCTCTCTGGCTACAGTATCAAGCTAAAATTTCAACAGCTGTAAACAAATAAAATGGATGCAACTTGCTATACATCTGACAAAGCTCTGCTGATTTAGCTCATATGAGGACTTGACTCCAGTGTTTAGACTGAATACATATGATGGCATTTATTTCTGCCCAGAAGGCAATCAGAGGTAGGATTTCAAAACACAAATTGTACTGGCATAATCCATTTAGCTGGGATTTAAGGATTAAAAAAGAGAGTAAGAGAATGACTTGGATGCCCATGATGTAAATAAGATTAGATAATGAATCATTTCCTCATGCGCTGAGAAAATAAGCTTAGATTGTTGGTGGTCATGTGAACAGTTTTTCACTGATGACCAAATCCAAACCTCTGAAAATAATCCTTTACTTGAACTCATCTCTCACACTGTATCAGGAACATGTCCTTATTGCTGATAATTTTAGACCTCAAGAGCAAATACTGCAGTTCTGTGTGACCCTAGGATACGAGATAACAGAGAATTGGCAGTCCACAGTTTGCCACCATTTCTGTTGCTCAGTTTTTGCCATTACAGTCAGTTTATGAAGATTGGGAGCAAGCTGAGAACATGGGAAATAATGGAGCTCTGCCACCACTTTCATCGCAGCCAGAGTTTATTTGGGGGTTTTTCTGTAGTTTTTCTGTCCACCATGTGAGGAGCTGAACTTGACCAATTTGTTATGGGATAATAACAAATAGTTCTGGAAAACTGCACTTGTTCAGCCATCAGCTAAATCTGAAAAGCAGAAAGAGCAAATGCTTTATTCATTGAACCTCCATCTTTTATACTTTCAGGTTTCAGCTGTCATTAAACTTTTTTTACCAAAGTAGTTTTAAATTACCACATTAATTTCAAAATCAAGCCAAGTTCCTAAGTAAGTGAACCATTTTCATCAGTATCTGAAAGAATTCATTATAAAGTTGATTCACTAAGAGCTCTCAACTTACTACATCAAAAGAACATCACAATTTTCTTTATTCATTATATTCTCACAGTAGAGATTCAAAACATTTATTGAGCTGCTTACATTAGGGATTCATGTAAAACATTATAAAAGTATTGCTGATTTTTTTCCTTTTATTTTTTGTAGCAGTTTTTCTTCCCATACATGCATATGGGGCCAGTATACCGTGGCAGATGCATATTCAGCTGCTGTAAATCAGTACAGTTCTATTGACCCCCTCCAAGCTACTCCAGTTCATAGAGATCTGACCTATTAAAAATCTTTATTTCTGCTTTTGCATGTTTATCTCCTAGTCAATTTTCAGTGATGGGAAAGTTTGAGATGAAGGAGTAGATCAATGTGAGACCAATTGTTAAAATTTTAACTGTGTTCATTTGTAAAAATAATATTGTGTTAGTGTGAGGTTTATGTAACATAAAACAGTGGGGTCCATTTATGAGATGAGCTCTTATGTGCCACCACGACACAAATAAAATCCTTGTTTTTCTCATCTAGCAGTGGCAGGTAATAAAGGTGAAAGAATAACTGTACAGGGGAGAAGGCAAGCAAATGGTTTGGACAATTGTTTACCCAAATCCTCAGTATTCTGGTGATGTGTTTGCATCAGCTCTTTTTTGTTGATTACTTTGTATTTGTAATGGAGTTTTGATGTAGTTTGAAGGAACTTTATTTGCCAAAATCAAAAGTATATTCTACTGAGTAAACAGCAAGAAAATCTTAGTATAGTCTTGTTTTGTAAATGAAATGAAGCAATTCCCTTCAAAATGGTGTTTCCTATTGCATTGAGCCTCCTGTTAAACTGAAAGTTAGAAAATTGTGCTCAGATTTAGTGAGCAGTTTTCAGGGAAATCTTATTTTATGTTTGACAGGGCAAAGTGACTTCACCAAAGTAACACAATCACTGTACTGCCTGTCACACCTCTACTCTAATAGAGCTTTCCTGTCAGAGAGCAGATGGGAGATACCAGTCCCAGAGATAGCCTAGAGGCTCCAGGCTGTGAAGATACTGGTTTAGAACTCTGAATATCCCTTTTCATAGCACGTTATAGTGAGCAACTATGGCTTGTTCCAGTCTTTATTGGTAGCCTGTTCCATATGAATCATTTCTCTGCTTCTGAAAACCGTGGCTTAGAGGGAGTTTGTCAGAGAAGAGTTTTGGAGTTTGTCATTCCTGAAGAAATTCTCCTCTTGAACATTTTCATGGAAAGAGATGTTTGGTTCCAACATCCCAAAAGCAGATCAATATCTACAAAAGCAATAGAGCACCTCAGCAGAAGACAGCAGGAGGATTTCAAGAGAAATTTGCCCCTGCCAGCAGAGCCTTGGGCAAGAGAAAGCTTGGTGAGGAGCGATGGATCCCAGCAGCACAACATCCCACAGCCAGCAGTGAGAGAGCAGGAACAGGGCACAGCGAGGGGTAGGAGGCCTGGTTGCAAAGAGGAGACAAGTCTAGAGCAATAAATACCTTGCCAAAAGAGGTGTTAAACCAGGAGTTAATGAATGGCACTGTCTGTGTTTTCTGTAGGGTACTCATCGCTCGTGTTCTCCAGGGCAGCACCTTATGCTGGCAAAGGGAAGGTTTGGGAGTCAAGGGCTCAGGGACACAGAGTTCAGTCCTTCACCCAGCTGGCCCCTGGATCACCAGCATAACTAAGAGTGTATTTCACATTCTAGGAGAACTTTCCTAATTTTCCTCAACCTTGCTATACAACAACTACTCCTAGGTGGTAACCAGTTCTTCCTAAAACCGGGGATGCACAGGAGCCTGAGTGTTGGGATCTTTTTCCAGTAATGTAATACTGCACTTTCAGATAGGATATCTATATGCAGGCAGTGTATCACTGTGTTAATATTCTCTGGAAGAGAAGGTTCTGGGGGATTTGTTTAACTACTTGATGCCTCTGGGTGCATGATGAACCATTTGGGTGCTTTGTGTGTTCTGGGAGTGGGATATAAACTCAGAAAAACTTTCAGCTGTGACAGCAGCATTTGCTACTTTGCCTCCATGAATAACTGACAGGAAATGTGCCAGGGGTGTCAGAACCTGCTTTTAGAGAAATTATCAAAGATCTTTTGGGGTGCTCAGGCTATGGAGGGGAGTTGTTCTGTCACAGCACTTCCTGTGGGGAAGTCACACTGTGCAGCAGGTACGTTGCCATTGTTACATTACACATTTCTGATTATCCAGAGTTGGATTAGCAGGGCTGATTCAGGAATTCATCGAAATGAGCTTGTACCTTCCAGGTTAACTTTGACTTGTAAAAATGCATTAAAGATGAAGAGTCTTCAGTACCATGCTCCTCAGAATTTTATAGTGAACGAGCTACATGTCACTGATTATTTACAGAGCACTCCACACCATAGTAATTCCAAAGTAATATCAAGATATATGTATCCTGAAGCTTGTTGGAATGGAAAAAACATTACCAGTGATATTTTGTGAAATAAGTACAGTATAAAGGTCATTGTGGGGAGGTGTAAAATTATGGGATATCTTGGTCATGAAATTCAGTTGAAACAAGTTCAGAAATTATTAATCTGTCCTTAGAGTGAAATGATGCATTGGCAAATCTGCAGCGAACTGAATTTCACTTAGGTTTTTGTTTTAAGTGGAAAACTGAAGGGAAGAGAAACCCCAGCTGCACAAAGATTTTCGATTTCACCATGTTCCCACAGAAGAACTGCAGTTTTGACAGGGCTTCAGCTTCAACTGGCAGCACGTCCCATAAGAGATTTTTTTCCTTTCTGTTCTTATACAAAGACAGTGTTTAGAATTGTATCTTTGTGTGTTTGCCTGGAGCAATCTAAGGTACTATGGCTTTTCTAATAGCAATTCACATCTGATTTTCATACTGTGGCTGTTCAAGGTTTCCAGTAGTGTTTTAGTTTTAATTTGACAGAAATTAATAAGTTAAAGGAGAAAGATATCATACATCAGAGCTGTACAGGGGTATTGTCACACTTCCTAATTCGTTAGACAATAAGAATAATCTACCACTTCCAATTTAGACACAGTAAAATAAACACATGTATATTAATGATTTTAAAATATTTCTGTTCAGTCAAGCATGTCTTCTTTATGCAGAATAGCATCAGATCAATAATTAGTTGCCATGCATTTTAATAACAAGAGTTTTTGGTTAGGATTATTTTTCATAATT
This sequence comes from Rhipidura dahli, assembly GCA_013399225.1. Classification (NCBI taxonomy): domain Eukaryota; kingdom Metazoa; phylum Chordata; class Aves; order Passeriformes; family Rhipiduridae; genus Rhipidura; species Rhipidura dahli. The sequence goes on from VXAC01007786.1 coordinate 530,526, forward strand.
TTGCATTTGTGTTTGACAAGTTCAGGAACTTGTCTTATTTGAAAGAAAAATATTAATGCAGAAATTACTTCTCATTGTATTATTGCTTGCCAAATCTAATATGTAAATACCCAGTAGAACTCATGCTTATGTTAATGGAGAGAGGATCATAGAAATCTTGTAGACAGAGTCTATTTGTCCCACTTTGTTCCACACATCAGTATTCTCTATGGTACTTAATTATTCAGTGTTTTAATTTTAAATTAAAAATAAATACAGTACACGAATGATAATTTGAGTGAAATGATAGGAAAACATTGTCACAATGAAATGCAAGATAAGTTTCCTTATGATCTTCTTCTGGTCAAAAAAAAAGTCATATATTTCCTAAATTTAACTCCTTGCCATCATTATGGGTCTAAAGAACATATATCAGTGACTGATCACAACGTGGAAAAGAAAGGCAGTTGAAACCATTGTATAGCCAAAGGCAGAATGAAATTATTATTTAATACTGGATTTATTACCTTTGTGCACATTTTGTGGAGTATGAGGATCACCACTTTTAGTTACAAAATTCATGCCTGGCATAAGAAGAAGATTTTATATATGGATTCTAATTTTTCCTAATAAACTTTCTCAAAATAATTAATTACCAACAAGCTTATAGCTGGAAATTTTGCCAAGATTTGACTGACCTAGAAGGTTGCTCTGGCTGTAGTTGTTGGGTGATCTGCAATAGCTGTCTGAAACAAGAGGAAACTTTTAATTCCTGCATGGACATGTCTGCAGAAGTGACCCTCCTCTAGAAAATGGCTTTTCATTTACACCAAATGCAGAGATTGACATCAGATTTAGTTTTCTAGGGAAAACAAAACGCTATGAATATATGTGATAGACCTAAAACCTGATTCCCTTAATTTGATACCAGGATGGATATGAAGTTTGATGATGGGAATGAGGAGCCAGAAGTGTCTCCTTTCCAATTCACTCTTGAATTTTTGGTGTGATCAGCAGTGGCAGCTGATGGTGATGACTACCATGAGGCTGTCACACCAATACACCCCTCCTAATTATCCTGCTACCACATTGCAGTGGCTGAAGCACAATGTGACCTCAGTGCTGAACTTCCTCATTTTCCATACCTATACAATGGGAGTCTTTTCCACCTCTGCTTTGAACATGGATTCAGGAAGCTTTAGCCTTTCATGTCACTCTGAAAAAATATTGCTTTGTGTCACCTTTCACTTAGAAATTATATTTTTATAAGTGTTGAAAAATTATTATTGAAAATAATAAGTATACTGTAGGTGGGAATGTAGATTAATGCAACCAGGTGTTAAATTGTATGGAAATATATTTAGTCACTTGCACTAAAACTTGTCACTGAAACCTAGAGGGTTTCAGAATGTGTCAAGAGAATCTTATCACAGAAATAAGGCTAGCACTAGAAGGCTCTTAATGGGTCACTTTCAGGATTTCAAAATATTCAGCTGTAAATATTGAAGGTAAACACAGGTGCTGATTCCTTTTCAGAGTTATCACATGCTTATTTTTCAAAGCCCCACTTGTGTTTAGGTGACTGTGCTGTTACCCCAGATACAGAGCCCCCAGCAATTATCTAGATGTTAAAACTCTTGCTTCCATTCTCCCTCAGACTGCAAACCTGTAGACTTCAATCCTGTAGACTGTGCTAATTTGTGAGGCAAACCTAATTTCACAATTCCTTTACTCACTTTCTCCCTCTCAGGTACCTGACTTCACTTGTGGGCTTATTGAATTTTTGTGGCCAGGGACCTCCCTCCTTCTCAGCCCAGTTCTGGGATAGTTCCTCTGGAAGGCTCTCTGTCTTCCTTCTTGGTTATGTGTGAGGATAGTTTTCTTTGCTCTCCTTACATTAGGAGCCGTCTCAGGATTTTGCTTTGCTGTGGTTTTGACACCTTTGCTTTCCCCGACAAGTTTGGACCTGGACCTGGACTAAGCTGTGATCCAGTCACTTTCCACCTCATTCCTTTTTAACACCTTCCACTTCAACCACATTTTCAAACTCACCAGCTTTTTAGCTGCTCTTGCACTCACTGCATTTCCTTCTGGGAGTTTGGAAGATGACCCGAGCTCGAGCAATACACAAACCATAAAATGACACATTGTTATTGATAACACAGTTCAAGTAAAAGTCTGATGGTTGCATTGTTAATTCACAATGGGAACAAGCGGGAAGTCAAATCCCCAGTTGCTGCTGGTGCTCAAAGCACATGATCCTGTACATTTATATTGAGTTCCATCTTGCAGGTAGTTGGACTTTCTCTTTTTGCACCACTCTCAAGGAAGCCTCTTCTAGAACAATTTTGCTCGTATGATTAGAAACTTTCTACTTAAGTTATCCCATTTATACTTTTTGCTTTAGTGCCAGCAACCATCTGTAGCAGAGATTTTTTTTTCCTCTCTGAGGTTTTTTCCATGTTAAACTGTTCATCACTCTTTCTCTTGCTTTCACCCCTCATCCCTCCTGTCTCAGTTGTCCTTCTTTGCACCTGTTTGAGCTTTTTCTTGCTCCTGAGGAGGGGGGATATTCAGACAGTTTCAAAGGGGGTGATGATACGAGTTCATTGTGCAGTGGTGTCAGTTCTTTGCATTTGGAAATATCCTTCCTGGGTACTTCCTGAAGTTGCATTTGTCTCTTTGACAAGTGCATTACACTGACACCTCACAGTACCTGCAGTCATGGGGGAGCCTGGGCTGGTGAATCCAGCAGCTACTGTGAGCAAGCTGGGCAGATGCTGCCTGCCCAGCATGAAGGATGTGAAGATTTTTTGCAATAAATCAACACTTAAATCTTCACTTTGAAAAAAGTATCTGTCAGTTCTAATTGGTAAATTTTAATAGTTTGTAGGCTATAATTTAATAATGAAGGGCTGGGAATTCTAAATGAAACAGAAGACAAGTATCAAAGCAAAATTCATGATAGAAAAAAGTTACTGCTAAAAGTCACATTATCCATTTATTATATATGGCCTTGTGGTTATCTGAATAAATATTCTTCTTTGTGTGCCAATGAACAAAATGGAAAGGTTTACTTGAAACATTGAAGCATGAAATAATATATTATTTTTTGCCATCTTGTTAATGGAAGCAAGATAATTTTCAGTATAGGGGAGCCAGCTTTCTTCACCTAGAGGACAATTCAATAAAGAAAGGGATAGAAATAAGTCACTTACCTTAGCAACATATTCTTGTTAAGTGGGGCAGCAAATCAATACCACAGGACCAGAGGTATAGGATGTTAATAATCTGTTTTAGATGTTAAGACAAGAATAGCCTTTTCAGTGGAACCAAGTCCAGGATATAGCTGTGTACTAATAGAGAGATACTTAAAATTAAGATTGGAGCCATGTTTAATAATTAATTCCTACTTCACAGAGAAACTATAATCTGATTTATGAAACAGGGTAGGAGTTCAGTTAGTTTTTAAATGAGTTACAGACATATCTCACATTAAAGTGGGCTGACCATGTGCATGCGGCTGAAATGGTGCATTCAGTTTAGACTTGGCAGCTCCATCTCAGTCCTGTCATTAGATAAATCACTGAACCTTTGTGTTTCAATTCCTATATATGAAACCTTCCATAAGGTACTAACAGTTACAATCAAGCATCCCAAAGCATGTCTAATATACCAAATATTAGGAATGGGCTGAATTGATATTACAGATACATTTGAAATACATCTGCTTCTCTGTGAAACGAGATCACTGCTGCAGCAAGACAACTCTGTCAACACAATCCCCATTAGACTCCACAATACAGTTTTAAGCTCAAAGCCCCTCAAAGTCAAAATTACTGTGGAGAAGTGGATGGATTGCCATATCCATTCTGCAGTTTCAATTTAAGGGCCTGATCATCAAACGAGCTCACACTTTGGGCTTTGCAGTGGGTCCTGAACTGTCATTCACTTGCTAATCATGCAGCCTGGTGCTGGTGATTAGGGAGGAGGAAATAAAGGCAGGGTCTGACTGTGGACCTGAAAGTGAGCTTTCAAAGGTGACATTACAGAAACCCTCTTTTGACTTGCAAACTTGACACAGAGTCAGAGCATGATTAAATCCAGGAGCTTTGTTGTGACAGGGGGACACTTCCAGCTGCACTGACATTTTGCAGGGGTGGGTTTTAGCTGAATCAGGATGCATGGTGGATGGGCCATACAGAACCCTGGTCCAACTGCTCACAGCACCAGAAGTTCACTTTCCAATCAGACCTGCATGTTCAGCTTCAGTGAATCTGCTGTTCTGAATCTGTGGAGCAATGCTTTTCCAGTATAAGACATTATTGAAGTCAATAAATATAAAGAAATGGTGTTATACTGTAAAAAGGATAATAACAAATTTTGGCGTTGCCTTAGAATATAATGTTCTTCTGATATTGTTCTATTGCAGGTATTTTTACTGAGAGGAAATTATGAAATTCAAAATAGTAAAGTCTCCCAGGAATGGAAATAGTGATCAACAGGAAGAGTAAGATCCGGAATCACAGAGGTAAAACAAGAATTGAAGTCAACTCAGTAGCAGCAAAAGAAATTAAAACAAACAGTAGGAGTTTTCAGCATTCAAAATTAGATGACAGCAAGGAAAGTAACAGTGAGGCTGGCTTGAGGGAGGATGGGTTTAAGATTGGCATAGTTGCTTTCCAAAACTGAGATGATTTTGTGGCTCCCTGTTCCATTTGGAAAATGGCTCTGAACTTGGATGGGAGAAAACAAGAAAACTGGCTTTATGGGAGTGAGTTTGGAAGGGTGAAAATGATGCCTTTGAGGTAGAAGTAAAATTCAAGGAGTGGTTTCCAAGCATCTGTGTCCCAGCTGTCTGAAGGAATTGGCATTCGAAACTGCACTTCTGCTTGAAGGGTGTTTAGGACTATGATAAAGTAGGAGTGGCAAGAGAAATTTCAAATATGATTCCTGTATTTAAAATAGGAAAAAAACTGTGTTCTAGTTAAATGTAGGTGTATTAACATGGCATCAGTAGTACACAAGGCATTAGAGTGCTTTTGGAAAGCAGAGGAATAGAGAGCATAGCAAATGGAAGAAGCAGGATAACACACAGAATAGGTTTACTGAAAGCAGATTTACGAGATTAACTTGATAATCTTTAGATTATCCTGATCTTTTTAGACAAAGAAAACGGCAATAGATGTGATGTGTGTACACTGTGGGAGAAACATCTGACACAGAGATACATGGAGAATGTTTGATTGGGAATGATGAAGATTAGGCCCAGGATTGTAAAATAAATAGAAACTGGCTAAAGGAGATAATAACAGATGATGCTGAAAGAGGAAATACCAGGCTGGAGAGAGCTAAAAGTGGAGTTTCTGAAGGCACAGTCTGGGGACCAATATCACTTAATATTTTCATTAATCAACTAGGCACAAAAAGAACCTGCTGGAGAAATGTGCTGATGGCTGGAGGTGGGAAGGTTTGTCAATAGCAAGGAGGCTGACAGCATACAGAAAAACAGAATATCCTCAGGGACTGGGAAGATATAAATGGGATTACACTGAACAGTTCAAGTAGCAAGGTCAGGTAGCTGGGAATTAATGACAATTTCTAATATAAGGTAAGGTTTGTTGGTTGGACAGATACAGAAGAATGGGGAATATATTTGGCACTACATCAAAAGAAGCATTTCCAGTCAAACTGGGAAAAAATTAATGCCCTTTAGAAGGCCATAGTAAGACTTTGCCAGGAATGTTGTGACCAATTGTAGCCACCTCTGTTTGAAACAAAAAAAAAATTTGACCTGGAGCAGGTGCAGAGAATGGTGAATAGTTCAGTGGGAGAAGAGGGGTTGTGTCCCAGCATACTGAAGCCTGCAAAGAATCATCCATAAACATGGAATGAGGGGGGATTGTTCTAAGATTAGACAATATTGTTACATAAATAACTGTAAGGTAGTCATCAGTAAGTTACCTTGTATTTTAGAAGGTTTCTAACGAAAGGTGGGAGTTTCTGGAAAAGCCTTCCACAGCAGCAGTGGGGAAAAGCCCTGTCAGTATTTCTGTGATGGAGATGGGTACGAGTCTGAGGGATGAAGCAGATGTCTGTCTGCTGTAGCAGCACACAGGGCTCTGTGACCACTGGACTCTGTCCCACCCTCCCGTTCTCCTTCATTCTGATCCCATATTCACAGAAATCCAACTCAGCTTCTACCCCTCAAGTCCCCTCAGGTGAGCTCCCAGCGCTCCTGATACAGAGCAGGGTTACAGCAGTTCTGCAGCTTTGGCACACAGGAGTAGAAGGAGATTCTCCAGCCTCAGTAAATTGGGGAAAAGCAAATGTTTTGGCTGTATCCTCCTCCTTGGCAGTGAGAATTGGGGTGTAGGGGGATGGGAGGCAGTCAACTTTTCTGCATAAATATCTGAAATAGAGCTCCTCATAAATAAGAGGTGGGTTTGCCCAGTTATTATTTTGCCTAGTCCAGCCATCACTATTTTAATCCAAAATATTATTCAGCTGAAAAATATCAGCTTCTTTTCTCTTTGACAAAATGAATACTGTCCTCTTCCCCTGCCATTAGGGTTTCTGGGTTTCTGCTAATATCTTTTCCATTGTCCATATTTAATTTGCCTAGCAGAATGAAATAAAAAACATGCTGACATTTTCAAGGAAATCAGATACTTCCCCTGAAAGTTTTCGATGGAAAATTTTCCAAGAGCCCCTGAGGCTCAGGAGCTGGTTGCATCGGGGTGTGGCCAGCTAAATCTGCTGCCTGACTGAGTGGGGGCAATGCCTGAGGATGTCTCAGCCTCTCCGGACCTCCAGGTGATCCGTTCTCGGAGGAAAAGCTCTTTTCTGGCACACCACGTGCTCCGGGTGGCTCCGGCTCTGCTCTCGCAGCAGTTCTGGCTGACCTTGATGCGAGTGGTGCAGAACGCGGAGCCGCGGCCGCCTCCCCCTCCCCTTCCTCCCCCTCGCACTGCGGAGGCGCAGGGAAAACTGACCACAGCCTAGCCCTAAATGTTTTATTTTTAACTTTGGCCAGACGACACGTGAATCTAAGGCCGAACAAAAAGAGCCAGAGACCGGGGTGTGAGTGCTTGTCAATGTCAGCCCCAATCATTGTCAGAGAGGGGCTGGATTCTGCAGCTCGCTGCATGCAGAGCCCGGGATCCTTCGGTGCTGCTCTGAAGCCACAGCCACGGATGCCTAGAGAGATGGATAAAGGCAGACAGACATAGATCCAGACTGACAGAATCAACCCCCAGATGGATGTTGCTTGAATTTACCAGAAATTAAGATGCTGAACTGCTTGAGAAAAGAGTTCCATGATCTAATTAAGTCTCTTTTATGTCTCCTCTTCTATTTTATCCTCCACCCTCTTACAGGAAAAGTACTTTGTGTTATTTGCAGATTGAATTAGAGGAACAATGTCTATGGACTAAATAAAATGGTTGCATTCTTTTGTACTAGCATCCAATGCTTGTGTTTTTTAAAGGAGAAGAAAATGCAGTAGGACATACTAATGTCATTCATTCTAACTTGCTCTTGCAAATCAGGGCTTCCTGATATTTTCCCTTTCAATAAAAATGCTATTTATCATTATCAAATGAAGTGTTAATGGAATCAACTCAAACACAAACTCATGCATATATATATATCCATATAAATAAATATAATATATACATAAAAAAATTCCTCACTGCTGAGAATGATCAAGCACCTTGTCAGCAATCCATATTATATTCGTTAATTTGATTCCTGCCAAAAAATCACTTAAGTGAGACCTTCTGATTTCTTTCTTTAACGCTTGAGGCTCCTTTCATCTAAGCAATGTTTATTAACCTATTTCTGAAAATCAGCATAAGCACAAGCTATATTTAATTTGTTCTTTTCTTGTGCTTTGGATTTGGTTGTTTTTTGGTTGGTTGGGTTTTTTTTTTTTTTNNNTTTTACTTTTTTTCCCAATGTGGTTTTTTTTTTAATTCCAATGTAAGAATTAGAAATTGAGCATTGGTCAGTATTAAAATAACCCACTGGTTCAGAGTGTAACAGCTGAGAGGACAAAAAGTAAGGCTTATGCTCTTTTATATTCTTTAGGGGAGACTGATTTTAGTTTAATTCCAGGACTAACAGTAGTGACAGCAAGAAAAGTCACCTGAAGGATAACACTGTGACTTGATGACTGCAGTGTGGGGCACAGCTCCACACCCTCTGCTCTCTCCCTAGTCTTGTCAGTGTCCCCTTCTGCTATCCTGAACAGCAACTCTCACTGGGTCCCCATCAGAAAGGTGGCTGCAAATTTACTGAACTCCTCAGTTAATTTGAAATTCGCAGATGAAAAGGGATATAAAACTAGATAATCTTGTTCATACTTTCACAGCAAAGAATGACTTAAACATCCAGTAATCAATAAACTCTGCAGTGAAACCACAAGAAGTTTGGAGACAAACAGTCATCATAATTTTTACAGACCTGGCAGATGCACCTATCCCTGTGTGGAAGAAATCTTGCTTCCATTCTTATGAAAGGGGTTTTGCCACTGAGATAAGAATGTCCATGGTTTCACTCACACTTTCCAACACCCAGGCTGGAACAAGACAGACTGGATCAAGGCAAACTTGCCACCGTGCTCAGCAGGGCTTGTCCTTCTCCCAGCTCTGCAGCCAAGGGAAAAACACTTGCCAAAACTAAACAATCTCTTGCAGAATTTACCTGAGGTGAGGTTGTGGTTACAGACTGATACAGGAGGGAGCTGTTCTGTCTGGATACCCCCAATATTCCTACCAGGATGGATGAATTTATTTTTCAAATTGATGTAAGAAGATGATTGTGGTAGTGAGATAGTCCTTATAAAAATTATCACAATCTGAGAGCTGGAGCAGAGAGATACCAAAAAGGAGCAGGTAAAAAAAGTTCTTTTATTTTTGACCCTGTTTATTTAGAGAGGTGGACGGCCCTCAGGAGTTGACATTGCATCCCTTAGAGGAAGCCCCTTCACCTTCCTTGTCAGGCAGGCAGAGAAATCGATGGGATAACTTAAAGAAATTTAGAGACTGAATCAACCTCAAATTTCCTGAGAACCCAAAATAAATAAGCTTTGCTCGAGCCACTCAGTTCAAACACATGCCCAAAAGATGTTACACCTCACAAGTATCACTTGCATTTGTATACATCAGGAAATAGAGTGGGTAATAAATCTTCTCACTATTTATTGCTCTGCCAATATCTATCTTGGCAATATTAAAATATATGCATGCCTGCTTATGAATTTTATTTCTCTTCAAAGGAACCAGCTCCTTGTACTAACAACCACAGCTCTGACTTGATAGACTCCTCTTTACCTGGCATGCCTATAGAAACCTCTAGAGAATTAGAATTCTCATTAAGTGCACTGGAAAGCAGAATTTAATCAAATGTATGCCAAAGCTCGCTGTTAAAAATATGCAACTATAAATTGCATTTCTGTAGAAGTTGTTGCAGTCCTACAGTGACCACTGAAGTCTTTTTATTTATTGTACCATGAATACAGAATAGATAAAATTAAATTCCCCATAATCAATGGCTCCAATTCACATGTGTTGCTTGTCAAAGTGACTTTCTCCAGTCCCCACAAAATGCTATCTAATGTGACATCTCACAAGTCTTCAGGAACATCCGAAGATGAATCTGAAAGATAAATATTGCAGTTGTGAGTCTTTCTGTCATGACTCAAATAATTTTAAAATTGCAGAGATATATTCCTCTAACAATGTTAAAATTGTTCTAATGCAGGATAAAATTGTAGTTTTGCTCTCTGTAATTTTTACAGCAGCTTGTAATTTCCATGCACTTGTTACAATTCTCGGATCAGGAAAAATTACAGGAGAAAATGTTTTCAATGGAAAATCTTCTCTGCTGCTCATCTTCCCTGTGAAGAATGTAGCCAATATTTAGAATCCAGGAAGGCTTTTATGAGTTGTTTGATGCTGTGTCAAAGATAGACCATTTGATTTGGATTAGCATCATTCCTGGAGTCTCTTAAAGGGATAAGTGTGAGCCCACCTCCTGGTTTCTCCCCAAAACATACTTGCCCAAGTACGGATGTACTCACTCAGTCTCTTCTGTTTGGGCCACTCCTCAGCAGGCTGGGAGAGATTTGAGAACCATAAAAAGTCAGAGTGAAAAATTTTTGTCCTTTGGTTCTGCTCTGAATGGGTTTTAAGTCCCCAGATTAGATGATTATGCTATGATTATGCCAGAAGAGCTTTTAGAAGAAGCACTTGAACAGTAAAACCCCTCAAAATGCAGGTACCTGAGGTCTGCTGGAGAGATGTTGACATGTGTGACTGTCATTAAATAGACTGCACAGGGACATTGGGCTGGTGTGGGGATTTGTACCCCAGTGATCCTTCCGGGTGCCTATGAACACAAGGCTGCTGCAGGCTGCACAGACAGGCACAGATCCACATTTTTCTTTGGATTGAACCACTGGGGATACACTCTGGAGAGGTACAAGGCAGGCCAGGGGAGCCCCTGCATGGATGTTGTGGAACATAAAGGAGGGTGGTATTACTCCAGGCGGAATTGAGGGGAGGGTTTGTGCAGCTGAGGGAGGAAGAGTCCCTCAGGAGATGTGACAACATACAAGGGGACATTTTGAGTTTATATCCAAGGGGACAAACAGGAAAATCATCTGCTTGTTGTGTGTCTTGGCCAGGTCCCTGTGGTGCCTTTCTCTGTACCTTTGGGAATTGTCTGAATTTCCTGGCTGGGGAAGGGTCAGTAGTGCTTTGTGTCCGTGGTTGGTAGAGAACTGCCTGCATCCCTGCCCCATCCCCACAACAGCTGGGAAAATAACCCTGCTCTTAGGACAAGGAAGTTGTCCACAAAGCAAAGAGAGCAGACTCCCCAGGGTAGGATAAGGGACCAAAATGGCACATCCTGTCCTAAATCCATCAGGCTGGAATTAAGGGGAGGTGCAATATCACTGGCAGTACCTGGCTGGAGGGAATTGGGACTGGCGAGTGAGATGCTTTAAGGGGCTGAATAAATAACACTAATTGCTTGTGTTTGACACTGAGAAACATTTTGTAACTCTGAAGCAGATTTTTGAGAGGCCTTTTTTTGAAACCTGTTTTTTTTCCTCTTACAGTTAGTGAACAGCCTGTGTGCTAAATCCTGCTGTGGTGCCCTGAGGCTGGTGGGAGATGGGGTCAAGACCAGCCAGTGCAGGCTTTGGCCCTTTCTCATTCTCTGGCTGCCAGGACTGTCTCTGAGACACGGCCCTAAATCACAAACCTAGAGAGGAACAAACCTGGCCCAACGCTGCCTGTGCTTTTGCACCCTCAACACCTGAATCAGAACCCAAATAAACACCTTCATTTTTCAAAGGAAAACTGCTGAAGCACCAGTGCTGTAGCACCTCAGGAGCCAGTTGCCTGAGTGCTCAGTGCTAAACCCAGCTTTTCTGTATCAGATCACATCTTTTTAGCTCATTCTCCCCATTCGTAACATCTGAAATTCTATAATTACAAATTAAGTAAAGTGGGCAACACAGACTTTCAGCTAGAAACTTATAAGCCTCCCTCCTCTCTTAAAATTGATGTATTTATTTTGTTCCCATAAAGAGCTCTTGGATACAGCATCACCTCAATTATAATGAAACAGCAAAAATTTCCACATTGGGAAAGGGTTTTTCTGAGGATATATTCTCAGTTAGTGCTGAAGATTAAAAATAACCTTCTCAAGCAGTAAATTGGTTGAGACAGTAACAGGACCAAAATCATAGAGAAATCTAGTAATGAAATATTAATGCTTAGCATGTTAAGCTGGGGAAATAATAAAAATTCATTTTGCAGAGCTGTGTGGATCATATTAGTGGTGTCCTGAGCAAGCTCGATTTTAATGTGCAGGGCTTTCTACCTGTGTGCTCTTCCTGTGTACAATTCCTCAATTCCTATTAGCAGAAAAGATGACCAAACTCTTAAGTCATGTAACTGCTTCAGGAAAAGCAAAGAAACCCTGTTGGAGTACATGGCAGTAGCTCTCTAGAATTAGAAGGCATGTTGCGAGTGACACAAAAAGAGCTGTCAAGTACCTGGTGCTTTGCTTTACTGCTCCACTAAATGGCCATTGTAGAGCTGTGCCAGACATATGGGGAAATTTCATTTCTAGGGCAATATTATTTTGCGTAAAACTGAAATAAGATAAAAACTAAGCGTAAAGGTATGTTTGAATTTCAGATTGTGCTTGATCTTTGTATGCCAAGAGGACCTCCCTTGGATACTCAGCCTAGCTGCAGGCTTTCTTTCAGGTCCTGGAACCCGCAGCTTTCAGAAGTCAGGCCAATTTAAATTGTGTAGACTGTGCTGCTTTACATAACCCATTTGAATTTAAAAACCTGCAAGGTAAATAGGTACATTCTGCATACGCCTGTCCTACTGGCTTAGGGGTAGCTTTAATGTCACACAATTAAACAAAATGGGGAGAGGAAGCCCAGCAAGACCCAGCCACGTGGCTCTAGCTGTGCACAGTGCTCTCTGGAGCAGGGACAGCATCTGGTTCACTGCCCAGCTGAGGTGACTCCACTTTACCAGTGTCCCTCCCCATCCAGCTCCAGGGCCTTTGGACCCCCCAGGGCACCTCATGTGTTGTTAGCAGTGGCTATTCCCCAGCTGGAGCTGGCTGAATGAAGCTCATGGGTGTAACAGGACTGTATTTGTTACTCTGTACACCTCCAAAAAGCTGATGCTGGGAGAAGGTGCTGAGCCTGAGATGGGTCATCACAGGGACAACAAAACCCCCAGGGACAGACCTTGTAGCCAATCCACTCTGAGGGAAAGGGATGTAAATACAGATAGAGACTTTTTACAAGGGCATCTAGGAACAGGACAAGGGGGAATGGCTATAAACTCCAAAAGAAGAGGTTTATATTGGCTGTCAGGAAGGGATTCTGCCCTGTGAGGGTAGGGAGGCACAGGCTGCCCAGAGAAGTTGTGGCTGTCCTATTCCTAGATGCATTCAAGGCCAGGATGGATTCAGATTTGAGCAGCCTGGAAGGTGTCCCTGCCCATGGCAGGGGGCTGGAACAAGGTGATTTTTAATTTCCCTTCCAACCCAAACCATTCTGTGAGTTTATGATTTTGTGAAATACCAAAGGCTTGTTGCAAAGGCCTTCAGAATCCCTGCTCCTCACTCCAGGCTGGGGTCTTTCCTGATGCCAAGCAGCCACTGAGTTTCAAGGCTGAATTAACTCCAGGACATCACTGCTGTGCATTATTTTTGCCTCCCTAAGGCCTGAATACTATAGGGATTTGCTCCCCTTGAAGACTCAGTCAAACCAAACACTGAGCTGCTTTGCTGCCTGTGTGTCAAGGACAAGAAAGCTAAAAACCCCTTGTAGCAGCATCCTGGGCAGCTTCCTGCCCATGAGCATTCCTGGACAGCCTGCCTGTTAACATCACCTTGCAGCCAGCTCCCCCAGGGCAGACCCCCTGGCCTGGATTCTGCCTGTCCCCCTGAGATGAGCCTTGGAGCCCTTTGTGGGGACACTCCAGGGGGACTCTGCAGAGCGTGGGTGTGTGTGCCCTGGGGCAGAGCCCAGGCAGGCTGATCCCAGAGGATGAGGACAGAAACGGAGCACAGAGCATAATCTGTTTTAATGGATCCTTCTGCTGCTGCTGGATAACTCCCCAGTTTGGATTACTTTTACTGCAGGCACGATTAGTTAGCAATTGACAGGGCAGGGGGTATCAGTGGGGAGTCCACAGCTAGCTAAGAATATGAGCTAAACAAACATTATTTCCCAGCTTATTGGGAGAAAAACCTGCAGCGAGCAGAAAGTTTGTCCCTCACTGTTTTCCTGGGTAGGGGTGCAGTCTTGAAAGTGATGAGACAAACACTTGAGGATGGCTGATAGCACTGGAGTGCAGAAAAAACAAGGAAATGATACTGGATCCCAAGGTGTAGGGAAAAAAAAAAGCCTGCTAAAGGCAGCTCAATATTAGAAGGAAAGCTTCCTGAAACCATGTGAAGTCACTAAAACAAGTCTCTGAAATGCTACACAAATGGTTCTCTCCTTCTTGCACCTGAAAGAACTGGGCATGTTCACAACATGTTTCTTCACTGTTTGCCTTTGAATAATGAAACAAAATATAATGGTCAGTGCAGTTAAGCCACTAAGAGTAGATCAGCTCTGTTTCCATCAGAAAGCAGCCTGGAATATCCTGTACCACTGAAGCCATCTGTGGTTCCCACATCGATTTTCCTCTCCGCAGCACCGAACATACAAAATCAGCAGGTGCCTTTGAGTGCTCTCTCAGCCACATGGAGAAAATAGATAAAAGCCCTCTGGGCCTCCTGTGTGTCTATGTGCAACCTCACCTGTGTGACACCTGGCTGTGCCCAGCACAGAAATAAGCACAGGCAGGCTTGGCAGCCTGCTGAATCCGCATATTTGTGCTGGAGGAGAAAGTGCTGCCAGGAAGCAGTGACCTGCCTCTCTGCAATGGTGATGTACAGCCTCCCAACAGGAGCAGCTTCGCTGTGTGCCAAGCACCTCTGAGACAGAGGAGGCTGTGCCCAATTTGGTAGAAATAAAGCTCAGCCTCCTCCTTCTGTTATTTGCTGTTCTTGTGGAAATTCTGCTTCCCCTGATCCACTGCAGAATGCTGCTTTCACTTTTCAAATTGCCCAAGTACAGTTGTGGCCTTTTAGAGAGAAAATGCCTTTCTAGATGTGTCTGAGGGCACAGCAGCTTCTTCACTGCCCCTAATGTTCCATTCACCTGCCCTTGCCTTGCCCAGGTGCTGGTTCCATCTGAGGCAGTTCCTGGCATGTTCAGTGCCTGGAAAACCCACTGGCTCCATTTTCTCAGTGGCTGAGCACTGACAGCTCCTGTGTCCCTCCTTTAATTAGGCCCTCTAAAAAGTGACAAAACCATCAAACAAGGTGAGGTCCCACTATTACCAACCAGCAAGTGACTGTATATTTAGATACTTCGAAAAATCCAAGTTAAAACCTGTGAGCTTAAGATCATAGACAAAAAACCCTTCTGCTTTTATCTTTCTGAGCTCATTTGAGCTCTCAAGGCAGGGAACGAGCCCACTTCCCAAGTCCTCAGAGGCAGAGCTGTCTCTAACCTCTGCATTCAGCATTGCTGCCACTGTCACAGCACAAGCAGCAGAGACCTTGGCAGGCATGATCTGCCCACCCTGCCGTGCAAGGGTGTCCCCTAGAAAAGCCAGGGCTGTTGCCAGGCACCCAGGACATGGTCCCAAATCCATGGGAACCCCCTGTGTCTGCAAAGGCAGAGGAGCAGGTGCCCCCCTCTTCCCCAGGGTGTTTGCTGTGCTGGTTGGTGTGGGGAGCAGGGCAGCACTGAGCCTTCTGTCCTGCAGAAAGCCACAAATGCCAGAGGAAGATGATGAAGTATGAATTCAAAGGTTAGGCTATTTCCCCCCTCCTAAGCTCTAAAGGAGGGAATCACTACCTCCTGAAATGGATAGTATCATTAATCAGGAACTGAGAGTTCAGTCCCTTGTACCATGCCAAATCATCTGGACTTATATCTTCCCAGCCCTGCACAGAAGACAAATCCAGGCCTGCTAGTGCTTGGGAAGGGGGGTGGGGAAGAAGTTATTAGGAGAAAATTTTTGAAGCATAAACAAAATTTCAGCGAAAGGTTGTTCCCACCATGACATGATTATAAATGAGATGATCAGCCACGGAGAACATTTTTTTTTGTGGCTTTAGCAAAATTCTGTTTCTGTTCTAATGGTAGAAGTAAAATATTTAAAGGGAGAAGGAGAGGGCTCCTTTAAAAATTCCAGATATTTTAATTAGTGCCAATAGCATTAAAATATTATGGCTTGAGATGCTTATGAAAAGTCTCTTTTATTCATTAAATATTCCAGACCCAACATAATTAGAATTCTTAACATTCGTGATCTCTCAGCATTGGCTTCCAAAATTAATGGTCTGAGTAATTTCTTACAGCAGATGAACTGAGTTTTAAAATAAATGTATTGCAGTAGTAAACATCAGCTTTCTGTAAAGGAAGGATGTGCCAGTCAAAGACAACTGTCAAGAAGGAGAGCACCCTCCATTTTCTCTCTCCTGGATTTCCATATTCAAAGGGAGCAATGAAGGTTTGTATTCCTGCAGCCAAACTTTAGGGAATACACAAACAGCATCCACCTGCACTGCCTGTGTGTGAGAACCATGCTGTGCTCTTGGTGTGACATGTTCCCTCTGCCACCCCAGGTCCAGGAGAGGCTGATGCTCGGGGTGGGTTTGGGAGCACAGGTGAGTCAGGGACGCTTTTCCCTTTTCCCTTTCCAGGGTGCTTTGTCTGCTGTGGGGGTTGGGAGGGCTGTGGGAACGCAGCTGGGCACGGGAGGCTGTCCCAGCTCAGCCGCCTGGATGGTCCTGCCAAAAGCTCCGTGGGCCTGGGGAGGGCATTTAACTCAGCATTCTGCATGGGGTTACTAAACGTTTGCTGCTCATTTTGGCACCTGATTTCCAGAGTGTTCAGCACTTCCAGCTGCAATTCCTGCTGGTGGGCTGTGAACCCAGGAAAAGCCACGCCGAGCTCAGAGCTGTAAAACCTGCCCCTTCCAACCGGGCACAGTGGGACCTCACAGCACTTCCTGGCAGCCTCCCGATGGTGAGACTCAGGATCCTGGATCCCATTCCCAGCCCTAAAAAGCCAGCAACGCTGGTGGGTGCAAATCATTCTGCCTGTTCCCCTCTATCTCCTCCTTGTTCCAGTTCTGCCTTTTCTCTCCCCCTCTCTTTGCCTTTGGGATGGGGCTACTCCCTTCTGCACAAGCTGGAAGGCAAGATGAGCCCAGCAGGACAGGATCTTTAGAGTTTTTAGGATTCTCAATGAAAAAAAAGGTCTTTGCTGAAGAAGTCAGGTTGGAATTTTTCCAAATGCTTTCACTTGGCCACACTTGCATAGATTTTCAGAGCAGTAAAAAAAGGCACATCCTTAATACAAAGGTCACAGATCGACTGAATTTCTACTCCCCTATCCAAACTGTGAGGAGTCGTGGTGCATCTTAAAGAAGAGGATGTCAGTTCTTTTTCTCTTTTACCATTACAAAACAGTGCATTGTTCCCTGGCCTTGCCCTTGGGAATAGCTATATTGTTTTGGCTGAAGCTTTCCAAAAAAATTCAGCCTGTGGCAGATGCCCAGGATGGAAAAATGACAAGTTACTGGTCAAAATATGACAGTTATAAGCAGCTGAAAATAGAGTCTTGTAATTGGAAATGTCAGTCTTGACAGTAGGCAGTGCTACCAGCCCACCAAACCTCGGGAAGTTTGCTCAGGATTTCATGTGTAGGTAGAGGCAGCGTGTGCACCTCTGAGAAGTCTTGGTACTGTTATAAGTGGCACAAAAGGGAGCAGCAAAGTTTTCTGGGTGCCAAAGAGTGGCCTGAAAGGCATTCCTGCTGCTGGCAACTTTGCCATCTATTTGGACAGAAGCTGGAGAACAGCTGTGCCAGCTTAGCACAACCCCACTGCGACCTCCTGCCTCTGGAGGGGGGAAAGCTCTGGAAACAGAGCAAGGACTGAACAACCATCCATGCTTCAGCTTCCCTGTAGCTGTTGCTTTGTGAGTGGAGTTGGATTCCCTGGCATTTGAACTGCTAAACTGGGGCAATTTTGCAGTGAGGGAGGGCACATCTGTGTCCCCCAGCCCCTGTGAGCCCCCTGTCCCAGCACTGCTGTGTGGAGGTGTGGTGGGAGTGTTGGACCTGCTCTGGGTTTATAGCCAGTTCTTGGTCTGGTGTGTGTGCAGAGGCTGGGTTTGAGTCTCACAGCTTTCCAACTTTAGCCACCCCTTAGACTTTAGAAAGCCATTTGACTTCTGAGAAGTTTAGAAGGCTCCAGTCAGAGCTTGCACTTAAACCAGCTGGTCACTGCCAGCCTTTCAGACACCTTCCCAGGAGGGAAATTCACCTTTCCCTGGTGCAGGGGCAACCAGCCAGCCCTGTAGTCAGTCACTGCAGTTTCATTAAGTTTTATATTTAACTTCCCCTCAGCACCTGGGACCAGAAGGAGTGTGTTAGTGTCTTGGAGCTGGAACACTACATTGAATTACCTTGTAGGTTTATCTGGTCATAATAGCAAGAGAGATCCCAGTGCTCCAGTTAAGAGGCTGTCAGCATTTCCATTATAAACCCCTTATTCTCAAGAGGTTTTAACTTAGCTTTAAAAATCTGTTCCATTGCACAAACTTCGTTTTTAACATGGCGAAGAAGAGTATTTTATCTCTTAATATTGAAAATACACAGAGTCAGTTCACACTGAAATATCTATGTGTGTAGCCAAAGATACACGGGGTTTAGGCAGTGATCAACCTGATTGGTGTCTTCTCAGCTTTTTAATTTAGCTGACACGATACTATTGCTCTGGCTATTTTCATAGATAAGCTACTGTGGTTTCACAATCTCTTCCATTACTGGCACACAATGCCTCTAATATATGTTAATATGATTATTCACAAGTGCAGCAGAGTCACACTGGAGGAAGCGTAAGAGGTTTGGCACAAAGGGTGCTTGCCCTCCTTTTCCTTTTATTCCAGACACTCATTCAAGGACACTTAACTAACCCTCTGGAAAAGCAAAGCAAAAGCCTCGACCAGCTGCCTGGCAGTAAAGATCTGGCAAATGTGTTTCTTTAAACAAAAAGTTTCTTGATTTCCTAGCAGAAAGCAGCTGGGGCAGGGTCCTTCAGAGGAGCAGTGCTGTTTGTCTCACCTGAAGATCCAACCAAAGGCCAGCGTGTTTGGATGGGAGGGCTTGAACTCCATGACAAAAAGCACCATTCCCATCTGGGGCACACGGCCAGACAGCAGGGCTGCTGCACATGGTCCCTGTAGGGCTCTGTGAATTGTTTCCAAGGTTTGGTTTGTTTATTTTTTTCTCCCAGACAAAGGCTGGCACAGAAAGGAAGCTCCTTCTCCCAAAGCCTCCAGCCCTCCTGAGAGCAGGTGAAGCTTGCCAGACACTGGACAGGGTAAGCCTTGCAAGGAGCCTCCACAGGGAGTGTCAAATAAAACATATCCCCTAGACATTTTTTTTTTTTCTTCTGGACAAATTGATCTTTATGTGTTAAAGAAAAATATTTCCCAGTCTCTCTTACTTCTGAAAACCCAAGGCAAGGTAGCTCATGCCCAGGAGACCCAGAAGAGGTTGCATAGCACTACAGCCTGGCTACCTGTGCTTTCCATCCCCACCCATATCACACATCCCTCATTTCTTCCTGCTCTTCCCTTGGTGGGGCTGCTGAATTTCAGACAGGCTTTGCTCCAGCTGGGCTACACCTGCAGCTGCTGCCTCTGGCTGTGCTTTTCGGAGGCAGCTTCCAAGCAGAGCCAGGATTTTCCTGCCCACAGCTTTCCCCTCTCTTCTTCTGAGCTCCACTTCCCTTTTGACACTTGTGGTTGGAGTCTCTTCTCACACACACACTCCCACCCCTTTGACACGGCTGCTTTTCAGCGCTGAAATTTTTTAAGATTCCATTCCTCATAAAAATGCTGGCAAAGGGCCACACAGGTCTGTGGACCAGCTGATAGGGATTAATCTCAAAGCCAGGCTGCCGGTTTCCCATCGCTGGCCGGGGCTATGCAGGCACGGCTGCGAGCCCATGATTCAGCAACTTCCCCTGATTAATCAAGTCACTCCATTTTTTTATGCATGTGAGGGTGCCCAAGGCAGCTGCGATAAGTCGGCTTCCAGGCAGAGTGTTAGCAGTGCTGGGGATGTCAAAGGGTTGGTGATATTGATATAAATATGTGGAGAGGCACAGTTTTCTGATTAGGCTGCGGTTTTAAATAGTCCTCGGCAGCGTCGGCTCCCTGGATGGAATCCTTCCCCCGAATTTCCGTGCGCGTTGCACCTCCGACGCTGCGTTTCCTAATTACGGATACACTTTATCTGAGTTAAACATGTAGCAGGCCCCTCAGCATAAATTATACTCGGGGTGTGTGTACTGAGAGCGCTTCCCAGGTGTGCGAGAGGATAAGTGCATGTTAAAGCAGCGCATGCATCTCAGAAAAGGTTTAGGAAGTCTTCTCGTTTTCAAAAAAGCCCAACCTGCTGAAATCCCTGAGAACACCAAGCCAGAGCAATTTTTGCCTGTGGCAGGGGAATGCTGTATCTAATATTGCTCACCCCACGGTTTGGGGATGTGCAGGTAGAGCTCCAGATGCTGATGGGCTTGGTGTGTGTGCTTTGAGACAGTGTGTTTATAGCTCTTTCACTGATACAGTCAAGCAGTAACCAGGGGAAATGTCGGGATGTTCTCCTGGCATCCCATTGATAAAGAAAAGAGAAGGGCACCCGCATTTCAGGGATCACTGGCATAGCTTTGGTCATCCTAAAGCTGCAAAAGACAACTTTTTTGGAGGGTGCACAGCTGGTGAGAGTGTGAGAAGCAGGTCCCAGACTCATTTACAGCCCACGGCTGCCAGCGAGTGCCCAGCAGACCTGGGGGTCAAAGCCAAGCATGGAAAAGGCAGGGGAGCAAAGAGTTTGGGCTTCAAGGCTGCTGCAGCCTCCTCCTCACACCCAACCCTGTGTTTTACTGGTGTGTTCAGGTCTAGAGGCTTCACTGCCTTCCTTGGCTACCAAGGTTTCATAGCCATGTCCTCAGTGCAGGAGGTCAGGAAATGTGACAGGTGGTACTGCCAGGTGTGAAAGAAATAAAGAGCAGTGTGTTAGAAGAACATGGGAGGCAAAATCAGGGAATGAAGGCTTGGCTCCAGGGGAGTCAAAGGGATGCAGATATTTGTGCTTGTCAGAGTTTTTCTGTGGCAGCAGAAATTGTTGATATTTATTTTTCCTCACTTCAGTGGAACAGTGTTTGTTAATAAATCTAATAATAAAACATCCACAACAATTGCCAGATTTGCCAATTATTTTTTCCTTCAATAAACTGAATATAAAAAAAAAAAAAAAAGGAATTTGTGTTTTCTGATTTGCTTTGTTCTGTTTTTCCTCCCTGTAGGAATAGAAGACCTGGTATAAAGTTGTGGAGCCTGTAGGGAGCACTTCCAAGAGTGACTTTTCCTGGCCAGGGGAGTTCAAATACAGCTTACACAACTTGCATTGTGATCTGCAACACTTATTGCAAATGCACCAGTATAAAAAACAAAACAAAACCAAACCCCAACCCTGCTAGAACTGACTCACAGATGGACAAATTTGTTATTGTTTTCATGATCTTTTGCAATGTGTTTGCAGGTTTCCACAGCCTTGTTTAAATTCAAGCAAGGACCTTTTTGCACCAACTTTGCAGGATTTAATTTGTGAGTTGTACATTTAATTCTTCACAGCAGATGGTGATGTGTGGGTGTACTGCTGTATATTTGCAACAGATTCCTTATCCTACAAAATTAATTGTCTCATGTGCTGATTTAAAATCAGAATTGTATTGTTCGTAAAAAGCTAATTCTTGCATATCATTTTGTTGGGACCTGTGCAATTCCAACAAAATGCAAGGGAAGAAAAGCCTAAGTGCTGCTTTAAAACAAATGGATTGTGGCAACTCTAGTCAGTCCTGATGTTCAGACTGAGGAGGTAATGACTGTGTGTGTTTAAAAGTCACTCAATAAAATTTACTATTTTGGGACTGCCAGGTTGCCTCAGTGTTGCCTCGAGGAGGTTTCTGGGGCAGTTCAGCCACACTCAGTGACACCCACAGTGATACCCCAGCACAGCCAAGGCCTCCAAACTGAACCCCTTTTCCTTTGGCAGGGCTCTTTTTAATTCAGCAGGGATTTATTTGTAAATGGTTGCTCTTTCAATGGCATTGTTTCTGTTCATTGTCAGAGTTAAGGGGATTTTTATGTTTGTTTCCTCTAATTTGATAAACTCTTGTGTCATTGTGGAACACCCGTGCTCTGGCCATGCAGCATCTCAGGCTCCATCTTGGGTCTTGGAGGAGAAAGAGAACTTGGGAGCATTTCAGTGGAGGTCAGGCACTGCCAGACTCACCAGCCCCAGGGCACTGCCTGCTCTGGCAACCTTGGGTGGCACCGAAAATGTGGCTTTGTCCAGGACATTGTCACACTGGTGGCCTTGGAAAGGGGGGAACCCAGGGCCTGAATGGTTGTGGTGTTTAGCAGATGTTCAGGATGGACAAAATAAGGCCAGAGGTGGTTGTTCATCTGCTCCTCCTCCTGAGTGATGGCTACTGGCTGGCTAATCAGAAATGGAATTTAGGAAATTTGGTTATTCTAAGTGTGGGACTGACAGCAGCCTGAAGGGAGAGTCCCCAGTGCAGGGAACCTGTGCCATGGGGGGCATTGACAGAGGAGTAAATCCTGTCCCACCCATCCTTCAGACACGGGAGCAGGGCTGGGCTCACCCCAGGGAGGACCCAGCGGCAGGACAAGGATGTCACACCTGACGAGTGCCCAGGGGCCTCAGCAGCTCAAGCATGGTGGCTTGGCTGGAGGGTCTGGGGACAAGACACTTGTTTCTGGTGACCAAAACAAGCTTCTGGACTTGTTAGCAGAGCAATGCTCCACTTAGCACATGGGTTTGCTTGCTGTCTAGGAGAGGGAGTGTGAACCTGCTTTGGATTGTGTTTGCCTGTAGCAGCCACAGGTGGGTCTTGCTTGCTGGCAGCTCCAAATGCCACTGATGTGAGATGGGAGGTTTATTGTGCAATGAACAGAACAGAGGTTTTAGGATTTTGTTTTTTTGCTACTGCACAAGAAATAATTTGCAGACCTGTAACATTTAAAATCTGAATAAAATTTAAGACAAAATATTTTAAAATATACTGGGTTGATGTTTAAAATATCAGTGATACCTTAAGAGTGTGGCAAGCAAAACTTCCAACTGTGTCTGAAAAGCAGCTGCTGTGTGTGTGTATCCATCTTCCCAGTTATTTCTACTGTGAGTAGAAAGAGCATTTCAGAAAATTGCTAATTTGGAAGTACCAGCCTGATTTCTTAACTGTGGGCAAGTTAAATCAGGGTGCCTTTGTATGACCCGTCCTTTTGGGCACTCTTCTTCCTACAGCCCTTTCTAATGCTCAGCTCTGGAAGATTTACAGGAACAGGCTTTTTAAAACACAGCTTTTGTGTTTATGGCAGGTGAAACAATTCAAGCCTGGTGACTCTTTGCAGAGTTTCTGCACGTGATCCCACTGGAATTTCTTGAGCACACCAGTGGCACATACTGTTTCTGGGAGAAGCCTCTGAAGTGCCTCTTGCAGCAGCACCACCACTCCCCAGGCTGCTGAAGGTACCCCCAATGCACCCGGAGTGAAAGCACTGTCCTTTGCATGGGGACAGGGGCTGAACTGCAGCAATGCCCAGGTGCAGCATCCCACAGGATTTGTGTCTTTATGGGGCTGGTGCCTTGTGTTTCCCTCCTGCAGCAGTCCCTGCTCGTACCCAGGTGATTTGTCCCCTTATGAGCTACTGAGGCTCAGCTGGATTGCCTCCATCCCATCTCCTGGGTTTAAGAAGTCAGTTATTTTTAGCAGAGAGATACTGTATTAGTCTGAGATGTCAGAGCTTCCGTGAAGTGGTGCTGGATTTGATCTCCTTTCATTTTGCTCTGTATGCACAATGAATTACTTCTGTGCAGGGAGCTCAGATCTCCAGGGCAGGGAGCAAATCTTTGCTGTTGCCACACTCTGACCTGGCTTTACCTCATCTTTCTGTAGCCATGTGAGATGTGCAAGGTAACAGCCTTGCCTGGCTTCTGGTGATGGAGAAAGGCTTCCATGGGACAGCTCTGGGTGTGCCCCTCCCCTCAGTTATCCCGAGGCTGATCCAAGTGCCCAGGCAGCAGCCTCTGCCTACTGCAGTGCAGCCAGACCCCCCTGCCCACCCTTCCCCACTGGAAATGAGGAGCAGCACAGAACTTGTGTGTTTGGCTCCTCCTACAAGCTCAGGGTCACCAGGAAAGCTGAATGGCCCCAGCATGAATTTAAGGGTAGTTCATTACTCCCTTGGATCTACCAGCCATCATTTCCCAACACACACTCCCCTCTCCCTGCATTCCAAGCTCAGCTCCGTGCCCAAGGTAAGCTGAAGTGGAACACAAAGTGAATGCACTTGATGCACCCTCCCCCAGGTGATTTTCCATTTATGCAGCAGGCTCACTAATTGCAGAAAGAGTGATTACCCTTTCATGAAGGAAATATAAACCTTGATTACTTTGAATGTGTATTAGTGAAAGGTGGTTCTGATCCCAGCTGGGCAGAAACTGTGTTTCAGTAAAACTTTCTGAAAATGCTCCCATAGGAACAGCACAGGGAACCTGTCTGTGCCTGCTTTTATCCCACTCCCATTTGTGATACTCTCACAAAAGGGGGACTGAACGTGGCAGCCCAGATGCTTAAAGCTGGCAGAGCCCTTTCTCTCGTGTTACTGGTGTGATTCAGCTCACAACTCTCTACTGAAGGGAGAAACAGGTACCTTATGAGATGTAAAGACAAGGAGCCAGCCTTTGAGTGGGAGATAATCTGGATCACAGCTGGCCCCAGCACCAGTGGCATTGTTTTAAAAGCATCCAGACCATTTAGTGATTTTGGTCTCACTGGTTTCTGAAGAAAGGACTGCAGAAAAATTAGGTGACAACCCTAACAGATACTATGAAGCAGATAGAACCAGACTAAACAGGGCTGCTTATAAAATATCACTTTCTTAAATGAAAAGTGTTGTGTTTTTTTTTTTTTTTTTAATGGGCTGGAACATGTTGTACAGTGTATGTATATAATCAATATATGTGTATATACATATAGAGGTAGATGGAAGGATGGTGTTTGTCAGAGCCAAGTCTTTAAACAGACCAAATTAACCACTTCTGCTTTTTACTATGGCATGGTGAGGTGGATTTAAGGATGAATTAAGCAAGCTGTAAATTTAAGAACAAACTCATTCTGTGGCTTGAAATTAATTATTATAACCAACATGGTAACTTAATCTCACAAAAACACGAGTTTATTAATAGGTGAAGGAGCTGAAGAACCACACAGTCCATCCAGCCCTCTGATAGTTTCCTAATCTCAGTTACGAAATTCAATGCTGCAGTTTTACAAGGTACATATTCTCAATAAGTGAATGTTACAGAACATAAACATGAAGTGAATATTTGTATTAATGAGATTCAAACAAGTCAACTGAAAGAAGTATCAACTCTAGTTATAACACATGGTGAAAAGAATCAAATTTGGAATGTGATCATATATACTGTTGTACATCAGACAATATGTACACTGTTTCATATTGCATGACATTCATAGCATATTCATAGAAAAGTCAAACTAAATGATGGCTTAAAAACTGTTATTATCACTGAAATTTGCTCACTATGTTTTAAAGTGTTGACTGAGTTAATATTTTCATTGTGTAAAAATACTGTATATAGTAGAAACCCTTCAGCATCTTCCACATTCAAATAAATGAAAGTTACAGTTTGGTATTTGGTGTTCAACATCTTAAATTAAACGGCCGATTCTTTCTGGCCTTCGGAAGGAAAAACAAATCATGAATATGCTCAATCTGGTTTGACTAGAACGTTTCTCTCTTGAAGACCTTGCTTCTGGAAACAGAGACTAAACCTCTACCTCGGCTGAGGTGCGGCTGGGAATACTAAAACATCTGAACACACTTAAAAAGGTGGAAAGTCCATAGCCATTCTACACACTTTCATTTATTGTCTGGACAATTAAAGTACAAATAATTCAAACACAACAAGGTTATGAAAAAAACATTTACAATACTTTCCCTCAGAAATGATCTAAACTAGCAAGGTTAACATGAAGTCATTCATTATAACTAAAGTATACAACTGCCTGGTCCTAAGAAAGATTTTTTAAATTATTATTATTATTCAGATAGTAAAACACATCGTAGAGAAAAGATTCTGACATGCCTTCCCCACTAATGCTTAGCAAATGCATCAAAACTTTCCCAGCAAACTGCGCTCATTCATAGCAGATGATGTATAAAGGTTTCCCTGAACATTGAATGAGTGTTCCTTTAAACTAAAATCTAACATTGTTAAAGTAAAAAACTGATAAAATTATGATGCAGCCTTTGCTTTTAGTTATTTGTCTACTACAAAAGTTTGCCTCTTCAGTGTGAAAAAACAATACTTAGTCTACATGCAGTTAGTGGGTATAGCATGGAAAAAATGCACAAAATAAGCACAAGTTATAAATAACCATAACGTTTTATTACCATTAAGACTAAACTTGTATTGAAAAGATTTTATATAACAAGACAAGAAAAGCAATAGCAAATTTAACTATCAACTAGATTATGCATAGCGAGTAACTGTTTCTAGTACTCAGGGAAGAGCATGACCCTTTTTTGTTTTAAATATATAACCGTACAAAGCACAAACATACTAAAATGATCAGTGCACTGGACATGGGAGAGCACCCCCTCAGTCATTTTGTTCCCTTAGCTCTGTTTTCCCCAATCTGAATTACATTAAAATAAAGACCCAGTTGTTTTCTTTTCTACTGTGCAGTAAGAAAAAATATTCACAACAAACATGACAATATATCAAACAATATTTCTACACAAGTTACCTTGATACCTCTGTCACTTAAGTATCATAAGAAAACATTTTAAGACATATACAAACAAAACTAGCAAAGTGTTACAACTTATAATAAATTAACCAAAAGAAAAAATAACTTTATATATATATATATTTATATTATATATACACATACACACACAACAAAATGACACAATAATATGCTTCTTCCCATAGTTTAAGTAAACAAATAAGTAGACTAGCCAAACTAGCTATATTTGATTTTGGCCATATGCATCACATCGGCAATTAAATAAATAAGTGTTTCAAGCAACATAAACAGTGTTCCAAATGTGCCAACACAGCCCAATTATATTAGCTTGGGCTATAAAGTGAATTTGAAAATTCTTAACAAATTTAAAGCAAATGTATTTTTTTCTAAACACATTACATTTAACTATGATACTAAGATATGTAAATAATTTTGTAGCACCTACTGCTCAAACCAAGGAAGTTTTTGATCAAAAAATTAATTTTTTTAACTTTTGTTCTGCTGATATCCCATACTGATGACTTAAAGAAAAACCGTCTTGCAACTCATCTCCTTGCTTTTGGGTTTTGACTGTGGGTAACTGCGTGCCTGGGAAGAACACTCTCCCGTACTGTATTTAATATTTTTATTACATGCTATGAAAAGATACGAAGATCATCTGTTTGTAGCCCATCCTTCAAAAAACAATCTACTAATCCAGTTTAAAACACACATCTTGATCTCTAAAAAGTTACCAGTGCAGTATGAACATGACAAAGTTGTCAATTTCCCCTAAATTAGCCAGTCAAAATATTTTTTCTCAAATCCAGATTCTCTTGTAAAAATTCTTTATATTTTATAAAAATAGATTTTTCTTGAAACCCATTTTCAGCAAAGAGACCACCTCTTTGGCAACATTGTTAATGTTATTTAAATTGTTATGTCATCAGGTATCCCCCGTTACCCCATTCCCTAACAGAAGACTGTTTAGTTCACATGATACAAAAGAAAAAAGGAAAAATAAAAAAAGTTGCAAAATTATGTTCTTCTTTTTGCAATTTTTATTGTTCCTCTTTAATTTGTGTGGGGGGTTTACCAATCTGATTCAATCAATGTTTTGAAAAAACAGAAAAGAAAACAAAAAAATTTTTTTTCTCGCTTTTAATCCCATTAGTTCGTAAAAATTGTTTTTTGTTTTATTATTTTTTCAAATGAGTGAATGGTCATCTTAAAAAGACCCACCTTCAAGGAAGGTAGTAAAACTAGCTGGCCGGGTAAAAATCCCTGCACATTGTTATCTATGTATATTATATTCAACAACGACAGCTATGAAAGAACATTCAATGCATCAAAGGTTTTTTTTTTTTTCTAAGCATTATAAAATCCTTTCCTGTTCCTCACAGGATATCCAATGTTTTAATACTTAGGCAACACTGGCTTATAAAGTCCATGGTTGAATATAAGCCTTGAAGAGTTTTTTTTTTTGTTTTGTTTTGTTCGTATATATATTTATATATATATATTTTAGTAAGTAAGGATATGAAATTCAGGATTTGTGGGTTTTATTGGTTTTAAAGGAAACTTGCAATACTCTGTCTCCTAAACGGTATCCATTAAGGCTGGCAATCGCCATGGCAGCTTCGTCGTAGTTGGTCATGGTGACAAAGCCAAATCCCTTGCACTTGTTGGTGTTGAAATCACGGATCACCTTGACATTATTGACCGCTCCAAAGGGACCAAACAACTGCCACAGCACGCTCTCATCCGAGTCGGGAGACAAGTTGTAGACGAAGATGCACCATCCAGTCCCGGTGTGACCAGGGATATTCATTCCCACAAGGCTCGTCATGCCATCAATTGTGATCGGAGAAAACCTACCGAGCAAAAAGAGGGGTCTATTCTAAATATATCTCTTGGCACGAGCTATAGGGGTCCAAGAATTTAAAGTAAATAAGGCAGTGGTATTGAAGGTTCTGGATCCTGTCCCTGGACCACAGAGCCATCCTTGCTCTCAAATGCCTACTGAAGTGGAGGGGAGCTGGACTAAATAAAATCACCAAATCCAGGCATAAATGCAGCTCCCTCCGAAGATAAGCCCTGCTTAGATGTGTACAAAGACCTCAGAAGAGAAATGCTCGAGGACAATCTGAGTCAGAGAGGGCCTGCACACGCTGTGATAAACAACAGCTCATGTAAAAAGGGTCTGTAGAAATTTGCCCCTTATTCCCAGCACTGAAATAAGTTTCAGAACAACGGAGATCTAATGCTTTATATCTCCTACTAGTCTGCAGTGAAAAAACCCAAGCAAACTTCAAGACCTATTTTAAAGTTTAATAAGAAATGCCTTTGTCAGGATTCAGCTATAACAGTAGCTTCTTCAGCTAAAAATACTATTAGAGAGATGTCTCTAAGTGGTAGATTTTATTTCTCCTCCTAACATGGTCCTTAATTGACATACACTGGGGGAAAAAATCCAGGCAATAAAAAGTCCTAAAGTCGGCCACATCTCAAAGATGGTTTATGAAGCAATGGTAGAGTAAGTAGAACATAAATACAATTAATGAGCACGTCAACTGATACCTTCCTACGGTGAGGCTTCATTTCCATGAGAGGCTTTAGGTTCTTCAAAAAGTCAGTGCAGGGACTAACTCCCAGAATTGAATAGAGCACCCTAACATTTCTCCCTCGTTGTCCTTTGGGACTTTAGCTCCAACATCCAAAGAGAGCAGATAAAGCCAGGTGTTTACAAACACAGAACCATCACGGGATAACAAGGGCTGGGCAGGATCTATGGAGATCATCTGGTCAGCCTCCTGCTCCAAAAGCAAGATAAAACTTCTCAAATGAGATCTGCTGCTCACAGCCCTGCAGAGGGAAGCTTAGGAAATCTCCAAGGACAGGAACTCTGCTCCTGCAGCCCCTGCTCCAGGGCTCCATCCTCACTGCGAATGAGCTTCCCTTATCCTCAAGTGGAATTTCCCCTGCTGCAGCCTGTCACTGCTGACTCTCTTCCTCTCGCGTTTGACCTCTGCAAAAAGCTCGGCTTCACCTTCTTTCTGAAGCCCCTTGTAGGCAGCTGAAGGCAGCAGTCAGGGGCTAAACTCTACATTTGCCTTTGCTGAATTTCAGCACGTTCCTGCAGCTTTCCAAGGTCTCCCCAGTGGCAGCCATGGCCAGCAGCAGCGACAGCCCCTGCTCCTCAGCAGTTTCGTGTCACCCGCTAATGCGAGGAGGGCGCAGCGCAGCCCATGACTCAGGTTATTAATGAAGACGTTAAGCAGTATCAGCCCTCAGGATCAACATAATTTTCCTTTCATCAGTGTGGAAAAAAAAAAAATTGACATGCTTTCTGAAGCTACACTTTGGGATATGTTTTAAAATAACAACTGCACAGAGGAAATGTCTTAAAAATCCAGTTTCACGTGTACCTTCAATATGATGAGTTTTAATACCAGAACAGAATAATAATTCCTCAGGATTGTCTGAGCAATGATTGAGGGAACAGAGGGAGGGACTCTGTTGCTGAGCGAGCTCTTGTGCTCTCCAAAACTTTTTACACTTGTAATAATTTCCACACACATTTAGCAATCTGCACAATATTATGCAGTGTATATTAAATAACCATAAAGGAAACTACACACTTGATGGTTGCTCACTGTTCTGTTGATGCCTGATGGCACTTTTTATGTCTATTCAGGGAAAAAGAAGACACTTGGAATATATATCTTAAGCTGAAGATCATCACTAGGGTGTAGCTACACTGTAAATGAGCAGTTCACAAATGCTCACAGCATCAGATCCACGGGAAGGTTTGCAGACAGTTTATTAAAAATACGTGGCAATTTTCCAACTCAACTTCACTTTTGCAAATCCCCATCTTGACATATTTTAGTTTCTCTCCCTCACAGTGAAACCAGTGACATTATCACAACACTTCAGCACAGAAAGGCTGGACAAGGCCAATTTCTATTGCTCCTTCCACTGCAGGTGGAAATAAGGATTGGAAATAAGGCACAGCCAGGGCTTGTACAAGCCAACAGCTTCAGCTCATTTTGAAATCTGGAAGATGGGACTTCAAAGCCCATCACTGGCCAGTGCTGACTGTGCCAGTAACATATATAAGGCAGCAAACACTGCTTTTCTGGGATGTTTAAATGCAATCTAAAATACAACAGATACACCATGCTCTAAGTAAGGATGTGGTAAATTGTACGACCCAAAGCCGTGCATGTCACAATGCATTATCAGGCTTTGCATTTTAAAGAAATGTTGCACCATTGTAAAGGGTTAAAGTTTCCTACAGTGCACTGGAGAGCAGCTTTTCCCTGGAAACCTTTAGGAGCCATGCAGCTTTCAACTATTTATGTGCCATGAGCACAGCAGCTGCTGTAAATCCAACAAAACATGCACGAAACTGGTGCAAGCATATTGACACAAATACAAGATCGCCTATCACATAAGGAGCTTTGCTACTAGCAAGTGATCTGAAATTAGCCTCAATAAAACCTTTTTCCACATCAGCACATCTCGTTTTCCATCAGTACCACACAGTTAGCACAGGGAGAGCCAATCTCCTGTTTCAGAAGCAGCTTCAGAAATTATCAGTGCAGTATTGTTTGTGACCCTGCACCTGTAAATTCAGGATTTGCTAGTGCAGGGACAAGTGCCAAGGTTTGCTGAGAGGAGATAAGAACTAATTTAAGATGCCTGCAAAACGACTCTAAACACTGCTGTGTTTTTAGAGTAACACTGCAGACAATATTGAGAAAGCAGATGTATAACCTGTAAAGGCAGGTAATTGCTCTTTTCCTCTGTTCAGACTAAGCCTATCCTGCACCACACACCAGTCCAATTCCAGGGAAGCAGCAGCAAAAATCCAGGGAAGCCTCCCAGAACAAACCCATCCCTCTGACATTGACTTGCACCTGACAGACACACTCGACCAGGAATTTTTCCATGTTTCTGACAAGATATCAAGGAACAAATAAGGCAGGAGAACAGAGGACAAGGGCTGTGTGATAAAATCAGGCAGGCGGTTCTGACTCACCATATCCCCATCACCACTAAGGATATCCCAACATAACCAGTGTGCCCATGGACACCAGCACTGGTGCTTCTGGGAAGGAGCTCTGTTTTGACTATTGCTCTTGTGAGTACTCTTGAGATTTCAGATCTGTACTGAGTTACTGAGGAGTTAAACCTCACGTTACTGTCTGCTACTAGCTAGTGTAAAGATATACTTACCATAACTTTTTAGAGGATGAACTCCAAAAACAACAAAAAAAAGCTCAAATAATTTTCAAGTGTGCTGAGTAGATCATTTCAGAAGATTAAGTAGTACTTTCTCATCTGAATCTGGACATCTTAGGGTAACATCAGGAATAAGACTACACCTTTGTTCTGCTGCAAGGGTTGCTTATGCTGATGTTACCATTAAAAGAAACACTAACAACACAACTCATTTCAGCTATCAGATCACACATACTCATGGAACAGCAGAAATGTTGACAAATCAGCTGAGCTTTCACACATGCGTGCACATACAAACACACAGCTATTTTAAACAAACAAAAAAATTAATTTCAAGGACTGAAAAAAATTCAAAGTATTAAACCTGTAACAAAAGAAACTTCGGGCTGATTGAGGTGCACACAGCTGTATTCTCAAGTCAAACTTAGGATGCCAGATGTGCAAGAAACTGAGATTTAGACAACAGCAGCCTAATTCTGATTTTGACTTAAATTTTCCATTATCAGATCAGAGATTTGTTTTAAAAAAAT
Source organism: Rhipidura dahli (assembly GCA_013399225.1). Classification (NCBI taxonomy): domain Eukaryota; kingdom Metazoa; phylum Chordata; class Aves; order Passeriformes; family Rhipiduridae; genus Rhipidura; species Rhipidura dahli. Next base: position 562,816 of record VXAC01007786.1, read on the forward strand.
CAAGTTAATAGTTTTGATTCTGGAAAAAGCACCACTTAGCAGAGCAACTGCAATCTGAATGCTTGTAGCTGTGGCACCTAAACCATTTGAGAAGCCCACCTGTAAATAAAAAAAGGTTGAAAAACCCCACAGAACTTGTGCGTGAGGCCTTTAAAATAACAAAACCAACTGAAGTCCAAACTTAAAAAGAATTTGACATGCTGGTGGAAGAAAAGAAGGAATAAAAAAAATAAAGTTAGTGAATTAAAAAAAAAAAAAAAAATTGTAGCACCAATCTGTGCCAACACGGACATCTGGCAATCTGTGGAATTCTAATTACCTCTTTACGCCATAGGCCATATTAAGCAAATTGTCCAGCCTGAAAAGAGAAGGAGGGTCTTTGGGTTAATGTCTCACAGATGGCAAGATCGCTCAATGGAACTATTATTAATAGTGTTCCATTTTCAAAGAAGAAACGTTCAACAAGTTTCCCACACATCTAAGGAGCCTAACAACTCCCAGCCTGCTTTGTTAAGTCTGTGCTTAAATTTTCACCAGAGCCTTAAAAAGCCTTTTTTAAACTTGCCTACAGTTTTAGAGAAAACCTTAACCTCCAGAGTTTGGTTTTTTAAAAAAAAACCAAAAACCCACTTAGGATCTGCCTTTTTGTTTATAATTCAACTTTTCTGTAATTCAACTGCTCACCTGATATTCATTTATCTCAAATAAAATGTCGAGTCCAAAACTGCTGAAATGGGAAGAATTCTTGACTATTTGCTTTAACATAATACATTCTCCCCATTTTATTACATATATTTATTATTAATCCTTCATGATATGTCAATCTAAATTGACCACCAAATTTTGCAGAATACAATCATTTACTTTCCATGGCAGCACAATAAAGTCCTTCTATCCATGGAATGATTCAGTGATAACCTCAATGGACACAGCTGCGTGCCAAAGACACAAAAACAAGTGTAAATTTAATGTATCCAATGACTGACTTTTTATGATCTTTAATTCATTCGCACTTTTCATCCCTGACAAACTAAAATTACTTTTGAATAATTCTCTAAAGCCAGTGTGCAACTCAGTTATGCAAATAGGTCCAAATTTTCTTTCTTGAAGGCAGACTTTTTTATTTGAAAGCTGGGCTGCCTGAGAACTATTAAGTACAAAAGTAATAAGAACATCACATATTGCTAACTCTGCCTTATGCATCAGATGGAAACAGTAAATTCAGAATGCAAAGCATAAAACATCCCCAAAAGCATCTGAAGACTCACACCAAAGACTAATACAAGGGCTCTTTATACTAAGAGCAGATATCTCAGGCTAATAAATTTAATGATACTCCTGCTGACTGGGACAGACTCAGCTTTTTTCCTGCTACCAATCCGCTGTCATTAACATCAAAGTCTAAGCTGCATCAAAACTGTAGTAATATAGCAGAAAATAAAAGCATTACTCCAAAAAGAGAGAAAGAACAGGATAGCCACTGCTCATTTGATTAGCAGTGTAACTCTGTTCTGTCCTCCCTTTTTCAGCCTTCATGAGATTTGATTGTACAGTACTTCAGCTGTTTTAGTAAATACAACATGACTACTGCTGTCAGCAGATTTTCCTCCTCATTCTCCAGGAAAGAATATTTAATTTTACAAAGAAAATCAGGTCAGCCTACGAAACTAAAGCATATTTTCCTGCACAGCACCTGCCCCACATTGTCGTCGCTGGTGGAACTTCAGTTCTTTTCCAGGTAATTACCTGAATCTCTGAGCCTGGTGGTGAAGTGGTCCAGGGTAGCGTCTGTTGGGAGACTGATACAGCTGTGAAAGGAGTGCCTGGCTTGTTTTCTGGCTGGGGTTATTGGCAAACTTCACAGTAATTGGTTCTGTAGCACCACTAGGCTTCTGGCCATTTAGTCCCTTTATGGCTTCTTCTGCCTCTATTCTCTTATCAAAACGGATAAATCCCACACCTCGAGAAACCCCTGGGAAGTAAAAACATGTCAAGAGATGAATATTTGTAGGAACAGCCTCATCTATGTAATGACCATGAACTGAATGCTAGGTTTGACTTCACACAGTAGGTGGCTTGCAAATTAAGAAAAGTCCTGTAAAGAAAAATCCTCTTCCCAACCTGTAATCTCCAAAATCAGCCCCCACTGTATTTAACAATGATTTCAAGTAAACCACACTCTGTATTTTGATATTCCCTCATTAAAGAGGAAGCAGTTGCACCTCCAGTTACATTTAAAAGGAACCAAGTACTGCATTTTACAGTAAAATCAAAAAAACCCAGCTGCAGACATTTGAAATTTTGCCATTTCCAGAAAAACATGCACGTTTATCAAGAAAAGTTTTCTTTTAACCTGTGACTTGATCAACCAGAATCCGTGAGGTGATGATGCGCCCATATTGTGAGAATAACTGCTCTAATTCTTTCTGGGTCATGGTTTTGGGAAGGCCGCTGACATACAAGTTTGCATCCCGGATGGATGCTGAACTTGGACGGGCATATGACACCTACGGAGAGAAAAGGAAAGCAGAGTTAGTGAGCTGGAGCCACCCTCGGCATTCTGGACAGATAATGTTCTGCTCTTTCACAAGACATAACCCTGCAGCTCAGCCAGGACCTGTTCTGCAAAACCAGCAGAGCCAGGAAAGGCTGGAGGAACAAAAGAAGAGCTACAGAGACCTTAAAATGGACACAAGGGTTCTCCAAGTGCGGTCATTAAATAATTATTCAGAGGTAGATTAATGTGCAACTTCCCACACATGGCTTTGTAAATTTGCCCCCACGGGTGTGGGTGTGTGGATGATTTGCTGTAGCCAACCTCGCACTCCCAAGTTCCTGCATGCTTTTCTTTTTCCCCTCCAAGTGTCTGAAACAGATCAGGTTATTTGCAGAGTGATCTTTTGTGCTCTCTCTCTTTGTGTTTGCATCCTGAGCTGGCAAGATCTGTTCTGGATGAACAGTAAAGTACTGGTGAAATTAGACTAAATGAACATCTGCTCAGGGAGCTGTATACTGACACTCATTGTTGGATCTGCAATTTATCACGAGAAGTTCCCTTGCATTATAAAGCCCAGAACCAGACCATAAAATATTATGGCCAAGCAAACAAGAAAATCTAGCTGTGGCACTGCATGTGTGCTGTTGGAAAATTACTAATTCAAGCCTCTTAACTGCTCTTCTACCTATGAATCAAATTTATAATTATAAAAGGTGCATAAAAAGCCTTCTGCACTTTTAAAATAATATATACATTTAGAATGCACACATTTAACATCATAAAAACACTTCCTGGATAAAGCCTAATGGCAAATATTCAGCACAGATCATGAATTACTTTGCAGCACATCTGAAAAAGCACTGGAACCCAAGCTGAATATTCTGCACTTCGTTTTGATTTATTTCAGTATAAACAGATCAGTACTCTCCTGCATTATGTCTCAAAATGTGCCTAGGAAGGAAGTGGGGGGGTTCCCATCACAAATACAATGCATTCAGCAACTGTCTTCCCCTCTTCCCGAGCCTCAGCTTGAACACAGATGATGTCAAATGGATGTCTGTGTTTTATGTGTCAAAGAGTTGTCTTTATGCGCTCCACACCTAAAAATAGATGTTGACTCAACACAGAAAATTATGTTAATGACTAATATTTGCTTCCACAATCTTCTCTGCATAATAGCAGACAAACGCTAAAGATTCTAGATTTTAAGGTTTTTGGCAATTTCTTTATAACTTACATGTTTGTCCATAACCTTTTAAATCTAACATTTACAGAGAAGGCTGGAGAGAGGAGGTGGAAAATTCAGGGAAAGAAATAAGAAATAGAGGTTAGATAAAACATTTGCATCAATGGAGGGAAACTCAGGCACACAGCACAAAGGCTCAAGCAGATATGAGGAGCAGAGAAACCTTCAGGTGCCAAAAAGAAGAAGGATTTTGGGGTAGAAATCTTTTTGTGCCACAGCCTATGAGCTCCTGATGGGGGATGCAGCATTTCCATCGCTTCCCTCCTGGTCTTGAACACCCCTCTGATGGACCCAGGACCAGAACACACATGGATGGCACCGCTTGGTTTTTATGTAACAAAGCTCAATCCAGGCCCTAGGGGACACCAGGGATAATCACACACTGCTTTCACCTACAGCTTGGTTTGGTGCTGAGGCACTTGGAAAAGCAGCTTCTCCCTCCCCACTCTGGAAATGCCTTACCTTGAGAGGGTACTGTAAGAGTTCAGGTACCTATAGGTTAACCTACTTTAGGAATAACAGTTAAAAAAACACTTAAGAGCCTGTCTGGAGTGAGGGTAAAGATCTTACTTGCTCCTCAAAACTGAGAACAGCAAAATGAATAAAGTTCCTGGGAAAACAGCCAGGGGTTTCCTTTGGGTTTCTCACTCTGGCACATTCATTAACCAAATGCCACGTTACAGGGAGGATGAAAAGTATTGGGATATGCAGAAAACACTACTTCCCAGAGCAATGAGTGCCTGACATTTTATATATATATATAAAACACACAGAGATATATACACAGCTCTGCTTAGAGAAGGCTCTCTGCTCTCGTGGGCCTTGCAGGCAGGCAGAGGAAGGAGAGGCTGCTCCCACTCCCAGCACATGTGAGCACCTATCGCTGCTCAGGTCTAGTTTTTATTTCCTCCCGCAATCAAACATTCAGGCTGCAGGGGAGCCTGAGCCAAAGAAAGAAGCTGCCAAAAGCAACTCAGCCGTCTTTTAATATCAAGGAGAAAAGGTTGCAGAGCTGAATGGACTCAAGGCTAGTAATGTCAATTATTTATCTGCTTTTGAATCTTTTTCATCTTCCCTCTGAGGTCAGCCAATGACAAATCGATCGGTTAGAGTGTGCTATCCTGCTTTCAAGCTATTATTCAGTTAGTGCTGAGGACGGGATGTCTTCCTGCGTGTGAGCTATCAAAGGAAGAAATCGCCCACCCTGACCCTCCATCACACCAGAAGCTCCTTATGCTGTGCAAGTTAAAATGGGAGCAAAAACCAACTCCCATTTTATCACTGTGAACCGCAAAGCACTGGGTGAGGACGCTGCATTAATTCTTTATATTCACACTTAAAAATGATTTTTTTCTTTCCATTCCTTTGCTCACGGCAGTGTTAGCACCCTGTAATGAAACAGAGCGTTGAAAAAGAAAAGAGTATGGAATCCTAGCCACCACAAAAAATTCAAATAATGAGCTGGAGAACACCAAACTACTGTCTGACCCAGGCATTTCTCAGCATGAAAATGTTTGTCCGCTTGTACAACGGCTGAAGGTCGAACCACGGTGTTGGATTTCACTGCATAAGATCATTTAGGAGTTCTGCGGTCAAATTTGGAAGGATGATAATAAAATATTGTACAATTCATTCTATGGCTTGCTGGCCTCAGATGTTAGTTTCTATAAATACATATAAACTAACTGTGAAAAACGTTTAATAGGACATTTCTCATCTGACACTGAGCATTAGCCTGTGTAAGGGCTTCTCTTCATAACAAACAGCCATCTCCAGAGGCTGCACCACTCTCTCCCAACACCACTGCAGCATCAGAAGGTCCAGCATTTCATATCTTCCACGGCAAAGCACATTTTTGTTCAGGTGCGCAGAAAATATCTCCAAGTTCAAGCAATTATCTTCCCTATTGATTTCCTACTTGTTTTCCCATATAGAAAACTTTCTGAAGAATTTCTAACCTCGAGACTTTTCAGAACATAAATTGAAGCTGTCTGGCCTTTCCAAGCCAGAGCCCACAGCAAAGGCACCCAGAGGCATGAACGCATCCCATTTGTCTTATGGAACAAGGAACAGCAGCCATTTGAACACTGACACTTAACCACTTTGCTGCTGCTCCCTGGGAGAGAAACCTTCAGCTACTGTGCTTATCCTGGACTTCTCAAACGTCGAGTCCATTGCTAGAAGCCTACTTGTAAAATTTAACTCCAGTCTTCTCAGAAGAGAAACTGCACCATCCTTTCCTGGAATGATGTGCTCTGCCAGCAGAGCCATCCTGCCCTGAACACATCTAAGCAGCAACCAAGCAGCTCATCTTGCAGATACCAACCTTCTCCGAGATGTGTCTTGCTCTGCATCTCCCATTCCTCACCTGGAGAATGGGAATCCACCCAGGAGCCTTGAATCAGGGTGCTCTGCGTGGCAGCACAGGCACCCAAGGACCACCAAGCCACCCACCCATGGCACCTGCGGTCCCTGGGACACTTCTCTAGCCACAAGCAGCTAAGGTGCAGTCAGTGTTAAGTGACTCCCTGGGCAGCCTTCAAAAGGTTTGTGTAGCATTCAAAAATACCAGACTTCTTGGTGACCTCAATACAGAGACTTTGCTTTGTCTTTGCTTGACACTCTCTGAGATACAGGATTTCTTGTATGATCCTTGGGGTCAGTCACTTGTTTTTTTTCTGCCTGAAGTCCAGTTTACAATGGGGACAACACTTCCTTCACTTGCTGCCCCCTTATGCCACTGGTACAGACTGGAAGTGCTTTAACACAACTGCTCAAGAGCCTCACACATTTAAATAAGCACAATATCACTTGTTTAAGGCACATCCAGAACTAGAAGTAAAATCTGCTTAGCACCAATGAACATGCTATGGCAGAAAGAGACATTTCCCCACAGCCACTTCCAGACCCTCATCTGTGCCCTAATTTTGTGCAAAACCAAATTTGAGACACCCTCCTGTGAAAGCTGCACGCCTTGCCACAACAAGCAAACACAAAAGCGCTCTGGTCCAGAGGCTGAAGATCAGGATCTGGAATATTTTCATATCTGATGCTTGCACTGCTTTGTCCTTTCTCTTCCCTAAGCCCTTGGCTGGGGGATGGAGGGGAGTGACAATGCACTTTACTGTTGAGCGATTCAATGCCATTTTACAGAGATTAATTATAATTCCAGGTACAATGGTCTATCCCATCATTTCAGGGAAGACATCCATAGATAATAACCTAGAAACACTCTTAGCTGTATCAAGAGCAAGGCTAAGAGAAATAATTGCTCTGGCTCTGTGGAATGAAAAGGACTCACTGGCAAAACTGAAGCAGTAAAAAGAGAAATCACGATTAAGAGAAGATGCACAAAATTAAGAGGCAAAGACTCTCTGGTGCCTGCTGAAAGCAGCAGAACCGAAGCTGAACCTTCAAATGCAGCACTGAAAGGTCTGCTGAGCAGCAGCATCGCTGCAGGCACAAAGGATGCGGGAGGGCTTTTTACCAAGCACTACTAAGTCAAAAGGGTTACAACTGACAGAGGGTCCCAAGGAGCACAACAGGAGTAAACTTAGTTGAGGCTTTCCAGGTCTGTGGCACCTTTAAAGTTTCTTGTCCAAGGCTTTGGTCTTGGGGAGCAGCAGCCACAGCAGATGACCCCTCTTTGACTAACTGTGAGCTACCATAAAAAAGAACAAGCAGTTACCTCAATTTTAGAAGGAGCTACAAAATAGCTACCTCCCAAATCTGCACCTTGTGCCTGTAATGTGGATTTTCAAAGAAAGGAAAAAAGGGGCACACAAGACACTCAAAAATTCAAATCCCTCCTTGCTGCAGTCCAACATATCCAGCTATTCCCAGTATCTTGCAACACACCCCAGCCTTCCATTTCTTCCTTGCAGAGCATCCAAGCTCCTCCTGTGCCTTGCCCTGATCTCTCTATACATCCTTCTCCTTACCACCCAGCCTCACACAACATCCCATTTCTTCCCTGGGATAGGAGGCTGCAGGCACTGTCCAGCAGGCTCAGTGGCCCTGGGGAGGTTATGGAAGAACACAGTTGGAAAACACCAGGTTTTTAGCCGAGCACTGCACCAAGGGCAGCCAACACCAGAGCTCTGCTACCATCACTGTCAGCAATCCAGTGCTTTCTGGCTGAAACCCAAATTGTGCTGAACTTTCCCCATAGTCCCAAGCAGTTTGGGATGGGGTGCAGGAGGATGCAGGTCTCTTCCTCACTGCTCCCTGCTGCAATTTCTCCTCCCTGCCCGCGCTTCCTCCTCTGCCGAGCACGGCTGGAAGGCAATCTTTCTGACAAATGACTTTGTAGGACAGAGAAGTCTGAGGCTGCTGTTGTTTGGTTACCCAACAGTGACAGGTTGGTTTGTAGGTTTGTGGACAATTACGAGAATTAACACAGACAGATTTAGAGCCTGAGTTTTGAGGAAATAGCTGGCATTTTGAAAAATACCAGAGAAACCAAGATAAATAGGAAGATCTTTCAGCAGTAATGTTACTACTTTATTTTCAGAAAATGCAGGATTACTTTCTCCCACAGCCTTATCTGCTGTATTTTAAACTAGGATCCTACTGATTGAAACAGGAGAGTAAGGCAGAAATATATAATTCCATGCTATTTAATAAATTCAATTGAAAATTAAAATAACTAGAAAAAAACCTCTGAGCACAGAGTAATCACCCTATCCATTCAGTATTTTATCACCTGATAGATTGGATGGATTAAAAAACTGGGGGTTATCAAGGGCTCAGAGAACCCAGATTCCTTCTCCCCTCACTGGGGACATCTCCCTTTGCTCCACAGTGTCTCAGCGTGTACCTGCTCCTGTGAGTGAAGGAAAAAGCAAACCTATTTCTCAGGCATCAGAGAAAAAGCAAGAGAGGGGTGCACAGGACTGCACTTCAGGGGGTCACTGGCTCTTTTTTAGATTTCAAGCTTCCTTTCAAAACTGTTCTGCCCTTGTTCCAATGAAGCCAGGTCACCCGAATCCCCAAGTAAATTGTAAAACACTTCCTTCGCATCCCTTCAGGTGGTGTCCTTTTTTCAGGGCAAAGCAGCAGTTTAAACAATCTGTACCCCATGCATCACACATCTTATTTTCCTTCTGATATTTGATGCAACTGAATTGCCAGGCAATCTTCAACAGCAGCAGTGACCTTTCATATGTTTTTATGGATGGGCAAATTTAATTTCTAAAAATAGATTCGATTTCTGGAATACATATTTATTTCAACACACACAGTCTCTTCCCTCATTCTAAACTGTTTTGCAGAATTATGTCAAGCTTTAGCTGTAAAAATAAAGGGAAGCTTTTCTCCCTCACAAGAAGATGATGCTGCTATGAAATGGCATAAATAAAATATGCACTATGATCAGTTGAGGAGGAACAAAATGTGTATAACCTATTACCACCTCACACAACACTCCCTCCAATGCTTTTCCCAAACACATCTTCTGTAAATCGTCACCTCTCAACTTTGACTTGAAAGGGCATCATTGACTTAAATAAAATGCACATAAATATTTTAGCTGCTAGAGTGAAAAGGGATTATTTATCATAACAATGACAGAATAAAAAGAACATTTCTTCAGTTATTTTAGTCCACACATCAGAGCCGACTGTGCCTGGCTGTTCTGCTGATCCTGCTATAAAGCCACTTCCTCCTGTGACTGCATGGCTGTTTTGCAAGGCATCAGGAGAGAGAGAACATTAAGCTGCCACAAAAATATTACAGAAGTGAAAAGGACAGCATTTGGGGCCACATGCATAAAATATATATATTATTTTTAAACAGGAATTAAGCCTCGTGCGGTCAAAAAATGAGCGCAAATCTAACTCCCCAGAGCCACCTCATGTTCAGTCTAGGTGCAAGGAACAGCAGAGCCCACGACACAGATGGGACACAGCCAGCAGGACCACAGTGACCTTGGCAAGCATAAGTAATTTGCCACTGTAAAAGGGCTTTTACAGATTATTCATTTTAACTTTCTTTCCACCAAAACAGCTTCCAAAAGGCAGCCAGAGAAGTTCCACCTGCAGGGCTGTACTGACAACGATAAGCAGAGGCCAAGGTTCAGCCCATCCATCAATAAGATATTTACAGATTCATTCTGGGGCAAAAACCCCAGCCACATTCATGAGGAAAGCAGAACAAAGTGCTGTTCAGTACTTATCCAGCTCAACATTATTCCATTAAATATTTTTGAGTCTACGAAACTACACACCACTGAACTCCTTTTGAGATGTTCTCTCAAGAGAGGTTTTTTTGATGCACCAACAGCACATTTTTAGTAACTGTAAAGGGCATCTGTAGCTAAAGTAATCAGGTCTGATAATTAAATATAGTAATTCCACAAGTTTAAATACTTCAGCCTCCCAAAGAACGACAGTGAGATGCTGGAAAGCGGCATGTGGGGGCAACGAAGGCAAAGAAGGAGGTTCAGCGGTGCTGAGTACAACTCCTCATCACATCCAAGCCCCTCAGAAACCAGGCATATCTCCAGCAACACAAATGCCACTGGCAGCACTAAACATACCTGGTTTACCCTCTCAGTGTGAACACTGGGAAACCTGCACCCCACTGCACAGCACTGGGGAAGCAGACCTAATTTATCAGGATTTCCAGAAGTAACGCATAATTAAAAACATAAAAAAACCCAAGGGGGGCAAAGGTGAGGTAATCACATGCAATTCTGCAATGCAAAATGGGGTTGGAAACTGCTGATTAGATGTCCCTGTGGCCAAAACTTTGGGTACTGGCATAGAAGATTCCCTTAGGTTGGTTTTAGGCAACTGCATAAACCCAATTTTACTTAAAAAAGAAAAAAACCCATGCTTCCTCCCAGTCATAGAAGAACTTGTGCCTCTCCTGTGCATGTAGATAAGGTCAATCTCTTTGCTTATTGTTATTAAATAGTAGCAGCTTTCAAGAACCCCCCCAAGATGTCCTTTATTCTATGCAACTCTACAAACTATTAATAAACATGAAAACCTCAAAACAAACAAATCAATGAATTTCTAAAATTTATACTGAATTAAAAAATATGCCATGGAAATTTTGCATGGGAAGTTCCATGTAAAAAAAAGTCTTACTACAGCTGATAAAGAAAGGCATAGTGGTTTAATTTTGCATGTGAGAATTGTATAATAATTGGTGTGGGTTGCAATTCCTGGAGGTCTTTTATGGCATGAGTTTCCTGTAACCTTGAAATATTATGAATGCAATAGCATTGCTCGGGTTCACAAAAAAGGAAAACAGAGGCAAAGCAACAGAGGTACTTTGGCACAAGAAATGCAGTACTTTGCTAAGGCTAAATAATGTTCCAAATACACATGTGCTGTATGAAAAACCGATCTTGATTTTTCAAGTTCTACTGAGTTTTTAATAAGTATTTTCAAAATATTTTTTCCCTGATTGTGTGCCTTTAAAAGCAATTTGGAGTGCAACTTTTCACTGTAAGTGGAAACTGCTGAGTCCAAGCCTGCATTTCCACCTGCAGCAGTTGATAAGATGGTAGATTTTGCTGCCTTGCCTTCCATATTCCTGTAAGCATTTCCATTAACTCTACAAACCCATGCTGTGAGCATTTTGATGTATGGCCCACATACATATCTGTGGGATGGAATCTGGATGGTCAAAGGCAGGTTTGGAAGCAGCCTTTTATAAGTAATCCATGCAGCTCCTCCATCACTTTCATAACCCTCAGCTCGGCACTTCTGCTCCTCACTGATCGAGCAGATCGGGGGAAAAACTTGCCCGAAACAATCCTTAGAAATGCACCAGAACCCAACAAATATTTTTGCTTCAGGGTATATACCACTTTGTCCAAACCACAAACTTTAGAAAGAATGTCAAAAACTACAGTAGTGACCACATTACACTGTATCTTATTTGCAAGTTACAACATCACTGACATTACTTACACCAATACTCACTACAGTAAAAATTCTATTTTTATATTCTTAACATTTTTAGCTTTGAAATACAGATCAACTACAGGATAAAAATTAAAAAAATGGTGCAAATCAAAAGCCAGCATTCAGAAAATGATCAAAGCAGTTTCAGATAATTTGAATCTGATCTGCTGTTTGTTCCCCTTCAATTTTTTTGATTCACATCCCTTAAGCTGTATTATTTGTCACAATTTGGGATGTGGAAATCTTCTGTAAGCTGTTTCAGAACAGCTTTATCAGCCATGCAGCAGAAACTGTGACAGTGTAGAAGCTTGCTTTTCTTGTGAGACCACTAAAGAAGGTCATTGAATAACTAATGGTCTATTACAACAATGAAATAAGAGACTTCAGTGGGAAGCCTCCAGCTTTTAAAAGAATAAATCAAATTAAGGATGTGGAAATAGAGAAAAAATTTTTTTTTAAGAATGACATATTCTAACTTGTGAGAAACATGCTTTCAACACCTGATAATGACAGGGGTGTCACTAAAAGAGAACTTGGTGTCAAAGTATTTCCCATTAAAACGTAAGGAAACATGTAACTTGTGAATACATCATCATGTACTTCACCTGCTTATGGATAATGGTATCACTCTGGCTGTTTTATTCTACATTTAAGCCTCACTGTCATGCTTTAAGGAGTTTCCTGTATACTTTCCCCTCCCTTTAACAATAGCAGCAATTTCAGAGAAGAGAGATTTCATCTTCTGCGTGCCTGCTCATTGCTCCAAGGAGGAGCTCGTTAACCTCCTTACAATGGAGAATAAAATAGCGATGAAATTGCCAGAAACAGTTTCGACTACTTTCTCCCCTTCCTGAATTGAGCAAAAGGCTTTTTATATTGTCTTACCTTTATGGTTTTGGTCTGGAGTCTGAGTCCATTTAAAGTGTTAATGGCTTTCTCTGCATCCTTTGGATCAATGTAGTTAACGAATCCATACCCTAAACTCTGCCCTGTTGAAACACAAGAAATAAAGAAAAAAGGACTCAGTATTTTTCAGCACAGGAACACAACTTCCAAGAGCGGGAGCACAATTTTTACATTGCTTGTTTCATCCCCGCTTTCCCTTACAGTGTTTATGCTGTTCTTCACCACTTCTTTATCTCCTTAATACAGGGGGAGCCATCATAACTTTCAATTGCTGCTCTGAAGATCCTTCTGTAAGAAGGAGGAAGCAGCAACCCCTCACCCTGCCTTCCCCAGTTTACTGAAAAGCGTGTATGAGGCATGACAGCAACAGAATTGTGTAATAGTTTTGTGCTGAGGTCCTAATACGAGGCCACTTCTTAAAAATAAACACACACATATAATTTTGCAACGGTTTATAAACATCTTTAGAAGTATTTAAACCACAAAATTAGGAATATGCATTTTTACACCAACCTTGAAAGAGCTGAGGAACAGAAAACCACCTTTACATCTCATTTTACTGCTCAGTGAGCAGCCAGTAAACAGGAGGAGAAGGGACAGCCCAAATTGCAGCTGGGCAAGGGACCACATTAAAACTCCCCTCCGAGCATTTGAGATGACAGCAAACCCAAACAGTGCAACAACTGCTGCTGTGCACGGGATGGCAGGAGTCCACTTCAGCAGCCAAAAGCATTTCAACAGCTTCTGTTTCACCAGTGAGATCCATGTGTGTGTTTGCAGCAGCAAGAGGCACAGTTAATAATTGGGGTAAGTGACACGGGGCTGGAGAGGCCAGGCTGTGCTGTGGGCACCGCAGGATCATGGACACAGACAGGGCTCTGGGGCTACAGAGGGCTCAGAGAACCCACTCCACAGGGATCTTTTCCCAATTCCCAAGCAGCAGCTTTGCAGCACCAATTCTGTTAATGCAACGTGACAGACAGCCGCTTCCAGATCCCTTCCTTCGAGCATCCTATGAACTTATTTTGCATGTTTGGAAAACACAGGGTTTTTTTTTTTTTTTTTGGTATTAAGGCACATGAACTTAGAAACCCAAACAGATAATGATATTTCAAGAATCACCATTTCACATTTCACCAAGCAGGCAGGTGAAGGGCCCTGTATTCCAACCACACTCCCTCTCCTGCACCTTTCCACGTATCTGGAGCACAGCAAGCCAAACACACCCCCATCCCTTGGCGCTGATGTGCAGGGGATCAAAATGCTCCTGCTCACAGACAGTGAGAAAGGAAACATGTGAAAATGCCTCCCAAGGAGGGGAACAGCATTTGTGGAGGTTTCTAGCCACAGGAGCAGCAAGCAGCGACCCAGCTCCTGCTCACCAGGAGGAAGGGGAGGTTGGGAAGGCAGCTGCACACCAAGTGCCTTGATGTCCCCTGGAGGCACAGATCCTGCCTCCCAGCACAAAGCTTTGTTTCTTTGTCTCCTGGACTACAAAAAAGCATCTGTGTGTTTCTCAAAGTCAGACGCCACCAAAAAATACAGCGTTTGCTGTAACACAAATACAGGGAACGCTTCTGTCTTATGAAATCAGATCAAAGCCCTAAAAGCTGCTAACTATGCAATGGAAGACTTTAAAAATCCATGGAAACACTGCAGTTCATGCCTGAAATGCCTACATGCAGGCAAAAGGATAAGAAATGACTGTTTTAACATACAATACAGCCAGAGAACAATTCCATCCCATCAATTTAACTTCAAAAAAAAGTATAAAAACATACTCTGTCTTCCTGGAGAGCTGAACTAATCTCAACAAAAATATTCTTACCCAAGTTACATGACATTAACCAAGAATGACCTGAAGTCTGGCTGAGCACAAAGCCTGGAGCAAAAATACTGTAAAGATACTTTCCCTGCCATGCCTTCCTCTGCTTGCCTACCTGAAGTATTTTATTTTATACAGCCCCAATCCCTGTGCCTCTGAACTTATAAAATCTTTAAAACATTTAATCCCAAACAATCCTGGGGAGAGGAAAGCCATTCTCTAGGAAACAACCTCTTTTTATGGGGGGAAGGAGACTCAAAGATCAGAGCTTGGATAACCTGCATCTGTATCCATTCTTTTCCCTCTTAATCATCTCTGGACTTCAGAGGTACACGGAGAGCAGGAGTAGCTGATGTGAGGCCTTGGGATTTATGTCCAAATGTTTGACCCTGGGCCTCCATGTCCAGCCACTGCTGTTCTCAAGACACATGGACTGACCAACCTCTACAATGTATATACTGTTTTTCAACAATCTCTAATAGCAACATTCTCGCTTCTGTAAGTACTTGCACAAGAGAGACCATGGACAGCAAACTCACAGACAGCACTAGCAGTAGGGAAGGAAAATAAATGGCAATACAAGAAAAGAATGAGATCACAATTACACAAAACCTTTTTTTGAGCACCCCAATAACATTCAAGTTATTTAGATATCATCATCTCTCATTCTCACTACAAACTGGCATTGGATAAATATATTTTCTCCAACACAAATAAAGCTGGTCTTGTCTGCATGCAGGACTGCAGAACCTGGCTTAATAAAATCTATTACACTGTCACACCATTTTTATTTCAAGTAACAGGTCTGCAGAAACAGAATTTCTTAGGTTAGTGTATATACTCCTGAACATCAAGAAATATACGCAACTTGTAACAGGACTGCAAGCCTGTTACTCAGCAGCTATTGGTTATGAATTCAGATCCCACTGATTGCTATATTAGCTGTACTGTATTCTCACCAAAAAGGGTGAATATTCAGTTCTGAGCACAGAACTTGTTAATTCAATGAATACTCTTTTAATCTTAAAAACTCTCAAATTCCACACCCTTTACAGCCCATTGAAATCTTGGTGCAGTTGTTTCCACCAGCAAATTCCCGCTGCTGCTTTCTGGCATAGACCTCACCGTACCAGTGAAGCTGAGGGGAGAAAAATCTTCCAATTAAGAGCCTTCCACTTAAGGGGCATATTTTGTTTGGTTACTTTGTATTTTAAACCATCTCTCCCTAAATATTATCATGTTTTTGAAGATTGACACAAACACCCCAGTCTCAAAAAACTGTCAAGAAAAACTCCGACAAAAAACTAATTTGTGAAAAGCTTTACGATGACTGTGGCAAACATCATAAAGTTTTACTGTGCTCAACATTTACAGTTAAGAAGCCAAAAAAATTTACACATGCAGCTAAAAATATTATTTTCAAATTCCTCTCAAGAGCAATATACCTTATGTCAGACTAAACAGCATCGAGATAAAAAAGAACTAAAAAATTGTTACAGGTAAAGAAGGAAAAGGATTTGTTCCAGAATACATGAAACAGTATGAACTTCCCTATTTTCTTCATCATGTGCTCTTATTGCATGTACTCCAAAAGGGTAACACTTCTTTGGACACAATCTGGCAGCACAAAGCAAGCAGCTGGACCTCTCAGTGGGATCCCACACAGACACCGTAGTTCATTCCCATGCTACACTTCCCAGGAACAGCACCGTAAATAGTAAATATTTTCTGTGATTTGGAATCCAATAGTTCATCACATGCTGTGATTCAGTAGGTCAGGCAAGAGATATTTCTAGATGATCCTAAAACAACACCTTGTTATCTCGCTATTCCCACTGCTCATACCGAGTGTTTTATCCAGCAGCAGAAAATGTATAGTGGACCTCCCAGAATCTGGTGAGGAATTGGTCTAAAAAGTGAGCAGTAACAGGGTTAGAAGTTATCAAGGACTTGACAGCCTTAAAATAAAAATTAAAAAAAAAAAAAAAAGCAGGCAAAGCCAAGCCCAAGCTGGTAATGTACATGTTTGGCATTTTAGAAAGTTCCATTTCAGAGCTGAAAATTAATGCTTGAAACAAGCCATGAGAAAGAAGAAGGAGGGGGTGGGGTGGAAATCAATTTACCCTGTATTATTTACATCCCAAAGCCTGTAACTGTGAAAAAGGCTGTGCAAAGACCTGTACCTTCCTTTACTTCCTCTGTAACCCAGTCTGCTTTGGCCAACTTCACTTTTATATTAAGAGGTAAAGGAAAAACACATAGAAAAAACCCCTGTAAATTAGAACAGAAATGTCATAAAAAACAGAAAAAAAAAAGCATAAAACCTCTCTGGCCAGTAAAGGCTGGAATAACAAAATAATTTTTTTTTTTTGGGTTACAGAAAAGAGATGCCTTAACAGTCCTCCTGACTCACCAGGAGATACTAACAGTAACAGCACAGAGACAACAGGCATTATGTACACCTGAAGAAATATGTGAAGACGTAACTAGCAACCCAGGTAAATTATAAACAGGAGCTCCTAAAATAATGCACATTTAAAATGAGATGATCTGGATTACTTGCAGAGAACAGACTCCAAAAAAAGGGACTAATGGCTCTCTTGTGATCAACAAATTCCAGGAGCCTGGAGGAAAAAATTTTTGCACTGAAATGCAAAAAGTGAAGACTGAATGACCCAAGTAATTACAGGTAGAGCAGTCTAATGCCAAGCAAGGCAAATTTACAGAATATTCAATGCTGGACTCTAATAATAAAGAATTAGTGAGGGGTAATAAAATCAATGTCAATCATATTAAGTCTATGCAAAATAGATTCTGTCAAACTAAACTGACAACCTCCTTGATGAGATTACAAGTTTGACCTATAAATTTTAAGAATGCCATTAAATCAACATTGATATACTTGGCCTTCTCTAAAGGACTTGATTTGGTACTGCTTATTAATTGACTAAAACAAAATTAACATAGCACACATTAAATGGATTAAAAAAAGCCAGCAGATCTCTTACTGGCAACTGTGAACAGGAAATCACCAGAAAGATGCTTTCCTACAGGTCTATCTCAGGAAACAGATCTTGGCCCTAAATTGTTTATTTCCACCAGTAAGTGGAAAAAACCCAAACTCCTTGCTCATGAAAACTGACTGCAGGAAGACAGGAGGAGCAAAGGATAAGTACAAAGAGGACAAAGGAAAGGTACAAAGCAATTTAAGATCCTTAGTAAAACACAAATACACCCATTTAGACAGCACAAAGATTACATCCTGACAAACTAAGTTAACTGGCATACTTTAGGAATGCTGAAATGAAGACTGACACAGGCCACATCAAGCCTGCAACATTGACAAAAGAATTAAAACTATTCTTGCCATAAACATCACACAATCAGAAAGGGAAAGGAGAATTGCTGTTTCTGGTCTGCCTGTGCCTTGCTGAGGAAGAGCCCACTCCTGGTGCACGTGCTCCAGCTGAGACGCTGATGCCTTGGTGATGGTGCCATGAGAACTGACTGCAGCACAAGAACACCTTCAGTTGAGTTAAGGGGGTCAATCCTACCTGATCAAAAAAGTTGAAGCTGAACCTGAACACTACTGCATTAGCATTCACCTGAAATGCAAAATTTTATTTTTCTTACTAATGTCTGTCCATGGAGTTATGTATCCCAAGTCCCATTGCTTGACAGGTGAAACCAGACTAGAAACAGTGCAGCAAATGCTGTTTTCCTGTGGAAGCCATTTGCTATGTTTTTTACATTTGAAGGTAACATGAATTTAAGCACCTACCAACCTTTTTGTCAGTTCCTCTACCACTGGAAATTCTGAAAGCTTTTGTTTTTTTCCTGAAAGCTATGCTCCAGCTCAAGCAGAAATTAATCCAGGGAATGCTTTGGCAAGATGTGTTAAGTGCTCTATGATCTCTTCTACTCTGAAGCACTACAAATACACTGTTCCTGCTGGTTGTATGGAGAACAATCATTGCCACAAGCCAAGCAGAAACAAACTACTTTCTCAGAAAAGTCTGAAGCCTTCCTATTGCAGAAAACTATCCCAATAGCAACTTAGAGGTGAGTACAACTTAATTGCCCACATGTGACCAGGTAAGTTAAAAAAATGGTTAGAAACACCCTTTTTATTTGGAAATAAATGACTGTGGAATGCAATGACACATTGAAGCACCATGGTCCCTACTATAAGCAGTCACTCATGAGAACAAGCATAGAATGGGACAGCAGCGACCCAAACTGCCTTAAATTGTGGTTTTGTTGTCCCCTGCCCAAATGTAAAAGCTAATTAAAGCTGCCCTCCTGACAGCTGTAACACGAGTTCCGATGCTTCCCTGACACAATCCCTCCCTTGGGAAGTAGGGCACGTCTGACAGCATCAGCCAGGCAGGAGCCAGCAGACAGCAACAGCCTTCAGTCACTCTGGCTCTGGGACCAAAAGGTAAATAATGCTCACCACGAATTCTCCAGATCTCCGCAGCTCCATTTTTGCCGGTTCAAACCTCGGTGAAATTTAGGGAAGAAGTTGGTCATGGGGTGAGCTTCTCTCTATGGCAAAAGCTCAGCACAACTTGCTGACCACCTGTGGCTCTTCCAAGCAAACCTGCACGTGGCTCTTCCATTTTTCCCATTGTTTCTCAGGCTTGAGATGTTTGTAATAAATAGCACCTATAGATGGCTGGTAGGGAGACTGCTTTCTGTCTTTTAAGCAAGAGTAACCAAAGAGACTTCTGACATTCAAGGCAAGCCCTGCTCCAGCTGGCAGGCCCATTTCACAACACCACCCTGTGAGCCTTCAAACCATTTCAGAAGTGTTTTAAATGCATTCCTGGGATGAAAAGGAATGACTGCAACTCATATGAAAAGCCGTATGAAGTAGAGGCTTTTGGAGAAGGTTACATAAATACCCTTGAGAAGATATATTCATAACGTACAAAGAGGGTCAAGTGAAAGAACTTCCATTTTTTTTTTCTTATTGTTGTTTCTGCAACAGTTACCAATAAATAGAGAAATAGAGCTGTTCACCTAAAAAAGGAGATAAGCTATAGAGAGAAAATTTAGATCAAGGGAAAACAAGATCTGATCATGAGACCAGTTCAAAACCTGCTCCTTGTCTGATGCTTTTTTATACTGGTAATGTTAGTCTCATTCATCCTCCACCTCTTTACCAAGGAGAATCACCTGCTGTCACCCCAGCAGTGCACACTGCAGTCTCAGGAGAAGCAAATCAGGAGGGAGGCATCTTCTGCACACAGTGCTCCTAGGACCAAACAATTAAGCTAAGGCTGTCACTGTCACAATTCACTGCAACCCCTCTATGAAGGGTAACTTGTTCTGTGTTAGTGCAGCTCTATCACAGCACCCATTTAGTCTATAGCTTATTTACAATACAGACTCCTTATGTTTGTACAAACTAGGATTTATTTAATACATGTTGTCCATGAATATCAAGAAAGCATTCTCCCCCTACTAACTCTTGCTTTTGCAAGAATTTAGGGAAAAGTGCACAATCTTTCTCAACACAGAAACTAGACAAGCATGAGTAAATAAATAACTTGGTATTTGCCTTTTGCAGGGAAGTGACTGGGTACAAGCTTTGTTTGGGAATCTTCCATTGAATTACTATACTTGAAGTACCCCTAGTTCTTTTGAGAAGATCCCACTTAAGCATTAGAAGAAGTCAGCTGTATTTAAATGCAATCTACTGTAGAGCCCCAGAAATGGTATGATGCTACAGTGCACCTACAATTAAGAAGCCTGACTTGTCCTTGGTTATAAACAGCCATCAGCATTATCTGAGTGGAGTAGACCCTTCTTTAAGTCATACTGGAGAAGAAAGGTTCCAGACTAATAGTGAAATACACTCCTAACAGATCCCCTCCTAAGAAACACACTCGTAAGTTTCATAGAAAGTAAAAAAGTAAAGCTAACCCCAAACCTCTTGGGTTTTGA
This sequence comes from Rhipidura dahli, assembly GCA_013399225.1. NCBI lineage: Eukaryota > Metazoa > Chordata > Aves > Passeriformes > Rhipiduridae > Rhipidura > Rhipidura dahli. Next base: position 583,161 of record VXAC01007786.1, read on the forward strand.
GGTTAATTTTGACGAAAAACCCTCAAAATTCCACACCTAGAGCACCTGGGAAAGGCTACGTAATGACACAAAGCTCCTCAGATGGGACAAGATCCCTCAAGCAAGCTCTCCCCACAAGGCATCAGAGCCCTGATAGCCAAATAGCAATGGCCCTCCCCATCAGGTATCTGCACAGAGAAAATTCCTATCACTGCCTTAATGCCAGAGAGACTCAGATAAAAGCTCATTCATGCAGGAGACAGGCCTTTTTTGGGGAGCTCGAGGGGAGACACGAGTTGCACAATGAGGTCCCATGGGAGCCCTATGCACACAGGATTTAATAAACTTCACCCCAAGTGGAAGGGGCTTCTTTGCATCAGGCCTTCTCCAACAGAGACTCTGCTATGTGATTAAAAAATCCCCCAAAGGAAGCCCTTGCAAACAGTGTGCTACATCCCACGTAAAACTCTCCCTCGGGGAGAGGATAAGAGAGGGAAAATGAACCAGACATACAGACACCACTCACTCAATTTTAATATCTGAATGGGAAGTGCCAGATACCATGACAACAAGCCTAGAAAAATAAAAGGGAAATAAAAAGAAGCATTGCCCAAAATGTGAAACAAATCCTATAAATGTAGCTATAGCAAATGATTAGTGCTGGTGAGGTGCAAGCCCTGGACCTCCATATGTCTCTGCAAGAGAACCACCAGTACCTGGACATGGTGACCTCAAAATCAAAGGAAGACTCTCCAAACCCATCTGCAAGCTCCCCATAATAGAAACATCATTCATTTAGCACTTTGAGTTAGAAAGCTTGATTTTGCCAGGCAGTGCCAGAGGAGATTACACGAGCTTTGTCTTCTTCTGTAGTTTTGACAAATCTTTTAAGATGCAAGACGGTGTAATTTAATGTCTTGATTTTTAGAGATGCCAAAGCAGTCGCAATTCTCGTGTAAATAAAATACCAATTGACAGTAACTGCTATTTCTCAAAATCAGATACAGTAATTGCTTTCACTTCAGAATGGCCCCATATACCCACTGAGAACACAGAGCATGATGGAGCAAGCTTTCACAGCCTGCTTGCTGCCCAGAGCCATCAGATCCTTCTGAAAATCCTACTCCTGCAGAAACTTCAAGAGGACTTCCAGAAGCATGCAGCTATTCCATTTTATACTTTACAACACCAGGAATGTAAGGCACAGCTGCTCTCAGAAACGGGGCCTTACAGTCTCCTAAAGGCTTCCATCATTTCAGACGTTCTGCATCTCACCTGAAACAAGACTCTGCTCTTACCTGCATACTACAGAGTTCAACCAGGTCAGCTGTACCACTGCTGTGCTTGAGGACACGGACTAATCTGCATGCAAAGCTTAAGTGGAAGTTTGAGACAGATGCTGCTGACTTGGCTGGAGTCTTCTGTGGCTCCCACTGCCATAGCATGGAAGAGTTTTATCTCTGAAACGCACCTTTCCTCACAACCACCGCTGAGGAAAGCACTTTTATTCCTATTATGGAGAAGAGAAACTGAAAGGCATCACGATTTCCAGGGTGAACTTGGACAGAGTAACACAGTCACTGGAAACAGGGAGCTAAAACTGCAGCTCCCCCACTCTCAGACTGGAACCTTATCATTGGCCCATTGAGAGTTGTGCTGGGCTAGAGATATCTTGTAAACAACACACACATTTCATGCTCTGTAGAAATTATAATTCTTTTTTTTCTTTTTTGTTTGCTTGCTTTCATCAAGTTTCTTTAAATGCAAAACTGGTTTTTCAGCATGGGTGTGTTCGTACTACTGCAAGCAACTGATTAAGTAGGTTTTGAAAAGCTACTGCTCCTGACAGACACAAGACAAGTGAGTTCCATTTCTGAACAAATATTTGGATTTTGCTCCCCTCAGCTGACATCTTTTGCTTCCCTTCTTTTCATCTTCTCCTCCCCCTTCCTTCAAGGAGCACACAGCCTCTGAATTAGCAGCTGTTCCGAGAAGAGCAAGGCTGCACTCCTCCCCGCTTTGTCCCAGAACAGAACAGGGACTGTACTATAAAAATCCAGTGTTCTGGGGACAGGCATGAATGGACAAGAAACAGCCATGACTTGTCTATCCTGAACAGTAAATTCAATACTGAAGAGACGACTTAAACACAAGAATGCAGACATTAGAAACAAACAGGCTAAGTGAAAACAAGATTCAGTAAGAAAAAGTAAAAACAAATAGAACCAGGAAAAAAAAAATCCTGAAAGATGTAACAGCACATAAAAAATGGTTATCAGCAGTGTACAAAAAAATTCTGCAATTAAGGAAGTCACTGCATTACATTAAGCATGCAATACACTGTGGGAAGCCATTCTCATCCCAAAGAGGGGATGTCACACTGGGGAGAATGGATACAGCATCACTGGACAAGCAGTACAGAAAGAATGGTAAAGAGCACACAACTCTAACAAGGAGTGGATGTACCAGAGACATGGAAGGCAACAAACTGAAGCCAACTTGCTGCAGTCACCAGGCTTTAAAATAAGACCTAAGGCTCAAGAGTGACTTAAGATATAAGCTTAGAAGTGTGTTGAAGTGTCTAGTGTTAAAACACTGAAATATGGTACCCTTTGATGAAATTTGACTAAAGGGAGATGCAAAAGCCTATAGTTATTTCAAACATGTAAAGACAATGACTGAAGATGAAATATTAGAAGAGAGCTACTTTTAATACTGTTACTCATAAAAAACCAAATGAAATTCGAAGAGGGTAAAAAGAATCAAGGTCTGGATCCAAAGAGAAAAGGCACTCCAAGAAAGAGCATGAGCCAGCAGGTCACATAAGAGGCACATGCTTCATTACAGCAGATATATCTTCCCTCCTGCACATCATCCTAATCCTGAAATGCAGAGGAAAGTAGAATGCAACTAAAAATTTAATACTCAACAATGGAGCAGAAGCTGAAGGCAAACCAAAAGAAACAGAGTGATTATTCACTGGTCAGGCTTCACTCAAAGGCACAGTAAGTTCAGATCACAGTGAGCCCATACTGTACCACATGGACAGTTTTGGTGCAAGTGTACCAAACTTGTACAAAAAAGGGCAATGCCAGACACCCAGAGTCAAAGCTCACAAGGAACTCCACTAGAAAATGATGGCAGCGAGTGATGGAAGAAAGGCAGAAGGACAGAACCTGGACAGAGCCTGCACACAGACTCAGGTTCCTACTTTCATGAAGTGTCAGAGAACTGCAGAGTGGGAAGAGTCCTGGGCTCAACAAAAATCTTGGTTCATAGGCTCGAGATTTTTATTAAAAGGCCAATAATATACTCTGCCAATGAGAAGGAAGCAAGCAGAGGACATGGGAAAGACAGAGCTAAGATCTGAAAAATCCACTGCATCCTCAAACTTGGAATCATTTCATGTAGAAATGGTGATAGTAATGCTCCCAGTCTAAAGGAAATGGCAGAGGAACATAAAACTGGAGAAAAACAAGGGTCTGTTTTGGAAAACAAGAATATTAAGTGGGACATAACATTATACTGCAGCATCAATATCTGAAACCTGTTTGACTGCAAATTCAAAAAGCCCCGGTAATTTTGTCATTAAATGATTTAATTCAGCAACATTTAAGGTTTTGTACCTCAGCCTCTGTCAAGCAACAAAAAACAAAACCCACAACAATACTAACAAATTTCACAGTAATTCAGAACAATGACTCTCAATACCTGCTCTGTCTCATCAACAGCCTACTAATTAAACTCTGAGCTCTACTAACCACTTTTTCCAATGCACACAGGAAAGTAATTTATTACAGACCGGAATACAAAATTTAATATTAACAACACAACTCGTGACTGCAGCATTTTTAATCTGATCAGCAGAAACATAAATAAATGCTGCAACCTGACAGCTAAGAAGGTTAATCTGTAATAGCTAGATTTACATAGATTACTTTACACAGCATCTGGAAAGATGCTGAGAAAGGTAAAGCTACTTTATCATATTCCAAAACATGCTACCCATAAAAATTTTGCTATCCACTGATATATAGATGCAGGGAACCTCATCACAAAATTATTTCAGCTTTAAGACAGAACTTCCAAGAATTTTAAAGCAAGAATAGGAATTTAAGTATGGTTTCAAATGTTTAAAATATTCCTTTAAGGTAGCTGCAGGTTACAAAAGTAATGAAAACTACTTTAAGAAGAAAATATTATGACTTTGTCTGCATATACTACTTAGTTCCATCACTTAACCTTGACAATTTTCTTGAGAAGTATATTAGCATGAATATGCTCCGCAGTAAATTTTCTCTACCATAAAAATCCCGTTCTTTTCAAGGTGGCAGATTTAATCTACATCAGCTAATTCCTTCCCTTATGACATTATCTACATGTATGGCACTAGATGTACCACAGACTGATACCATTGTTGGCTGACCACCATTAAAAAAAATTAAATTTCTGTGATACACAACTCTTACAAAAGGCTTTTCACAACATTAAACAGGTAGGTGGTAAACAGAGGAAAAGGTAAATAAACATTTTTTCCTTTTGTTTACAATTTGGCAAAACACCTAACCTGGAGCAAGTGAGTACCACAATCCTATCAACAACCAAAATCAAGGTACTGGAGCAGCTATTCCAATGCAGCAGAAAGCATAAGGGAAAAATATGTTACCAGTCAAGCTCCCAAGCTGTTCATGTTTAGGGCTGGGTTTTTGGTTTTATTCTTTTGGTTAACACAGAGAGCGCCTCCAGACCAGGAAAATGGTTGAGGAAACAGAGAACTGGGAAAAGATATGCACTGGTAAACAGAAATGACACAGATACAGCAAGTAGGAGAACAGAGGAGTCTAAAAAAGGAACTGCTGGAGAATACTTCTTTTTACATGTCCTATCTTCTCATGCCCTACCTACCCATCCTCACAGCAAGGAAAGTCAATACACCCCCTCCCTCCAGCCAACAGCTTCCCAGGAAAGGAAGAGGCAGCCTCATTTTTTGGGTCCTAGAATTCTGCAGCAAGAAGGAAGCCTGTTGATACCTAACTTGAGGTGCTTCCAACTGTGTGTGAGCACAATTATCTGAATAGGGCAGCAAGGAGATTAGAGCTTGTACTGCAGGAACAGCAGCCCCTCTAGTACAGCAACAATTAATCACACTGGCAATGCTGCCATTTGTTTGCTTGCAGGTGAGTATGACGCAGCTTTTTGTCCATCTGCTTTTGCAACAGCCCTTAAAAACCACCTAACTGGAAAAAGGCAGTTTGGGCTCTTGTGAATAAAAATAACAGTGTTCAGGGTTTTCTTTCCCCCCACTCAAGTTGATATATTTCACTGATTAAACAGATGCTGAGTCAGTCATAAGAACAACAGTACTGGGTCAGAGCAGAGGTCTGCCTGGTCCAATATCCTGTCTCCAGCACAACCTGCAAATCAGTCACTTGAAGTGAGATTCCTCCCAGGGACAAGCAGCAACATCTGCAAAGTCAGTGATGGATCCTGCTCAGGAACAACAGAACAGCAGCTACATCCAACAACGCCCAGCAGTGAGTCAGCCAAGGCAGAGCCAGTGAGCAAAGCCAAAGAAATGGACTGGAACTTCAGAACCATGATGCTTTCTTCCCCTCTTTCTCTTATTTTTTTATAAAATCAGGATTTCACAGGGATGAGAGCGACCACAAGATTGTGGCATCACAGAAATGGGAAACATGGTACCTGAGCAAAACCTATCTTAATAGACATGGAAAGATGCAGAAGGGCCAAAACAAAACTCAGGCTGTATCACAAATGGCTTGAAAAGTCAGAGGCTGCAGCACCCTATCAATGACTGTTCCAGGAATGAAGCACAGGACATGAAGAGAATGCTGATGAATTCCAGAGATGTGCTGGCAAAGACTGTGCATCAGACCAACTTCCAATAGCCCAGATTCCTGAGATGGTTATCTGTGCTGACTCTAAGCATGGGACTGCCAGTGAGCTGCACACAAAGGCTGTTGGACTCCCAATTCAGGCAGCAAGAGAAAAGAATAGGTGGTGAGCAGTGTTAAGGGTGCAGAAAACCCTCTCTCCATATATCCTTGCGTGTAAGAGCATAATTTGAAGTTAAGTAGTTTTAACTGTAAGTCAATTTAAAATGATGGCCTAAGTTTCCAAGCAGTGGGATTGAACCTTTCAAGTTTTTTTTTTTTTCCTTATTTGCTCCCAGAAAAAAGACTTTAAGGCCAGGCAAGACCCCCATGCAGTAAACATCCCAAAAGAAACTTTGTCCTCTACAAATGGCATGTCACTTGACAAACAGATAGATGGAAAAGAGGTTGGCTTGATCACGTAAATGGGTCTTTGCTCAAGTCAGAGTCACTCCAAAAGCAAAAATCTGAAGGATGTACTCTGAGGGGATGGAACCTGAATGATTACTTTGATCAGTTTAGGGACAGCACATAACCTGAGGTAGCAGAAAACAGAGGAGAGACAGGAATGCTGAGGACATCCAGGAGGAGCAGATCCCAAAAGCAGTCCGAGGTACTCCAGCTGACCATTCCCAGAAGCTAAGGTGAAGATCACCTTGGCAGAACTCTTTTGGCTGTAGAGAAAACAAACTGCTTGCAAGGGAGTCAAGTGATGATGGATCAGGTCTGCAAGACAGAAGGGGAAAGGACTCCCTGGCTCACTGATTTAGAGAATCAGCTACTGCAAGCAGGTCAAGTAACCCCAGTCACGAGTTTACTGAACACCATCTGAAAGTCAAGAAGAAGCACCAAATGCAGTGTTGGTGAAAATTAGCCTTGTGGAAAGGGAGAGTAGGAAGTAGATCACTTTCCAAAGCATTTGAACTGGTTTTACACAGGTCACTTCTGTTCCTGGGTAAGTTGTGTAGCAGGAGCACCGGGCAGACAGGCAGAGGTGACAGCCACAGTACACCTGTGCTGCTCATGGGTGTGGCTGAAGGGCAGAACTCCTTGAGCAGCAGGGAATGGAGAAATGCTGGGAAAGTCAGCCTTGGAGCCCTGGCAGGTACCTGGGTGTGCTGTCTCTGCTGCCCCAAGGACCCTGCCTCAGCTGGAAGGGAGGGCCATGCTAGTGGCTGACAGTCTCCCAGAGCTGGCACTCACATTCCTTCCCTCCCCTTTCTCCTTGGGCTAAAAGTGAAGAAAAGAAAAAGGGTTACAGAGAAGCAGCTGTGCACAAATGCTGAAGCACAGGGTCTGCCCCCTTCTTGAGGAGGGGGCAGAATAAGCCAAAAAGGAGAGAGAACACTAAAAGAGAAGGGTGGAGTGTCATCAACAGGCAGCTCCACCAGAGCCATTTCACAGGCTGCTCCCTGGTAGACAGCTATCTTCAGTGCAGGTGATAGGAGGGATGGAAAAAAGGCTCAGAGTAGAAGGTCAGCAGACACACTGGCAAGCCTCATAAATAACCTTGTATCTGGAAGTCATGATTTCAGAGGTGTAGGCGTGCTTGTGCTGTTGAGGAAAATCCACTGCTAATCCTTCCACACTGGGCTTGATGGGAAGGTAATGGTATTTACTCAAACCAAGCAGCAAAAACTGAGGAATACTCTAAATATACATTAGAGGCATTTAATATACTTCAGAAGCAGCTCAGGATTGAAACTGGTGAAGTTAATTAGAAAGCTCCTTCACAGCACAAGGGTCATGCCTGCTTGCTTCCTGCCTATTTGCCCCAACACTCATTTCAATTGCTTTTTCCCAATAATCAAGAAATCAAAATTCTTTTGTTCGCCGGCACAGCCTGCACCAGGCGACTGCAGAGAAGTGATAAAGAAAATGATGGATGCTAATTTGACCGTTTTCCTCAGCATTCAGCACAGACATCAAACCACACAAAAAACATTTTAGAGATCCAGCACTGAGACACTCGCTACCATTTCTGTGTCTCCTCCTCCACAGTGCTAAGTTCAGACACTTAATGCAAATGTTCATTAAAATAATCAATATTTGGGGATTGTCTTGAATCTGCAGCCCTTAAAATAGGATGTGCAACATGGAAATTACGTTTATCTCTGCTCAAGAACAGAATATACTTCAGGAAATAAGCTTTAAAAATAACTAGGCTATGAAATTAAGATCAATTTATCAAAGGTCTTTAATAACACATTCAGAGCCATATATTTAGTCCTTTAAAAATAATTCTAGATTTCAAATTTAAAAGACTCTGAAACAGGTCTGGTTTTCCGTATCTTTAAATATTTTATTCTCTGCATAAAATGAAAAAAGTATACTCTCTATTCTATCTGACTAGAAGAATTTTTTCTTTTCATTTCCAAACTAAATTATTTTAGACTCCTTCTCTGGGCACTTGACTTTCAGCTGCAGTAATGCTACTCTGACACACTTTCCTCACTGCATTTGTCTATGCATTCAACACAAAGAAGTAACTCCCATACAAATCTCCTTTACCTAATAAATAACAGTGAGGCCAACATACAGTCAGCTTCCTGAAAAACCTAAGGCAATTCAACTAATTTGGTGTTATTTTTTCAGACAAAAGAACCCTAGCTGAGTACTCTGCTGCATAAATATTTTTCCTATTTCAGCAAATACCAAATCTTTTGCTTTCAAGGAAGTCAAATGCAAGAACTCCACTGCTTCTTACAGAGATTTCCTACGCAGTCAATTTGAGGGGCACTCCTAAATATGGCCTTTAAATGCAATCAAGCCATATGTCAGAAATATATATTCAATTTATGGTGAACATCACAGTACAAAAGATTTTTTTTTTCTTCTGTTCTGAAAAATTGTATTAATTCTCCTCTTCTACCAGAACAATGAAATTGCTGCTAATGCTCAGTCCAGGGCAACAAGATCTGTGCCAAATAAACGATCAGAGATCAGTGGCTAGTTACCACTGCTTCACAGAGAATTACTAAAAACCCCTTCCATGTCAACAAGGGAATAAACTACCTCTACAAGGTATTTTTCTCCTAAACCCTGTTATTAGGTGGGCTTATGCCATGAGGCATGAGTGTTTACATACTTTCTAAAGAGTTTATAAGTCTTATCTAACATAATCCCTGCATTCTATAATCCTATCTGTTTAATGTATTTTAAGTGGGGAAAACCGCTGGAACCAGTAATATCTCAAAATGGAAGGCACTTCCAAAGCACAATCAGGGAATTGGACATCAAATGCAGAATTAGTTTACGCTCAGATTAGACTTTCAGTCATCTCGGATCAGGTACCCTAATGCTGGGTTTCACTGTAAGCTATATTTATCTGCATATGGATCATTTTTTTTTCTTCCCACAGGACACTTTTGGCACATCATTTTACACAATTCTTAAAGAAAAGATAGAAAAAACACTGGCAGCCTTTGTGTGTGAATTTTTCAGTGAATACATGTTCTACCTGCAGCTTCTAAGCATAAATAGATGGGAACCATTTCCCTTAAATAAAAATAAATCTTTTCTCCCCTTGATGAAGCAGCACAATTTTACTAATATCTCTGCAATTTTCAGCCTAACTTAACCATGCAATGGTTACCTACTGTCATGAACTGTATTAACAAAGGCCTGTTTTCTACAATTACATTTAGCCATTAATCCCATTTTTGCTTTGTGTCTTTACATTATGATGAGATTCCAGAGTCCTCCTTCGATTCCTACCCAGATGATGGGCACTGTGACCGCCTGGTTATCCATCAAACATACATCAAAACCTCCAATTAAAGGACATCAAACTTGGCTGCTGCCAACACTGGGCCAATAACTAGCTGATGTTTGCTTACCAAGGAAAGCTTAGGGAGCATTTTCCTGCTACTGCACATCTGCCATCAGCCCAAGAGCTTCCCTCCTGGAGAACATGGCCATTCCTGCCTGCCTGCTCTCCTGCCTCCCTGGGCATCACTAGTGTGCAATTAATGACTTCTGCTCTTGAGGATACAGACCTTCTCTATCCTTCACTTTCAAAGCAGCCACCAAATCCAGATGCTGAAATTAAGGCTGCTTAATTAAGCTCCAAATTTCAGCAAACATGCAGCTCTGAACAGCATGTTCTAGATAGAAACCCACTAGTTCCCCACCACTTGCTGAACACACTTGGTTGAATAAAATCTGGGTCTTTGCGTTTTACAGCAGCACCTTTTCAGTATGTGCTGGTGAACTACTCATTTTACAGGAAAGTTGGAAAAATTATTTTTCTAGAGGGCACATGATACCAACTTAACTCAGTGTGGACAAACTTCTGAACTGAAGGGGCAGAACAGCCTTCCCAGGTCAACAATTTCCCAGTTTCCATATAGCAATGAGCACTGCACACTTCTCACGTGAAAAATACCTTCCTGAACTTGCTCTCATAATGCTACATTATTTCTGACTGTTGTTTCATCAGGCTTTGGTTCTTGCATCCTATGTTTGAAAATCCAAGGAGTAAGGAGTGGAAATATCCATAACTTCCAGAGAAGACTATAGCTAAAGCAGTCAGTGTTTCTTTCTCTCCTTTTCACTGGGATCATTGACATTTAAATTGTACTAGCAATGTCACAATTATTTCCAAACAGCAGTTTTAATTTAAATCTGCATCAGTACTATTGTAAATACCTGAAACTAAAGTGAAATATTTCAGTCTATGTACATAACCTTTAAGGAATTGCAAATTCAAAAAGGAACGATTAAAAACTGCCAAAAACAGAGTTACATTTTGGGCAGAGGAACAACAAAGCTTCTAATTATACATGCAAAGAACATCAAATTGTATCACACAGCAGAATTATGCAAACCTTGTCATAACTTAAGGGATGCACAGAAATCTTGTATCAATAAATATTCTGCTTTAGAGCATTCTTGGATCATTTGAAGATGCCAAAGATTTGCAAACCAAAGACTTTTGGATACCGATCATCTGAAGACTCAGAGACTTAAGTTCCCGAGTCAGTTACAGAGAAACAAAAACATGAATCCTAAAAGCTACCAAATCAATTATAAAATAAATAACAAACACCCCCTTCTCCCCCACACGAACTGTGTCAACAAGGACAACCCACTGGGCCAGCAGCACTTACAGTGTCTGCTGGACACTACACTGACTGGAGCTTTTGTTTGCAAATACAGGACAAAACAAGTTCAGCATTTCTTCTCTGAAAATTCTCATCAATTCAAGCCCTTTCCCTCAAGTGATGAAGATATTTGTCACTGGTTTTCTTCAGACAAAATAAGAAATAAAGAGCATCTGCAACACTGTACAGTTCAGCATCAGTGGTTAGTGCTGAGCCTCATACCCATCTGAAGCCATGGGTTTCCTCCATGAAGTCACCTCCCCCCATCTAACACTGCTCTAAAATGTTTATGCCACTTAGCTGTTTTTTTTTTTTTTAAACCCAAGTTCCTTCTCATTTTTTGAGCACAGCTGATTAAACCTGAACAACTGGGTTGTTGGACGAAATATGCTGTAGCTATGAAATGGTACAGCAGGGACCAGTTTCACTGTTAATTTAAAATGCTAGAATTAATTAGGTAGTGTAAATGAAGAATTTAATAAGCACACTTTACAACCACAAGTTCTGCTTTTATTAAACACCCCTGCCAAATGAAGGCAACTATCTTCAGTCTGTTTTTCCTTGTCTCATTTCCCTTAAAATCTCTGCAGTGAAAAAAAAAACCCAAACCATTTTTGCTATTGCAACCCCTCCCCCATAATTAAAATGTATGCCTGACTTCCATCTCCTCTCTCAAGTCATTAGCATCTTTAAAAAATGCTACTGTATATCCTGCCTGTTCTGAGAAGCTACCAAACAAAACCCAAGTTTACGATTTTGGTTTTGAATACCAAATTGAAGGCTGTCTTAGAAGCTGTCATTCCTATTCAACTCCGTGCCGTGTACTACCAAATTAGCATAGTTTTTTAGTAAAGGAATATGCTTGTTTAAACATGTGCCTTTCCAAAGCGAGGGGGCAACATCACAAACCAATTTTATTAAAAACTCCTACTACTTTTCTAAGACTGCAAAAAGACTTGGAGCAGATGACTATTCCTGACATACATTGTCTAACCAAATTTAAAATTAATAAAAGAATTCAGGGCATGAATTTTATCAGAGAGATCCAGTATGCTTAAACTGACTTTCTTTACCTTTTTACTCCTTGAAAAAAACATCTCAGAAGACACAACATTATTCCAAAAAATCCCCACACTCCCAACTTTGCAGCTCCCTGACAGGAGAAATAGACTCTTTTACATGAACCAATTCAATGCTACCTAGCTTCAGAAATACATTTTAAATTTTCTACTATGGTTTTGCCAGGATAACTATTTAAACATTATCTGGTTTATGACCTTTTCTATTTTTCTTGAAGCAAGCTCTCTCTACAGCTTTTTATCCTGACTTTTTTTTGATTTGCCTGATAATTCAGCCCAGCAAGAAAGAAGCAAACTTAAAATATATGAAGACAAACCAGACTCTTAACAGAAAGAACAGCACATTTCTTTGAAGGCACAACAGAGCATGCTTAGGTTAGATTTATTAAATCCACAAAATTTTCAACAGAAACAACAGAAAAACCAAAAGCAGAAAAAATCTAAACTTTCACATCTTCACTGCTTCAGCAATAGCTTAAGAATTCACTGGGTTTTTTTTGCAACGCAGCTTTCAGTGTCAGAAAAAATACTTCTACTGATTTTTAATAAGGAAAAAGCAAAGAACCCCAGAAAAAACAGTCATTCCCCTAGCAGCCTACTGGGATACTTCCACCCATCTCATCCCAAAAAACCAATCCAGGGGCCTAATGGACAAGCTTACATGATGATCCAGAAAGATGAGCTGGGTATGACCTCAGTACATTTCCATTTTGTTACTCTCCATGTTCTGAGAACCTTAAAAACATGAACTGCTTCTGGCAGAGGACTGCATTTGATTTACTAAGTCTGAAATCAATGTGAGGAATGAGCATGCATCCTCAAATTCAGTCATGTTGCACAATGCCTTGATAACAGCCCTGAAAATCTTGGCAGAGGAAATTCTGTTTTCAAAACCAGCACAGATAATTTGGAGAACAATTTTTTTTTTACAAATCTGGCTCTTTTGTACTTGTATCACCACTTAAAACAACACATAGGGGTGATGTCCTCAAGGCATCTGTGTAGGTTTTTTTTAAAGAATGATTCCTTTAAAGTATTTTAGTGATCAAAGATTTATGCACTTTGTATGGAAAGAAAAAACACAGGCAAAAAAACTACCCAAGAATATGTCAGAAGATCATATAGCAAATTTTTCACATCTTCAAACAGAAAGACAAAAGCCTGGAGAGGGAATGAAACAAAAAGAATACTGTTCCTAGCTGATGAAGTAATGGCTCTCTGTCCAGAGACAACCCACTCCCTGTGAAAACAACACTAAGTATCTAAAGTCTTGAAATTATCTTGCAAGGACATCACCATGAATTGGAAGGATAGGGTAAGCAGTAAAAGCTCATGAAACACAAGATGAAAATTCCAGCTAAGCACCCTAGGTTCCTGTAGATGAGAGTTAGGTATTCATTTGTCTGAAATAACTGAACTAACTGGCAGTTAAATTTTTCAGATTATTTTCAGACTAGAAGAAAGACAAAGGTCTGTAGAAAAAAAAGAGTAAATAGAAGTCAACTCAATTTTTCAGTCTTCTTTTTAAATCACCCGAAGCTGTGGCCAAATCAGATTTATTGCAATAGATACATCATGGTCAACGTGCTAAAGAAAGCTCTGCTGGACTACACTTGTGAGGACTCAAGCTGCCCTGCAGCTACTGCCATTTGTTATGTGCCTTGTGTTCAACCAGAGCATTGCTGTGTGTCAGGAAGTAAACAAAAAAAAGCAGCATTGCATGTTGAAAAGCACTAAGCAGATCATCCTAACGCTGCCAATCCGATGGCTGCCAGGATGTTATGGAAGCAGGTATGGAGATTTGCATTTTAATTCCTCATCTTCCCATGGTGCCTCTTCCCACAGAGCACACACCCAAGTTGCCAGGAGAGCCTCAGAGGGGAGCTGACTCTCTTTCTGGAACCCTTTCCCTCCCAAGGCTGCTGCACTCTGTGCTAAACATAACAGCACTGGTGATGCACTGAACAGCAGTGAAATCTCAGCTGCTCCCACCTACGGTGCGAGTAGACACACAACCTATAAAACTAACCTATAAAGCAAGCTATAAAAGCTGATTGTTCATCCCATCTTGTGCACCAATGGATTCCTGGCTGCAGAAGCAAGGATGTGGATTAGGCCAGGTGCATCTGCACCCATCCACACCTCCTCTGGTGACAGTGCAGACACCTCTCCTTGTCAAGGCAGCATCTGTCACGGGAGGAGATTTTGTTCTGAAGGCACCTACCGATGGGTGCCACTTCATACAAAAAAGGATCACTGCAAATTGAAATGCTTGTGGGGACCAGAGTCAGTTATCTAATATCTACAGATGTCTGAATGAAACCCAGAGAAGGGTGTCCCAGCTAGAGCCCACTGCTGTTCCAGAACACCATGGTCAATAAGCTGTGATGGCCATGGAGAACTGTCATGGTTTGAAACCACTGTGGTTGAACCACCTCACCTTATGATGTTCTTAAACAGGCAAAAATTCAGTGAAGGTCTGGGGAAGCTCAAACAGCAGAGTCAGAACTAGGAACACATCAGTTTGCTCGATCCATTCAGACAAGCCCATGTTCAATAAAAATGAGAACGACCAGGAAAGCAAAGCCACCATCTCCTGCTGCACAGTGTGTTACACACAAGCAGACTGGCAATGTTCAGGCTTCTCCCCCAGATCTGTGGAGGCTGAGAGACGAGGGGCTTCTCAGCTGTTCTAGATCCACTGTGCAGCACTGAAAACTAAAGGCTTGCCCCTGAAGCTCACCACGGCATCTTGCTGCAATCCCTGTGTGAGCACTTGCAATATACCAGCACCAAGGTTCTGCTGACCCCAAATACAAGCTGACCCTAACTAACACAGGCAAAATCCACAACACAAAGCACTTACCTGTGATTTTATCTCTCACGAGCTTGCAGGATTCGATTTCACCAATGCTCCCAAAGAGACTCCTGAACTCCTCCTGGGTCATGTTCTGGGGTAAATAGTTGACTATGAGGTTGGTTTTGCTGTCATCTGTAGCAGCCCCTGTCTGCATGGGGGAAGGGCAGTTTCTACTGTTGCTGGAGGGTCCATTAGTTGTATTGGAAGTAGGGCCATTCGACACCTGAGGCTCCATGGTGCTAATTATCTACAGAAAAATAAGAGAAAAGGGAAAAAAAACCCACCCTTAAGTTTCATAGATACAATAGCTATTTTTAAAGATACTCACAAACGAATGAGTAGGTAGCATTCGTGGCCAATTTAGATACTTCAACAAAAAAACCCGGCTTGATTCCTCTGTTATTGTTGCAAAGTAGGTCATGCTAGTCTTTGGCTGTGAGCATATACTAAGATGCAGTTTAAAAACCTTCTTTTTTTGTTAATGCGAAGCTGATTTCTGCTTTCATCACGCAGCCATTTTCACAAATGTAAATTTAAACCACATAAATTTAATTATAATTTAAGGTAATAATCATAATTAAAATTATAGTTCCATTAAATCAGATGAAGTAAGTGTATGGCTCTATATGAAAAGGTAAAATATTTTACCTATTTAATAACTGTATCACAGAGTGCAATGACAACAACATTAACCAGGCAGAGTCAATCTGCACCATGCCATCACTCAGCTTGCCTTCAATTAATAAACTTGGTGTCCCAAGACATACCAGCTACTGGTTCCAGTGATGACCTATATTCTCCACCTGTATTATTCACTAACGAACTGACACCTCTTTAAATAATAAAGCCCTGGATTTGCAATCTTCACAGATACAAAGGTCTTCAGATATTTACCGGAACGAAAAAGGTTTAATCAGAGAAAGGCTTATCAGGCACAGGTGAAGGCTGGAATTATAACAAGCACATCTACCTTGAAACAGAAAACTCCTGTTTTCACAGAAGAGACTCAAACAGACCTTTCCAAAAAACGACAAAAAAGAAACCAGCTTAGCAAAGTGCATTGTAGGACAGTAGCCCCATTGTCACCAGTGCCACCCATCACGTGAGCAAAGCTAAAGCTGCCTGCATGTTTATCTGCAGAACACAAGTTTTCATCCCAAAACTGCACAGCCAGACAAAGGAAGCAGAAAAACCTGGATACTTTAAGCTTTTTCTATATAATTTGCCTCTACTGTGGCTTCTAGCCCATCTTCACTGTAACCACTGCTAACAAAGAAAGGACATCATCTTAGTCTCAAATCTGGATAAACGAAAGCAATGCAAATGGTGGCTTTTGCTGCCTGCTGTGAAGTTTGTGACGTGCAGCTACGCTGGTATCGAAGATAATCCCTCGGAAGGGCTCAGCCTCCCTCCACCAGAGGGTCAGTGATGCAAAGTGCTGCCCCAGGCAGGAGATTCCACTGCCCAGGGACAGTGACAAACACGGGAGAACAGAAGGCTAAGGCACCACACACTCTGAACCTGGTATTCTTCCGATCCTGTAATTATTATAATTACTCGAGACTTAATTTGCTTTCTTTTTTAAATCCAGGGAGGTACATGTTGTGACAAATTAGGCCTGTAATTCAGGAGGATGGGGACACACACACACCAAAAAAAAGGGTGTCTATTCTAAAATTAACTGCATGAGCGTGGCTTAGAGTCTAAATAGGTTATATTCTGGTCATGTCTTTTTTTTTAATTGAAATGCTTCAGTGTTATTTTAATGCCTCATTTAGGAAATAACCCTCTTTTTTATCAATGGAAATAAGTTTTGAATTACCATTATTTTTATTATCAAGCCCAGGAATAGCTACTTGGTTTAACAGCTTTTAAATAAAAAGAAGCCTTGCCACATTGTGCTTAACAGAAATGCCTTAAAAGCACACAGCAGAATCATTTTGAAAATAAACTGCACAAAAATAGTCACTTCATGAAAGACATGGGCACATCCAAACCAGAATCCCCCTGCCAATTTTACCAGCCACGTGGCACCATGTACTGCTGGCATCCTTGGCAAAGCTGTGCCAGCCCCACACACTCCTCCTTGAAGATTCCCCCTTCTCCCCAGCACCGGCCATACTTCCTTCCCTTCTTCAGTCTAATTCCATCCATGTATTTACTCACACGTACTACTTAAACGCTTCAGATGCTGCTAAATCTGTTTAGCTCGGGATTCCAGCTGGAAGATCATCCTTTGATCCCCGCACCTCCGCGACCCCACGGCAGACGCGGGCTGCGAGCTCCGCCAGCAGCTGCTGCGGGGCTGGGGTTCGCACCCCAAGGCGGCCGCGCTCCAGCTCAGCGCTGCCTGCTCCTACAGGCTGCATCCGCATCCACCCGACCGAAATTGGGGGAGAAAATCCCAGTTCCGACGCTAACGCGTAGTCAGAGGGTGAGTGAAGCAGCTGACATGGTTAATGGCAGCCTCCCGTGTGCCTTTACATCGCTGGACCAGATTCTTCCCGACAAAGCCCCACAAGATAAGCTGCAGTTTTAGGGACTGATCCTGCCCCTCTGGAGCCGGCAGGAACACCACACCACTGGTTTCAGTTTCAGCAGAAGCAGGACTTCACACAACACACCGAGGAAGGTACATCATCTATTATTAGCAACAGACTCAAAAGCTATCTATAGTTCCCCGCGGTAGACAATAACCCCGGATCTTTTAAAAATCTGTGAAAGAAAACAAAATTCCAAACTGGTTGGTGCCCTACTTAGGCATTTTGCAAATGCTTTTTAGTTACATTTTCAACCTGCATACCTTCCCCACCAAGCAAAGGGAACAGAATTCAACCCAAGACATTTAACACATTCAGAACATTAAGAGTAAGTTGCTCTGTAAAAATCTGTTCCTGAACAAGTACATTTCCTCATATACTTCAAAGTATCTTGGCATAAACTAATTTTGCACCAGGTGCCAGGTTTTCTTCCTAGTTGCTCTCAACTCCAATTCGGTTTTCCTGATTTTTTAATAGTAGAAAGAAAAACCGAGGCACTTATTTGCCCTTCAAATTATTGCCAAGTCATAGGTTACTGAAAATCCATTTGCTACATACATATAAAGAACGACATAATGGATGAAGAGACATTCTGAAGATTATTAAAAGCATTTCTGATAGAGGATTTCAGATTTTTTTTTTTTTACTGCTTAATTTCAAGTCTCCATTTACAGAGTGATTTCTGTGCAAAAGCAGTTATGTAGCAGAGCTTGCTCTCGAAGTTTTCACAGGCACAAAGGAATAACACTTTAGGTGTACACACTGACTGCTGCGATGAGTCAGGACTTATGTTATTAATGGTAACAAATAGGTGAGCCCTAGCTCTCCTTTCCAGACACTTGGTCCTGTCTCCAACATGTCTGAAGCTCAAACCCCGGCAAGAGTTCAGCGTGGATGCACTGGGATGTTTATTGTCAAGCACTATTTTTAATATTAAGTAGCTGTCGATTCCACATCAGTCAGCACATTACATAAGAGGAACATTATTTATTCAAATAGATTTAACATGACAGTCACTGTATGGTTTTTTCCCCCCCTTCGATCACCAAAACTAAGATTTAAATTTTTAATTTAATACTTGTATCACAGTATGAACATCTTTAAAAACAATACTCCAGTTTCTGGGGCACACAGTTGACTTGCTGCATTTTAATTACCAGTAATAACTTTTTTAAATACAGGAAAGTATTGGGCAGCAATTCAATTCTACCAAAATATTGTAAGTCTGCCTAACTTATCAAGAGCTTATCTGGATAAAGGCAAAACAAATGTTGAAAATTCCAAGAGTGACTTAACCCCAATGTTAACTTTTTAAAAACAAAATATACTGTTATCCCTGAAGGTATGTCTTAAACCTTTATAACCAAGTAAAATTAGAAGTATCTCTGTGCTCTGAGCAACATCTCTTTTTGTAGACCTTTTCTGACCCAATTTAGGCAGTTACTACCGGTCCTGAAATATTACAGTGCAAATGTCATGTGTGATGATATTCACATGCTACTGGTATAAAGAGGCATTTTATTTTTTCAGAGGCAATTACTTGCCAGACTCCCAATACTGCAATACGATACCCTCTATATATATATAGGGTAATGGTATTTTTGAAGACGAATAAACTGCAGTTATTGCCAATAGGTATTTGAACATGTAGCCACCAATAATCTGAATACTCCAACACTGACAAATAATAACTGTGATAGAATTTAAAGACTGATTTTCTACATTATGTGTTTCAAATTGTGCACGTATTTCATCAGACTGCTGCTTTTAAAAATGACGATTTCATGGTGTACTACTTTTCTCACTATGGTAATGTATCAGCAAAGCACGAGGTATTTTAGTTTGACAGATTTCACAAAGAAATGCTTTGGAGAAGACAACATAAGCTTTGCCAGTGTTTTGCAAAACACTGCTTACCAAAAGGCTTGGTATAAACCACTCCCACAGAGTATCTGCCACAAGCACCCATTAGAGCAACTCCTACATTAGTAATGTTTCAGAAATACTTCCATCACATCTTCATTGTTTTTTCAATTAATTCAATTAATTTCAATTCACTCCTGCTAAAATACTAGTTCCAACAATAATGCAAAAAATAGAGTATGTATAAACACAACTATTACAATTACAAACTATTACAAGCTGGAGTAACTGACACTAATCTTCACTTATTACAGTAGATGTGTGACATCCATCTACCATTACAAAGCACAGTTAATGAATCATTTGGAAAACTACCCACAGACTAAGACAGCCTTATCTCCCTATTGCATGCATAAGCAATAGCCAATGGCTCGATAAATGTAAATATACTTTTTTTTTTATATTTAGAAAATTTGTTCTCAGCAGTCTAAAAGGTCTGCATGTTGAACTGAGACTGCCCCAAAAGGAACACTGAAAGGAGCTTGTATTCAGTAAATAATCAGCACCCATTCTTGCTATCTGAGTTATGTATACTCCACTGACCATATTCCACAATACACAAACTGATTTGGTATGTATAAAAATTAAGAATCTTAAGAATAAGTGTTATTTATAGGCACTAAAGAAGTGTTTTTAAACATACCACAAACAGTCTTTTCCTAAAATCAAAAGCTGAATTCTAAACCCCAGAAAATTCATGCAGACATATCCATTTTGAGGACTCAGAAGTCAAAAAAGTTAGCTATGAATAATGAACTGTTCACAGCACCTAAATGCCAAGAAAAATGATCATGGCAAATTACACCTCATGAAGAATTCATGAGGTCTAATTTTATATTATTTCTAAGTGTTCATTAATGAACAAACTCAGAACATTCTCCCATAAAAAAGAGTTTAAATAAATAATGCAAAGCTCTTTATCTAAAAAAGCTCTTTAATTAGCATTGCAAGTTGTTTGCTTTTACAAGTGAAAACAAATGGTGCCATGGCAGAGGTCCCACAGCCATCTCGTGAAAAACGATGACAAAAGAAGAAACAAACAAAACCTCTCAAGGAAAATAAATGTAGATTCACAAAGGTTTTCCTCACACAATGACAAATGGGCTTTAACTCCCTGCATATCTACTCTTCTGAATGGAAGTCAGCACAGTGCAAGCCTCTGTTCCCCTAGAACTTTTCTGCAGGTGAGAAAAACCTCATTTTACAGGAGCTGCCTGACCAATAATCCATCCCCAGCCTGGCCATCTGCTGAGCCATGAATAGCCATGCCAAAGCCAGGAGGTTGGTCCATCGGTGCAGAGTGGAACACAAACACATCCAGGTCCTCCAGCCCTGTTCCAGCCACTTCTCAAACCCACTCCACTTTAAAATGTGCCCACTGCTACTTACTCCACGGGGATTTAGCATATTTTTGCAGAATGAGGCACTGGATCACAAAATGTTCAGGACACATCATGTTGCCTTCCGAAAGGAGCGTTGAAGGAAAAGAACATTAAGTAATTTTAAACCTTCCTTGGTTCAAAACCACAACTGCAGCCAGAGCAAAAAGCAGGTGCACCTGAAACTCATGTGGGTTTTTTCTAAAGTGACCTCAGGAGAGGCAATGCTCTGTGTGCAGCTCCAGTACAGATTCTCTTAACTGAAACACAACTGTCAAATTTCACTGTCAATTACATTTTTATTAAAGCTTATGTACTGCACAACTAGACTTTGCTATTATTTACCTAATAAATACATCATGAACATGAAATAAAGGTGGAAAATGAAGCTTTTTAGTCCATCTGCCTGGAGGCAAATCCAATACCCCAGAAACAAATCATTATCTAACCCTCCGTATTTTGACATGTCCCCCCCTCACATGCACTTCTGTATGCTACATCTTTACCTTCCTTGGAGTAAAAGTCATATTTTATGTTTTAAATATAGATATAGCTGAAAGTCTCCACTCAGAAAACTAGCAATATCTGACTCTCATGGCACAGATACGGCCGTCTTAACTCACTCTCAGAGTGTGCTGTACTCGGGTTGAAATGGCGTTCAAACATTTTCAGCAAATTCACATTTATGGGTGCCACAATAATTGTACAGAGCACACAAATGATCCAAATGGAGAAGACAACAAATGCATTCATTTTAAGATGTAAGCCTCAGTTCAAATAAAGGAGAAAATTATTTTCTTTAATAGCTAAATTTATCCCGAACCAGTCCATTACAGGCTTTTGCACGAATATGCTAAAACAAAATATTCTGTCCCCAATCTGCAATGAAATGAATGCAAAGTTTATTGGCAATATTACTTGTTATCACAGCAGTGCCTGAAGGACATAAACCATGGCAGCACCAA
Source organism: Rhipidura dahli (assembly GCA_013399225.1). Classification (NCBI taxonomy): domain Eukaryota; kingdom Metazoa; phylum Chordata; class Aves; order Passeriformes; family Rhipiduridae; genus Rhipidura; species Rhipidura dahli. The sequence continues at coordinate 604,885 of VXAC01007786.1, forward strand.
GTTGTGCTGTACAAATGGGCAGTGAGGCAGGGACTGCTGCTCTACCAACACAGTGACAAAAAGCAGAAATGCAAAACCTGTTATTTTTTATACCACATTTCATAGAAGTGAAAAAAAACCCCCAAAGCAGATGAAAGCATCTAGGCAAACTGCTGAAATTACACAGTAAGCTGTGACAGCCCCATAATGCTCTACCCCACCCTGAAAACTTGGCCCAATGATAAGGTACAACTGCTAACAACCTTATCAAAAAAAACCCCAGAACAGTAAAATGATGCACCAAACTGCATTACTTTGAGAGTTTCAGATAAATGTCTTGTGTAGCCATGAAATATGGGCTCTATAGTTTTGCAATGGATTTTAAGGACAAAAGGGAATGAGTAGGGGAAAAAAGTAGACACCAAAATAAGTCACAACTATTTCGACATCAACAACTACTAGATGAGTAGCAGGTGAATCTTGGAACTACACATCCAATAATTACACTACAGATATGAACAAAGGCACCATAGTGCACACTTTGCATAATATCTTACTCTTCCTGCAGGTACTCTGGGGGTAAGAAATTGGAGGAGGAGAACTACAATTACCATTCATGTATCTCAGCACTCTGCAAAGCTCAGAGGAAACACAGGACTGGAGAGCAGGTACATAGACAAGCATTCTATGCACAGCAGTTTCTGGCATGGCACGTTTGTAAGGACAACAATGCTTGTCCAGGAGCTGAATATAGTTATAGCTCTGTTTTGTGTATTACCTCAACTCACAAAACATGAGGTTCTTTACACACTTCTACTAAGTCTTACTTTCAAGTATTTCCAGCTTCTTCTTTGCCTCTTGCAAAGTCTATGGAGGAAAAATGCCTGTTGGAAACCTCAGAGGTGTTCGGCTCTATTCTTCAGCATTCTCCCAATGTTTTATTAAAGTCCACAGCAACAGCACTTCAGAAATGGTGAGGAAGAAACTGGTCTAACAGGTGATGGGCACAAAGCTTCCTTCTGTCCGTGGATCAGGGTCATCCTTTTCATTAAGACAAACTGACTTTTGGAATGACATCCAGTTAAGCCCCTTCTTCATTCAGAATGGTTTCACCAGAATTTATGATAATTTCTACTATTAAACACAATTCACACAATGAAGATATGGGAAAACACAGCCTTGATTTCACAGCATTCAAACAGCCCTTTGGAACACAGCTTTGGAGAAAGCCATCACCAAAAACTCCAGGAGAGGGAAATGGATGTGCCCTGTCTATTGGACGGGTCACCCAACCAGCTCAAGTTAAAAACCTTTACAACCACTTGTGTCCTACAAGCCACAGACTGCAGCAACAAAGGCTGGTGGCAGGGAGGTGTCCTACTTCTGTCCTGGGACATGGAAATCAGTGGCTCCTGCCCACCTGCATCTCTGGGGGTCACCAGCCGCCTCTGCTCAAAGGTCTGCACTATTTTTGAACTGAAATAAAGGCAACATGGTCAGGGCTTTCAGTTCTGACAGAACATCTATTTCTTCTTCAATCACACTTCTTCTGCCAAATTCATACCAGGCAACCTTGTGCCTAATGTTTTACAAGAGCTTTATTTTGCTTACTTCATCATTCCCAATTGCTTTTCACTAAGGCTACTACTTGTTCTCTCAAGACACATATGAAGGCTAAAAGAGTCCAAAAAAACAAATCTCAGGAAAAAGATCTTTCTTTGATTGACACTCCAAGACAAAACTTGATGAAAACATCCTTCTTCTCCATAGGCTGCAGTTTATTAGATAGATACCACAAAGGCAAGAGGTCTCCAAATGACTGCATTGTCCCTCTTGAAAAAAAAGACTGACTAACAGAAACCATATTTGAAAGCTGTGTTAACAGGTTGATAAAAAAAAAAAAAAGATACTCCCACCAAAAGCATTAAGTACATGTGGAAAACCCTGGAAGATTGAAGAGAGTCTCTCAAAAGCCTACATACTAGACAGTAAGACCATGGTTGAGATCAACATCTAAGACAGATTCTCACTCTAAAGGACATGCAGCCTAAAAATACACTAAAATGAAAGCAAAGGAAATTGAGAGAGTCTTTTTATATTTCTGGTTACTTACTGAATTTTATTTTTAGCTCAGTTTTGTTTCCTAATCACTACTTACTTGTTTGGTTTACTGACTATTATTGAGTTATGTATTGCTAATCTGTAACTGAATTCTATTACTGACTCGGGAATATGCATGCAGCACCGTGTACTGACGTACATGTTCATGTAAGAAGCAGACAGCTGCAAGTCTTCAGCTGCTGTAGACCTGTCACAATTCCACTCTGTGGCTTTTTTTTTTTCCCTTTAAGAAAATAATCTAGAATAATTTGCAACCCGGGAGTTTAGACAGTGAAACCTGTGTTAGGAGCCATACTGAAACCTAAAAACATCTACTTACCAGAAGGCAAAGCAAAGCAAGGACAGCACGGGCTCTCCGTGAAGCCTAGGAACATCCAACCCCCCACTGCTGTTATTTCTACTGAAGTTCTAGAGACAAAAAGCTACAATTTTTAGAAGCCCTTAAGCAATTTAAGATTCATTAACGTTCACTGCAATAGGACTTCAGCTCCTAAACCACAAACTCTTCTGAAAATGTTGCCCTTATATTTTTCATACGAAGACAGGCTTGTATTAGGCAGGAATGGATGGCTTAGCAAAACACACGGCCCAACCAAGATGTTTTAAGGCTCTGTCCTCAGTAGGACCTTAATGAAGACACACTGCTAAATGCAATTAGGAAACACTAATCAACATGTGTACATCTCAACTGCTGGCAACAGCATCTCTATGGATACTGCAGCTTGCAGGTCTAAGTGAGACAGACCCCAAAATAGAAACTATGATGTTCAGCTAAGTCCTAGCTCCATCATTGGAAATGTTTGCCTTCTGCAAGCTAACAGTATTTCTCTTAAAACTTATCTGCATTAGTAACAAAAAAATAAATTTACATCTTTTCCACAATTCACCTGTTAGTTTATAGCTCTGTACCACACTAACATTGCTTGTGGAAATAACCTCATGAAACAAAGGCATTTTTAATTCTGTAACATCCCTACAGTAGACAATGTTACATGAATTACTGAAAATATTGCCATCACCATCTTAAAGATAGTGAGCAGATAATAGGAACTGTAAACCTGAGAAATTTCTGGGAGCAAAGCAAGCAGAAATCACCTTTGAGTAAGCAGAGGCAGCTGTTTACTCTGATGGTCTCACAAAATAGCTACTTACAGAATGGCTTAAATGAGTGTAAGTTTTAAAAATATTGCATGGGATTACTATCTCAATAATGCTTAAATTCAAACAATCTCATGCATTAAAGCATCTATGCTAAGCTCAAAGTCTCATTATTATAGATTAGTAATATATTATTCATCAATAAAGGACAATATCAAGTACAGCTCTGTCACAGGTCAGGCTAACAGATCCTCATGGTTCATCCTAGACAAACTCTATTAATAATCTCTGTACTACAGAAGAGAAGCATGCCACAGGCCAAACCAAACACCTTCCTTAACAAAGGTAAATAAACAAACATACCCTGAACAGCGAGAAATTAAAAATGTACCAAAACTCCTCCTAAAATGGTGAGCATACCTCATGGATAACAACCCCCTGGTTAAAACACAATTCTGCTCAAGCATCCAACAGAAGCCAAGCTCAGTCCCTGTTCAGGTACAGGCGCTTGGGGACAGGAGGAAACCCAGACCACCACAGCTGTCCTGACTCCAAACCCCGCACATCACATTTCACTTAGATGTCAAAAGACAACTGGAGATACAACAGCCACTATTAGAGATCAGCTAGGAGAAGCATCCTAAGAGCCTAAACACACATGAACTAACGCTGGAGTATTAAAAAATCCAAAGCAACCAAGTTACTATCCTCTGTTGGCTATGCTTTCCTTATAATGCGCAGCAGCCACAGGCAGGCGCTTTAAACCTGGAGCTGGATCCACTTCCATCCATTTCACCTCAAGTAAGTTGGTGACAAAAAGCAACATTGTCGTTATTAGAACTATTAAAACATCACCTAAGCACCCTGACCACGGAGCCATTCAGCCCAAATGTCCTGGTCCAGCCTGGTGCTGAAATGCTGGAGGAGAATGTGGCTCCTTCTGTGGCCGCGTTGGCTACAAACAGCTGCAAAGCTCCTTAATCACCACCAAGAACATCACACAAATAATGTTCACTTTTGCATTTAGCAAAGACTAACGATGGAAATTAAACTCAATTTCTATCTGAGCCTTTAGATTTGTGAGCACTTCTTTCAGTAGCTGGGTGATGACAAACGCAGACAATAAAAAAAGGATTCTAAAAATATACTACTCTTTTTCCCTGGATTAGCGTGTCTACAGTTAAATATAAACTGTGCTCTATAAATTATCAAACACAATGTCAAATTCTGAAGTGCTCTCCGGAATCTCTCGCAGAGCACACGAAATACAGAATGATAATTTTGTCCTGGCCCACTTAGTCTAAAGAACAATATGCTACTGTGCTGGATCGTGGAGTTAGCTCCTATCAACGGCCACACTAAAAATGGCCACAGCCACCACCGTAGCAGCACACTGAATTTTTCAGGACCTTCTGCATCAAGCAAGGAGTTTAATTCCCTGAACAGCTGCTCTCACAGGAAGGGAATTGACAGCAACATTGTCACAGTATAGCTGGCACAGGCATATTAGGAAGAATTTCCAGCATTCATGCTTTCTGCTAAAAATCAACTTCCCCCTACTCATCTACTGCCAGTAACTTCATTTGGAACAAAGATATATTAGAACTATTTTTATTTAAGAAGCATTTATTTACATACATTATTACTTCTACAGAGTCGTGACTGTGCCTTCTGCTTTACAGAAATAACATCTTTGCCCACAAGTTCTTCTGTACAGAGTAAAGGAAGAAGTCACTGACCACCATTCAAAGATCAAGAAGGACCGACAGAAGATTAATCCAAGTATTGAAATTAATAGTCATATTTATAAACCCTTTGAGTGGGCAGAAAACCAAATACTCCAAATAACGCATTCTGCTTTGGGGATCAGAGGTAACATTCCACCACAGTGTAGTGATTTAAATATGGGTTATTTCATGCTGTTGAGTCATGAATTTTATATTACCTAACACTAAACTGCTGCTGACTATGGGAGTCTACTTATCAATTGAAGGGGACTGAGAAAAGGCCTGGCCTCCCCTCCAAATCAGCATTCTACTCATTAAAAAGGTTTGTTAGTATTTTGCCTGTGTAGTTTTTATGACCCTCTCTAACCAGAACTACTAGAAACAGGATGACTTCCATACACACCAAGCACTTCATAGACATCAAGAGTTTTAATTAATCCATGTACTAAATAAAAAAATCCCAAATGTCAAACCTTCCAATGAAGTTCAGTCTAGCAACAATAATTCTCAAACTCACAAATATCAGTTTTGCTATTAAGAGCAGTAGGGAAACATGGACTTGTGGCAAATGTTCTGACAAGCAGGAACAGAGCCAGGATCTCAAATTCCACATCCTTGCTGGGAAATTAGACATAACATTACAAGAAGAGGCAGTTCTACCTGAAATTATAAATTGTGAGTAAACTGTGGTCTTCGCTGGTTTTCCAGAACGCAACCACAAGGAATTCTTAAAAGGAAGAAAAGCAAGAAGGACGTGCGTCCTTCATCCCTCATGTCTCTACAAAGGCTTTTCAACAGCACTCAACCTGGGAGAAAATACTTGGCAGTGCTCAGGAAACCACTCAGCCTCTCCAAAGGGGAGTGCATGCAATTACAGGCCAACAGGTAGGACCGGGGCACAGTTACCTGCTCCAGCAGCAACCTTTTGGGGCCTCTACATGGAGATCAGGTGGGACCTTCTCACCAAACGTCCCTCGGGAAGCGAAAACCCAGGGAAGCGGTTTGGTTCTCCTTCCGCAGCTCGGTGAGCGCCGCCGGGTGCGCGGCGGAAAGGCTGGATCTGAAGGACTCGCGCGACTGGAAAGGCTCCAGTGGCATTGCTGCCCTCTGCCAGCACCAACATCACTTACGTGGGCACAGACGCGTTACGCGTGGAACCTTCTCGAAGCACCGCAAGCGAGAGCCACCTCCCATACAGTCACTGGCGTCTGCTTTGAAACAAACACACATTATCGCACCGCCTTCACCTCCAAGGGCTCTGAATGCTCCGAAGCCACCAAATGCCACCGCCCTGACTCCGAAAAATGCTGGCGCACATCTTCAGACTGGGAAGACTACCAGCAGCAACGTATATGGAATTTTATAGCAATTAGAGAAGTTTAATTTTAAAAGAGTAAATTAAATGAAAGCTTCCCCCCTCCCCAGAATTCAAGGGCAAATTATTTCCCATCACAACAGCACTGCTGACGCAATTGCGTGTGCCTTAGCAACAAAGGCGTACTACAGCATTTTATATACATCATGCCTCTAAATATTGTTAAAGCCAGGTTTGTATCTTACTGTGCAACTACATCTCATTTCCAGAGAGGACACACAAAGGTTTAGCTATCCTTTGTTTTAATTAATTCTTTTTCTTAATATACTGTATCTTCGCCCCATTTAATTAACGATTCTGAATTGTCCTCAGCATTTCCTTACTTGTACAGATTTCCTTAGCCATTAAGGTGAAAGTCCTCACGTAAGACACTGTCAAAGGTAGAACAATAGGTAAGATGGACTCTCTACTTCCTCCCTACTTTTTGGGGCTCTAAAGAAGCAATAACGCATCAGAAGCTCCATTAGGAAACACAGATTTTCACTACAGAAAATAAAGCTTAACCTAACACTTCTGAGCTAATTCTTAATGAATTCATGCAAGCAGTGTAAATGCTACAAATAAGACAATGTTAGGCAGTTCCAAGAATTAACTGCATTTTTATTATAATCTCATCTGAGAGTATTTAATTTCTAACACTAATGTTCCAATGCTATTGCAAACTCTGAATATTTATATGAGTAAACAAAGGTCTCATCTTCAGTGCCCCAAGCCATCATCCAAAACTAGTTATAATTAAAGGTGTGAACAACAGAGTAACAAACCTGCAAAGTCAAGGTTCTGAGAAATTAATGGGCATCACACCACTGCACCAGTTCAAATTTATCACTCATTATCTCCCCAACTAGCACAGTGCTGTTTCACGTATTAGTGCCTCCTTCTTTCCTCCAAGCCTTTCCTGCCTTTTCTAGATGGCTAATTTTATACAATTACTGCCTTTGACACATTGAGACCTTTTCTCCCCCCTTTCTTCTTCTTCCTGTAAAGCTAGTGACCTACAAAAGCCCCCTGCACCTAAAATATTCTAATATTTTAAAAAGTAAAGCCTGATCATTTGAGAGGAAAAGGCAAGCAAGCAGTCTCCAAGTATCTGTTTCTCCAGCATCTTCCCTTTACATTATCTCAAGCGGTTAAACGTACCCAAATGCTAAGGTAAGGTACAGGTACCCTTTAAACATGTCTTATTAGGATTAAATCTATCGTACTTGTTGAATTGAAACACTGCCCTCCTCTTCACAAAAAGTTCCTTAGAAAATTAAAATGTGCCTTCTTTAAAGTTGCTTTAAGTCCTACACTGCTGGTAACCAGACATTTACAGAAACGATTGGGAAATGTTACATTACACAAACGCCCTTTTCCTCCCCATCCAAATACCAGCATTTTCCCAACATCCATTCAATATAGGAAAGGAAGATTCACATGTATGAACACACACACACAGAAATACGTGTGTACCCATCTTTTCCTGCATCCTAGATGGAAAGGAAAAGAGCAAGAGAAGGAGAGAAGTGCAAGGGGGAGGGGTAACTTTCCATCACAGATTAGCAAATTTTGCAAAATCTGGCCTATCCCTTACAGAGGTACAATGCTTTTTAACATCACCTCACTTGCAAGAAAACTGTTTGTGCCCACTTCTCCCCCAAAACCCCAATGACATTGAAAAAATACTGCATTGCAGTATTTGCCAGTGCATCAGAGTGTATCCAGTTAGCTGTCCCCCAAACAAACGAATGTACATTTTAATGTGTCCAGGCATGTAAATGAGGTGTCCAGTGGACACAGATTGCCAAAACAGACAGGTGGATTTGTCAAGTTATCTGCATCTCTCTCCCTCTCACCGTAATATTCTCTGCCAGTGCCCATTTCTTGCCTGGGCTGTTTGCTGAAATTATCTTCAAAGTCCAAGTTCCCAAAGAAGGCACCGAATTCCCCTGCCAGAATATGGGACACAATCGTACCTTATTTCTTTTGAAAAACCTCTCAGGGTGCGCAGTGGCTCTAGGTTATGTACCAACAGTATGACAATTACTCACAGAAAATAACCTGCATTTAATTAGTACACTCCCAGCATACCAAGTAGGAAGGTTGAGGAAAAAAAAAAAAAATCCCTGTAACTCAGAAGATATTATTTAAAAAAAATTAATCCATTAAATATATGTAAGATTAATACAACCGGATTTTCTTTCAATAGAGTCACAATATTTAACAGGACCAAATAAAGATGATGAAGACTGTTTCAAACCCATTCAAATGGGATTTTTAAGTATACCCCTTCCAGCTCATTGTAACCATCCTTTGTCACAACAGCTCGGGCTCACTTAGAGAGCTCAAAAAGGTAAAATTAATAAAGAGGAAGAAAGCAAAGGAGGCAACCAAGCCAGTCACCAGTGGAAAGGCATCCCTGTATCTAACAAGGGAACTTGATTAGCAGAGTATAGGGGGACAGGATTTTAAACTAATGGCTGGTATTCACATTGCATCAATATCCAGTTGCAAGATTTCCTCCTTTCTGCCTAGTACACCAAGACAACAGTTTTTAAAATAAGAAAAATGTCACATCTAAGGACAACTACATTTTCTCTATCTTTTTGTCTCAACAGAAAGAGGTTTTACATTTTCATCTGTTAGTATTAGTAGCAATCTTAATTCTATTTCACTAACTTAATAGCTATTTTTCTATAGGAAGGTTTACAATGCAATCTTTTACATGCAGACTGTATTCATTAATATAATCTTAAAACAAAGAAAAGAGGAAGATTGAGGCAGGAACACGTGCACCATAAAACAAAGATAACATTATTTTTAAATCTTTGTAGAAACACCAAACTGAACAGAAAATGAAAATGTAACTACTAGCTGATGACTCTTAAAACAAACAATGCAGCTGTGTATAATAAAAGGCACCCTTATTTATTGTCATGACTAAGTTAACAGATTTAGAACACAGTATCTCTGTTTTGGACAGAAGAAAAATTATTTTACTCTCACGTACAACTACAATGCATGTCAGAATGCATCTCTGCACATGCACAGACTGTAAAATACGGAATTTTACACACGCACACACCCCCTCAAGATTTTTTTTCTCCCCTCTACATTGTAAAGCAGAGCAGTTTTCAGAGGGCCATTCAATCACTTTTTCACAGAAAGGACTGCAGCAGAAGCAATACTTAAAGCAAATTAAAAGCAGTATTTATTTTTTTTAATTCCTATTTAAACTAAGCACTACCATTCCTGCTTGAATTCGCATTCCAAGTAACCCTGCACTAGAGAAAGGAATAAAGTAAAAATATCTGCAAATCCGAAGACAGAGAGAAAGGCGTGTTCTATATTCTTGCTTTGCTTCTTATGCCTCCTGATGTGTGACAGATAAGCCTTTTCTGGGCAACCACATTTTTATATCTTTTACGCTACTGTCTATCACTTACTAGTCTACTACACTTTTTTAACACTTCTAGCACCACCAGTTATTTCCCATTATTGTTTGCCACTACAATTAAGAGAGCATCACAATTAGCAAAATATTCAGCCGTGGTTTAAAAAGTAGAGTTACCACAAGGAGATCGACATTAGAAGTGGATATTGCTCCAGCAGATACAGAATAGACTGTGGCTAAAGGTGGGGCTGGAGACTAAGAAAAGAATAATTTCAGTATTTTCATAAATTTTGCTCAGCGCCTAAACACCAAAATATGGTGAACTTCCCTGAACTGATTATTCTGCCATATAACCATCTGATTTCGTAAAAATACCAATATCACTTAACACAAAATCACTGCTTAGGGTAAATTCATTCTACCTACTGTTCTCATAGGGACATTTGCTGGAAAATTCTAAGAAATGATTTGCAGAAGCTATCAGCTGGGGGAGTTCACTATTATACCTCTGTCAACTTCATTCAATATAATTTACATTTTTTTTTATACTGCCTCACAGGATTCCTTGCAATTTTTTGCACGTACAATTTCACAGCAGGGAGGGGGAAGGAAAAAAAAGATAACCCTCTTTTGCAAAGGAGAAAGAACAGATGCTTAAAACCAGATTTCTAGAAATCACTGTAAGCCTGAGCCAGAAATGTAATTAACACCTATTTATAAAGAATAATTAAAGTTGTGACTGCCACAAAGAACAGCAGAGATAATCGAGGTAGCCCCTGCTTCTTTTTTTTTTTTTTTAGATTTTTTTTTTTTACACTGTTTGCAGTATTCCCACATGATTGCCACCTGCTCCCCCACTCAGCTTCCCCTATGCTCGTTTCCCCGGCAACCTTTCATTGGCTTTTCCTCCCAGCTATCGCTTTCAGTTCGGCTGCTCAGTCTAATCTTATTTGTTTTACACCCATCAAAACAAGCAGCTAGACAAAGACAATCCTGTAAGAATGGGAAAAGACCGTCGCTTTGTTTCCCCGGTTATAATAAATATCCGCGGCAAAAGTCTGCAAAACGTTAAATTAGGGGGGAAGGGGGGGTCCCCGGGGCTGGCAGGAGGGCCGGGTATTGTGCGGGCGGCCCCAGCCCCCACCCGGGTCGCCCGCTCGGCACAGCCCCGGTGCCCGCAGTTGTGTGTCTGATCATGCCATTTTGCACAATCTGTAAGGAAAAGCACAAAAGAGGGGACGAGACGAGCACGTCCGGGCTCCTCCGCCAGGAGAATATGGGCTAAAAATAGAAATACTATTTTTCACATAAATGGCTTTGACTTCTCCCGGCATTTAAAAAAGCACAAAAACAACACTGCTCCCCCCCACCATCACCACCCCAGCCCCCACCCCGACACAAAAAAACCACACACCCATCCTTCCATCCACCCATCCATCCATCCACCCATCCATCCTCGACAGCACCGGCTCCATGGGAAACGCGATACCTGGATGTTTTAGAGGCGATTATTAGGTTTGCATTTAAGGCTGGTGTAATAGGAACGGAGATTAAAAGGCATCATCGGCCGCCCGCTCCGCCAGGCACACGCGGTACCATGACACCGTGACTGTCAGCAGAGACCATCCGCGCTCAACTGAAACGCAACGTTCAATGGAAACGCTGTGAAGTGCCATCGCTGCTAGAGACGGTAAATGGATGTACAGATACATATGCACACACACAGGCAGACATATCCCACCGAAAAAAAAAAAAATACAAACAAGGCTCTCTAATTTTATTTTATGACTCACGATCCGCCGCCCTGAACAAAAGAAATTCGCGAGGCACACGAGAAAAGAGACAAAACCCCACGAGCAGGCTCTCCCCGTTCACTTACCATTTTCAAGCCATTCCACTCCATCTGTGATCACAAAGATGGACCCTTACAGCCCCTCACAGAGTCAAAAGCAAAAAGAGCGTTATGTAAAAGCTGACATTCCTTCTTACAGCGCTGCTGCCCAACGATGCAACAAAATCGACATATACTAGGCACTGCAACACATACAAGCCTCCTCCTCTTTTTATGAGGTCACGACAGGAAACTCTTTGAAATACAATATGCAGCATTTACTGAAGCTCATATAAATCACCCTTTTTTAAAATTACCATACCTATTGCGCAGTCCACCAAAAAGAAAATTACCAATCTTGAGGCTTTTTTTTTTAAACACCCCCCCCCAAGGATTTTGCTCTGCATTTTTATCTCCAAAATGTCAATGTGGAAATTAACTCTCCCCCACCCTTAAAAAAAAAAGCCTCTTCTTCCTTTTGCATTTCAGCTAGCCACATACCAGCCTTGCATTAGAAATGAGCTTTTCTCTTTATTCTGAGAGAAATCGCAATTACCTTAAAATGACAAAGTACATCCTTTATTAAAGGATACGCAGACATTAAATATGAAAGAGAGAGCGAGAGAGAGGGGGAAAGAGAAAGGGAGGGGGGGAAAGGGAGAGATCATGTACAAACAGATCAGTAGCAGAAAACTAAATTCATGGGAAAACACAGACTGAGAATGATGCAGACTCGGGGAAAATCTGTATGTTAGCTTCTATATCTACCTCTATATAAACCCGCTACGATCAGATTTTAAATCTACTAATACCTACCATAACCATTCTTAATGGCAAATATTGGGTGTCTTGAAAGGCTTCAACTCTTCTAACGGTTTTGCTAAGGTTTCAGGGAATTATTTTATTATTATTATTTTTTCTCTCTCTTTTTTTT